>BGPT01000856.1:34189-78301 GCA_003297045.1 Symbiodinium sp. clade C Y103 | reverse complement strand
TACGCACAGCCTGAAGCAGCAGGCATCTATCTCAGCTCTTTTTCTTGAGCCAAAAGTCCAGTAGCACGTAGTTGTGCTGTGTCTTCCTTGATGCAGGGGGAATGCTGGAATGCACGAGATAACAATTCACGAATCCGAATTGAGGCCATTTGGGGATGATTCCCTATACTAACATATACTAACATATACTAACCATAATCTCCAGTGAGGGAGAACAGTGAGGTCGCAACATAATTTGCCCAGATAAATGTGATTTCCATACCATCGGGCGGACCACTTTTCAAAGTTTTCCCTCTTCAACTCTTTTCGCCTGGAATAGGCGGTCCAGTAGTTGCACCAGCGACTTGAAAGCATCAGCAACCTGGACAAACGCATGTGGTCTATGTAGTTTCCCCCCAAAACTGGATGTGGAAAATCGATGTGGAAAACCAATGGTAAACTAACATAGATGTGGAAACTGACATGGACATGGAAAACCAATGGTTTCCTATTCAGAAAATGATCTACTTTCATGCTGGGTTTTCCACATCAAACTCTAAACGTTTACAGTTTTTTTTTTATCGTCTCCACCAACTCGGGATTCTTGATTCGTTGATAGGTTTCAAGCAGGTTGCAATCACCATCCTTCTCTCAATGGGTTTACTGGGAAATCTACGACGGAAATCATGTTTTTTTGCCACTGAATACAGTGGTCAAGATGCTCCCTTAAACCAATTCATTGATTGTTGGCCAGTTACCAACTGATGTGCATCCGTAGTTTTGTCGAGTATGACGCTGTTGAAAACTCCTGGAACGAGGACGAGCAAATACAGCAGGAGGTGCATCCATTGAAGGAAAACAGTCCGTTGTCCGCTGTGTGCAGCTGAAATAAGCAGCATGGTGCAGTTGCATTACACCTATGAACATGACTCGTTTGCAAACCATGATTTTGAGAATGTTTCACAGACCAGGAAACAAAAACACATGAGAAGACCATGTCCTCAAAACTTCTCAAACCATTTGAATTCATTGCGTTTTGTTCACGCGCCACACCCTCCGGGAAACTGACCAAAATTCTGTCTGAATTGGAGGAACTTCATTATTTGAACTGGCGAGGTCTGCAAACTGGGCACCCCAAAACTCAATGGTTAGACTGTTAATCATAATTTTCCCAATGAACATTGCCATTTTGGGGTTAAGACTCCATTTTTTGGGGGGGGATGCACGCCATGTTCAAACAAACCCAACGATCAAAGTTTCAGGGGTTGGAATCTTGACACGTTTCGTTTCACTTCCAAGATCTTCCAAGTTTTTGTGATTGCCAAAACGTTTCGTTAAACACCTGCCCATGGCTTATATTAGAATTCCCGAACAATATTGAAACATATTTCATGAGGTTGATATTCCGTCATGGCAACTTAGATAGTAAACTACCCTTCACAAGGTGGTTTCATCACATGCTCCCAATTTCTGTGGCTTCAACTTCTTATGTTTCTATAGTCCATCCAGTAGCAATACCCAGCCACAGGCGAAGTTGAGGTGCCCCACGCGCCACATGGCACCAGAATCCGATGCCTGGATCTTTGAACTGGGCATTGAAATGGTAAGACCCTCTGGTAAACAGCCACATAACTATGGAAAATCACCATGTTTCATGGGAAAATCCACGAACTTTCTATGGCCATGGCTTCAATAGCTATTATGTTAGTTTACCAGAGGGTATCATCGAAGTAAGTGGGGGATGTTCCAGCAGTGGCAATGATTACCAGAGGGTAGTGGATGTCTATGGATGTCTTACTATATCATCATGGGGTTCACCCACCCTTCCATTGGCATCATTCGAGCCTTTTTCAGGATCGGAAATCATCCATTGTGGAGTCTTGATCGTCTCTTGACAACAGCAAATATCGAGGGATTCCCAGTGAGTTCATGGGTCAAATCATCCCAGTGAACCCAATGGTATAGTCCCCTAGAACATAGAAGAACACATCAAAAATGGTTGGGTCACCGCTGATTTGCGCTTGAAATGTGAATGTAGACGTGGGCTTCATCACCTCAAAAGCATTGCAAGTCTTTTCTTCCACACTCTTTGGAGGAAGTCATGCCTTTTATTTCTATTTCTTGTGGATCACACATTCGCAACATGAAGCATTGGCCGCAAACAATGTGTTGCTTCACTGAAATGACGCACAAACCCAAATCCAGAGCCAATGGAGCACAAAAGTCCAAGAGACCTCGGCAATCCAAATGAGGCAAAGACCAGGCACGAAATCCTCAACTTTTTGAAACCATGCACAGCACTCATTCCAATTGCAGGGCATCCATGCAGCGCCTCTATTTGTTGCAGTTGAAATCGCCCTGGGCCTGCAATCTTCTGCATAGTTCAAAATCATTCCCTCAGATCGGAGGCTGTGACATTGATACAGTCGTTTCTCACAAGCATCACTTGTCATAAAGGGCCGTGAGGTCGCAGTTGTCCTCGTCCAGAACGTACTTGGATGCAACACTGGTGTGAACCCAACATGTCAAATGCTGTATTTTCAATTTGTGTGTTTAACTATTTGTGAACACGTTACTTCTTCACGATCAATTTACAGTAGCTGGCCTCTATCCAACCTGGGAATCAAACAACCCAATTTATACAGGATTCTCCTATTCAAAGTGAAGTTTTTCCATTGCCATGTCTGAGTACAGAGGGATTTGTGGGTTTGCACCAAAATGCCCGTACCGGAAAAACACAGGAATATTAGGACCACTAAAAATAAACATGCTTCAGATTAAAAGGGTACTTCGTGTTTGAACTTCAACCAGTTCAAATCCATATTCAATTATCATCACTTTTCAGACATCGTTATTATTGGTCGAATCAAATCCCAATCTTATTTGCTTGAATATCCTTGAATCACCACTATAAGTTCAAAAAATCCAAATCCCCAGCATAAACAAAACAACGGCGTGTGTCTAAACATGTGCGGATACCATGAACAGAGATCTTTTAAACATACAGAGGGAATGATGGCTACTTGGTGGCTCGTCCAACTTTGTAAGCGGATTAAAACCCAAGTAACCGGACATTGCCCCTACCCCACGATGCCGGGGATGAGTCCCGCCTCGTACGAAAAGTCCACCTCGATCCTGCGAACGATGCAATGGAAGACAATTGGGGATTTCATCCACAAAAGTGGGGATATAGCTAGGAAATAGATACTGCAACATCTCGAGGTTAAGATCTAAGCAGCAAATGTCTAAATACCATCTAAATGCCATTTTGAAAGGCCTGGAAGGCGAGTTCCTCTGAGGCTCTTGGCTCAAACCCACCATTCAAAGGTGCCAAACGGACCTCGTGGAAGCGAGACCGGTCCCATTCCGTCATTCGTTGCGCGGAGCCTGGACATGGCGCACAGGGAATGCACTGAGTGTCTGAGAGATGTGGCCATAGATTGGTTGACTCTGGTAGAAGTTGGTTAATTATAACTTCATTAGTGAATGCTGTGGTTTGTTTGCATTTAAGTAAGTACTTATATGGAGGTTTCCTAAAATAGGGGTACCCCCAAATCATCCATTTTAATAGGCTTTCCCATTATAAACCATCCATTTTTGGGTACCCCCATTTTAGGAAACCCCCATTTGGTGAACAAACCGATGAAACTATGTTAAGCTTGGGGCATGTTTAAGCTGCCTGGGTTCAACATGGCCCACAAGAATCGAACTTGCAGCGGGCAAAGCCAGAAACCACAGAACATTTAACATCATTATATCATTATATCATAGTCATTATAATTATATCATAGTTATGAAGTTAAATGATATGGTTAAATGACTATGAACATTACTATAATTATATCATTTAACTTCATAGTCATCCACAAAAAGATGCCGAGCAGTCTTTGCAGGATGCTAAAGATGATGATTTTCCCAATAATTTCCACGTTTCAAACTTGGCTTTTATCTATTTGCGGGTAGATATAGTCCAGAAAAGAACATCTCTAACCCTCTTTGATGCCATTGTTGGTGGTTGCCCCTGAACTCGCTGCGAAACCATCGTATTCAAACATCTTTGCAGTGGAACACCACAATTTTAAGCAACTCCCGTGCTCCAGGCTACCTCCAAAATAACTCAAAGAAGCCAAATCACCAGGAATTCCAAAATTCCTGTACCCACCGGCAAACAAAAGTACGTGCCAATATGTGCCAATCTCACTCTCAGGATTTTGCCATGCTTCACCAACTTCGTAACTTCGATGCCCGCGCCTGAAGGATGCATTGCTTCGTTCGCTCGGCATGGTGGAAAACTGCGGAAAATCGCCCCAACAGATGCACGAGTTGATAGCTGAGCACCCTGAAGCATGGGATATCATGGGATCATCCGTGTGAACCCTCTTGAACAAATATGCGGTATGTTGCTATACCCTCTGCTTATTTAACATAGCCATGGAACATCCCCGAACTAAATGGAGGTTTTACTGAGAAAATCATCCAAAATCAGCCATTTTCCATGGCTATGTTAAACAACCAGAGGGTATGTTTGTGCTATGCTTTTTCGCAATGTGATCATGTCCAAAAGTCAGGCCATATCGATGCTCATGATCTCTCCGACAATACCAGCTTGATGGATGGTTTGGTATCCTATGCTGTCCAGCAATAGCAGCACTTACCTGTGTGCTCCCAACATCATGGAAGAAAACGTAATGAATCTCGTCTGTGTGTGTTGACCTACTCAATTCTGAGTTATTTGGCACTCCTGCACCCAGCGAAAGCTGCCGAAGCTAGAGCAATTGCAGGGGCCAGCAGAGTCAAGATCCACCGGATGAAAAACAAGGAGCTGTCCATCTGAAATGGTGAATTACAACATGCTAACTATAATTGTCTCAAGTTAGTCGTATATACGTCTTCAAAATCATTCCTCTTGAAAACAATTGGATCGTCTGCCGATTGAAATGACCAGCTTTGACATCGGTAAGAATTGTGCGCTTTTTGAAACGACAAGTCCAGAGGGTTTCTTGGCTTTGCTATTTCCTTCGATCCGTACTTCTTTTGCAGAAATTCAATTGAGTAAGATTAAATTCAAAATTCAAAGTAATTACGACTAATTACATTTATTCTTGATACTTCCGAATTTCTTCACAACTCACAAACCTGAAATAAGGTAACATTAGGCCATTTTGGGAGAGCTACAATCTGTGTTTTCCACTGTAGTACAATCACTCTCCAAGTACCCATAAAGATGGTGCTTTACCCCATAATTTTAGTACCCAAGTCAAGTTGGCCTTTTCTTAACATCTTTGGGAACATAACAACTCCCAACTAGGACAAACATCTTCCCCATTGTTTGATGGTGATATATCCCATTGATGTGGCAAAGCCAATGGCATTCACCATCCCCAAGTCATAGAGGTTTTGAACATTGCTCAACGAAAAACCATGGCCGTGGGCGGTGGCACCTCCTTCTGATCATTCAATTTCGCTTTCAAAGTCTGCAGAATGGGCAGAATTCGAGATGAATGACGAGCTGTGATCCAAGGTCCGAACGACAAAAGGTGGACGGTCGACCCTGGACCTAGATTTGCTTCAGCAATCCTTCGGGTTCCCCAATATGGTGAATGTTCCCGTGAAAAAAATGACACATCACCATGTGGCAAAAGTGGGAAATTGACTATACCAAACAATCTACCCTCTGGTGAACTAACATAACTATGGAACATCCCCTTTTTTAATGGGAAAATCCACTATTTCAATGGCCATTTTCAATAGCTATGTTAGTTTACCAGAGGGTAAGTGAGGGTTTCTCAGCTGTTAATCCTGAAGGATCCTGAAGGCACATTTGTTGAAACTCATGCGTGCGGGCATTGGTCAAAATGTCAGACACTCCGAAAGGAAACCAAATTCGCATTTTCTGGTCATGCTCAAAGTAAGCTTCCACGTTTTATCACTTTTTAGAGTACAGCGTTTCATTGCCTACTGGTATCTGACATTTCGGGTTTCATTGGCTAATCATCAAACCGCGTCACTTACTTCTCACTTTGACTTTCGATTGGGACTAGAATTTCAAAGACAATAAGAACATCAATCAGCCATGTTCCACAAGATTTTCTTGTAATTCCTCCATCAACAACATCATTTTGTTGGAATTGCTTCAGGGCCCCCAAAAAATAGAGAGCAGGACGGTGCAAAAACTGCACTGCCAGGGTGTCCCCTTCTGAAAAAAATACCAAATATTCCCGATAGATTACCCAAATGATGGATTTCCTGTTGGGAAAATCAACAAAAATCACCTTAAACAAACCCAGGCTTTTTATGGCTGGGGTTTAACATGGTTTAACACACCTAATTCCAAAAAGCAGGTCATGGCATCGATTTCGTTGACGGTATGTTCCCCTAGGCACATATATCTATCATATGTCACTTCACAGTGACTTAACATGTTAAAGCTACCATTCACAACTTAGTTTACTCAAGGGTGAGGTCACGTGAGGTAACTGTGAGGTCACACAGTTGGCTCAAACCAGTAACCGTTTTCTCATATTTTCTCGACAATTCCCCTATTGTTGTCCCTCATTGATCTCCATTTATCTGGGCAAACAATCAAGATTCACATCTGGAGTAAACCAAATTCAGATACCCTCTGGCAATCAAGCATGCCATTCAAACTTCCATATGGAGGTCAATTAATTGCAATGTTTGGTTTTCTCGGAGGGTAGTTCCCCCTCCCCAACCATGATGGTGAGACTGTCGTAGTCATGATTCGCTAAAAATCTGATTGCTGCTTTCGAGAAAAATGCGAAAGTCTGTCAGGACCATCCCCCAAAATATGGTTGAAAATGAACAGTAATGTTGGTAAAACAATAATAAACCATCCCCCAAATCACCATAAATGGGTGGTATAAACCATTCCAAAATGGGTGGTTTATTATTGTTTTACCCACACCATCATATAATGCCCATTTTGGATGGTTAAACTATGCTAAACCTGCACTTCATGGTGACAACGAGCCGGCGTTCGAGGTTCAAAGTGTACTACCGTCAACTCCGGCAGTTCCCGACCACCTCATTCTCTGCCGCGCTGGTGTTCAATGAGGAGTTCAAGGACGAATTCATGGACCTCGAATCGGATCCCAAACGGCTACAGTTGCCATAACTTTGTGATCTCTTTGTTCATTGACGTAGTCTCCTACATACGAGTATGTTGAGAATTGTTCATGGTGCTTTTGTTGAATCACCAGGGTATTACGATTCGGGGGAAATGATGGCGGAAAAAAACGAAAAAGGTGCTTCGATTCACCCCATTTGAAGTGGCATTTCATGAGGATTTTTCATGGTTTGATACAACACTGAGGTGACCTGTAAGCTGGTATCGCTATAGCAAAGAGGTTTTACTGGGAAACACCCGATAGAATCCAGATTTTGTCCCTAAAAACACCAACAAAATCTGTGAATTTCCAGCAAGAATTCCAACAAAATCTGTATTGAAGCTGGTCGATCTACACGAAGTCACTACTCGGTGCGGGACCCGAACCTGGAATCTGGAACCATCGAATTCAGCCCCTTCTATATATGATATGATCATATCATATATCCTAATAGTCTTTCCTCATTATATCCACAGATCATGGCTGGTTTCCTTCTTTCCTCACAGCTTGATCCTCCTTTCGGGGTCTTCCTCTGATCTTCGTCCCTTCTGGCAATTCTGGTTCATCGAAGTCTGGTGCCACATCTGGCACTGGTGCCTCATCTGGCACTTCCACCTCCTCTTCATCCGGGGTAGGGTGACCACCGGGCCGTGGATCAATCCACGTGTAGACTCCGACCAGAAGGAACTTGGCCGTGGTTCCCTTGAGGATATCTTTGGCCTTCTTGAAGGGCCCTGTGAGGTCAAGGGATAACACCCCTGCTCTGGCATGCCCTGCCTGTGAGGCGAAGCCTTGGCCATGGCTTCCTGGCAGACCCGGCAGTCCCTTCGAAAGGGAGTGTGGTTGGCCCTGTGCTCCTCCCAGCTCAGAGGCCTCAGCTTGGGCTTCTTCCCACCAACCTTCTCCATCACCTGTTCTTTTGCTGCCGAAAAACCAATGAAATCCCAATGAAATCCCATTGTTTCCTACTATGTATCCCTCGCTTTCATGATACTCTGGTTTAACCGCCCCATTTCCAATCCGAGCACCTAGGCGTTTTGCTAGGCAGCTGTCGGTGAGCATTCGAGGTCGGATTTGAGGTCCTCAGAGGTATGGCTTTTGCAACAAGAAATGGAAGTTCCTTTGGGGCCACCCAGTCATGTTGTTATTCTTGTTGGTTTACAAACCCCATCAACTATAGTTATAATATGTTATAAGTATCGTCATGAAGTATAGTTCTTCGATTTATTGGAGTTTATGGGGGAGCCTGGCAATGGACAATCTCCCATAAATGGAGGTTTTACTGGGAACACGTAATCTATACCAGCAGTGTTTCTTGGATTTGCTTGAGGAGGGCAGAAAAATATAACATATTTCCAGCAGATTGGCCAAATGGTGGATGAACAATTAATTATGAAAATAAAATACATTTGTTAAGCAAATCCCACACAAATACGGGTAAAATTGGGGTATACCGACCAACAAACAACAATGGAGACATTGACCCAGAATATGCAAAACATGTTATGCGTCCGCCCCAAAATTGAGTTTTTCTACCTCTGGCCATTCGCAAATGGAAAAATGATGGACAGGGATACCCTTTTTCATTGCAATTGATTGAGGAAAATGATAAGTACCCTCTGGTGTCATCGAACCTGGCCAGCTGGACATTCCTGAAGTAAATTGAGTTTTAGTGGGAAGGTCATCGAACTAAATGGTGGATTTTCCAGCAAACCATTTTTGATGACACCAAAAGGTATAACCGCAGGACTTGAAAGTTCTAACATCTAAGTGAATCTAACCTGCCTTGAAAGTCATTGGACAAAATACCAAAACATGGTTGAACTATGTTGAAGATAAAACAGTATTTAAAACCACCAGCCAGTGGTCCTGAGCAAAAGTCTCTGATGCTTGAAGAAGGAGACACATTTCCATGATGGCTATGGCAATGACCACTGCCAAACATTGGAATACATAGCAACAGGCGAAATCACGGTAAGTATGTACATTCAACCCCCCAAGTACCATATCTATGCAACTCAGCCATTCGGGTAGCCACTCCGGTGGATACAGTCTCATCTGTATAGTGGAGACGCTGGGAATTATCTCTACATCCCTCAAATTTGAAGCCATGTTCAAACCCGAAACGTCAAACGTACAGTACCAAGCGAAGACCCAGGATAATGGTGACATATCAGGTCCCTTGTCTGATCCTTTCTGTGGAATCTGGAAATAGGAGCAATGAATTGATTTGGTATTTCAGTCCCATTTCTAATCTTAACACATCTCTAGTCTTAAATATCCCGCACAATAGTTCATGTCTTGAAAAATACTATGTTTCCCCCACAAAAACATGCTGAACAACAACCCATTACCTTGCAGCGTGTGTCGTTCTGGTTCGTTACTTGCTGCTTCACGCGAGTTACTGTAGTGAGTGGATTCGTTCACAGCAATGAATTCAGTAAATGCGCAATGTCCAAATAGAACTGGGGGGAACTACCCACTTACCATTCCTAGGGTAACCAATTCCGGGGATGATCCCCAAAGTGCTGAAATGTCATTTTTGTTGATTCCATTCCCTCTGTCCTCTGCGGCAGCGGCCCACGACGTGCCGGCCTCACCTGGATATTGATTGGAATCACTGGGATATTGAGTATATATTAATATGTAGATATATGATCTACATGTATATGTATAATATTCGACTATATCCAATTTTGGGTGTGTGAAGATGGGGTACGTCATGGCCCGCATTTTGGACAAATTCATGGAACATGATGATTAACCATCAATTTTTTGGTGTTTCCCATTTTCACACATTTGGACTTTCCTTTGCCAATATGACACGGGGGTAAGTTGGTAAGTTGGCTTGTCACCGGGCTGATCTTGGTGGTTTGTGGCGCAGACGTCCGCTGTTGGATGGGTGAACATAGACGGACCTGTGAATGGGAGGCCCGCCTTGCAATATAGTCGTGGACTAATCCCATCTGTCCGATAACGTTCGCCCATAAAGGAACCCCAGACACATCCACTTCTACATCAGTGCGCGTGGGTGTTTATTTGGCTTTATTTCTTTCGCAAGTTGTAGTGCAGGTAACCCCTACGTAGTCACACAACATGATGAATACCTAGAACTTCCCCCTAGAATACCACCAAAAAAATGGATAATAGGTAGATAATGGTAGATAATTAATATAGGTAGTGTATAATAGATTTGGACCAACCCCCACATATTCAAGTTTCTTCGGCAAAATGCTAGTTCCACGGCAACTTCAGCCGTGCCTCATCCGCTTTGACAATACATGGCTTCTGATTCTCTTTCTCAAAGCCTGAGGCTGAGAACTCGTATCAACTATGTGCAGTCGGTGACTCCCAGCAACTTAACTTCGTGGTCTCCGGTAATACAGGCTGGTTGCCGAAACCCATTGAAAATTACAAACAGAATGGAAAAAACCACGGTGTTGAGCCGCGCGACAATTAACAAAAACATGGGCCAGTTTACCTTAGGTATGTTCTCTCTGAGAGGGAACGCAGCACATCTTTACTTGGATTTGCTGATTGGGGTTCCAAAAAAAGTAAAAACTATTCCGAGAGATTCCCTCAAGGGTGGGTTCCCAATGGGGAAAAAACACAAATCACCTGAAACAAACCTTGAGTTCTGGAAGCCACACTGATCCAATTGCCCCAAACACCTCCACAAAACATTAAGCAGTGGCTGCTAAACCCGAAACGTCGTCCCTTTATACTGGTGATAAGGGATTCCTTGTTCATAGATTGTGACACTCCATGAAAATACCCTAAATATTGGGTAGTATAACCCCCCATAATCATCAACCAGCAAGGGTTTTTGAACACTGCTCAATTGGTAAAGCCTGAGATAGGCAGCACTGGTGGGTTGTCTGGGGTTCCGAAACAGCTCCGTGAAACTTCGACTTTTGTGCAAAACAAGAACCAGTCAATAGTGACTCCAGTCATTTCCCAAGAGAGAGACAAGTATAAAATCCCACTAAAATGGTGATATTTGACTGTTCTGTTTTTTTGGCGGGGGTCAAAAAAAGTGATATCAAAGTGATATCTATATATAGTGATTTGTGATCTTTAGCCTGTATCTGCACAATTCCTGGATTTATGGGCAAGAAAAGCAGATTCACCCACTGTTCACCTATAGCATTCACCTGGACACTGCTGGACCCGCCTCGCGATGCGAAGATATTCAACGGCTTGGCCTGAGCAGCCGTGTTTTTACCCACCTTGAACCTTTGGGGCTCGGATCCAAGCCAAGCAAAGTGGTGCATATTCAACCCGGTACCCAGCACAATGGTTAAATGGCGGATGGATTGATATCAAATTAGATGCTGGAAAAAATCAGCAAGAACTCATGGATATCATGGCCTATCTTCAAATTCTTCAGCTCAATTTTTTTATGGATGGTCTATTTTTAGTAATTACTAAAGAAATTTGGCACCGTCAAAACGGGATGAATATGAGAATCCGGGGGCTGTTTCATTGGCAATTTGCTGGTATCAGACTAGTATCAGATGGTATCAGAAAAAATCGTTTGCTGCTGTCATCCTGTTTAATGTCCCTAAAAAAATGTTTACTCTTGGGGACCCCATCCTCCTACGGTCGCGACTCGTCTCACCGCTTCCAAGCAACCCAAGTCGGCAGCGTCTTGTCCGCGCGCACGGCCACCTTAAAGAGGGTCGTAAACTGGGGACGACCAGCTTGGTTTAATGAATTTTGAGGTAATAATCAATGGCTAGTATTATATTGCTTAGTTCCATCTTACTCACAAAATGACAGTTATAGAAGGGTTTCACTAATGATTCAACAGTTGATTGCATAGGTATTCAAAACGATGATTGATGCTCAATACTTTTGAACACTGATTAAACAACCGATTCATGATTCATTACTATTTATTCGACGACCAATTTAACGATTCATGATTCGGTTGTTAACTCCCAATCGATAAATATTAATAAGGTTTACTGAAAGGGTCTCATCAATTGTTGGGGTTTAGCCTTTGTGATGTTGGCTGTTTGGTGTTCTTGTTTTGGGCTCTCACCAATGAATATGGGAAAAAAACTGCTTTTGTTGATTGAATCCATTCGTTTGGGTATGGAACTTTTTTATACCATGAAGAGGATGAAGATCCAGCTCTTTTGTGGAAATGGGGTATGTTTCATTCCAACTACCAACCATTTCATCGCTCCCACGGCCAATGCAATCGCAGAAGTATGAGTTGCAGTTCCATGCAAGTTGCAGTCATACCGGGTATGATCCCCCAAGAGCCCTGCTACAGAATCCAGGTTATCTAGTAGGGGAAGAAGGCATTATTCTAGTTGGTGAATTCCGAGTTGATGAACTGCAGTCTGACCATCTCGGTTCCAAGATTTTTTTGTTCACCAAGACTGAGGTACACCTCGAAAAACACCCAATATGCAAACCCCAACAGGTTCTCATTGCTTCCAACATCAACGATAGGGTATGGATGATCCATTAAGTTGGTGAAAAATCTAAGATGAGCTTAGGCACAAACAAAAACATTTTTCCAGACGTCTCTGAAAGTCAATGTCATCATCGCCAACATGGAACGTGTTGACCCTCGGGTCATCAAACATGGTTTGGGAATCATTGGAAAAATCCTCATTCATAGATGATTGGCCCATAATTACCTACAAATGCATGATGTCAGGGGTTTTCGCAGCCAGCCATGTATGATGACCGCAGGGTAAACATGTGAGAAGTCATTCTAAGATATGCCTCGAAAATGCAATGATTTCACTACGCTAGCTCAGCTCAGCCATTTTAAGAGCCCCAATCAATCTACAGATGTTCGCTCTGTTTGGTATTGTTTGTCCAATTTCCCCTACCCATGAAAAAGCGACCCATGGTGATGTAAGCGCCAAACAATTCAAAACATCCCATGTGCATGTGTCGGCCCTTCATTCTTATCCAATTCGCCTGCTGGAAATCAACTACCCCTCTTGAAAAAAAAACTATAAAAAATAACATCTTCTGTTTAAAAAGTAGGTGGTGGTAGTATATCCATGTATGTTCGGTATATGGATATGGGTCTATTGAGCTTTTTTGTGGTGGATGCTCATTGCACTGATTCTGCCGACAGGCTCTATGTTTAGGTCAGAGCAATGGTACAAAGGCGTGTGGAGGTACACCATTTCCAGGGCTGCTTGATGCTCCAATTCAGCGTCCATCTTTAATTGAAATTTGGTTATAACTGACTGCTTCGGTGCGCCAGGCCGTCTGGTGGTGCTTGCAGAGCTCGATTCTTGTGCCCTGGGAGAGCAGACCGCGCCTTGGGGTGCTTTTGCCTCTTGTGTTGTCCTTGAAACAATGTGAATTGCAGGACTTCTTCTGTTCATCCTGCAATTTCGAGATGTGAATCCTGGTTTGGAATTCACATCAGAAGCTTTCGGGGCTCTCCATGCTGCGCTGGTTGTCAGTTCTGTAGGGGCATTCTTTGCACCAAAGGCCGTGGGATGTCAAAGGCAGTAGGTTTTCACAAATCGGGCCACGACTCCTGGGCCACAACATGTCTCTTCTCCAATTCCCAAAAACGGAGTGACAGTGCGCAAGCCTCGGTGCCAAGGGCCTTGGTGACCATTGAGATCCGCCAGGTCTTGGACTGCACCCTCCTCGTCACAGTGAAGCGGCTGATCTTACCAGTTCTTACCCAGGTGACATCCAACCAAAAATCATTGAAATGTAAGGGTACACCCCCCAAAAAGAGGATCAATTGACCCCAACAAGAAGGGTTAGTCGAGAAGATTGAGAATCACAAGGCTGTTTTTGTGGCGGGGGATTTTTAGGGAGTATCCTTAGATGTATCCGTTATAATCTCATCCTGGCTTTTCATTAACCCATAAATCTACTATTCATAGATGAATTCACCTAATATTCAACGTATGACATTGGATGGTTCTACCAATACTTACATTCTTGCATTCCTGATCAAAGGAACAAATTATGTTAATCCATTTCCATTTTAATTGTATCCCCATTCTTGTTGGTTATACACCCCAATATCATTTATAGTTTCTAGTTTTCATTTCTATGTCAACATTAAACCACAATTAGTATATATTGGTATACTTGCTTATTATATTATGCTTTCATTGTGTTGGTTTTAATGATACCAGTCATGTATAGCAACTATCTGGGTAAATGAAAATAATTCACTAACCTGAATTAAGGACATTTGGGGATGATTCCCTATACTAACCATAAAATTCCAGTGAGGTCACAGTGAGGTCGTTATAATTTACCCAGAACTATGGTATGTCCATGTTTCTTTTCACCCACCACCATGCTCCTTCATCTCCGGGGTCCCAGACCGCATCATACTGCCGGTGCCCGGCACCACCCTCCTTCTCCCAATAGCACCTCGGTGGGGAACCAGGTGGATTTTGCCCAAGAAAAATGGGACTTTAGCTGAAAAAACATATGTAAGACTTTACGGTACAACGGGACTTGAACCAACATGCTTTTTTTTTTCAAACCAACAACAATGGGACTTGAAGCAAATAAAATAACACTACAACCCATCAAAAGCGGACTTTGTCCAACACTTGGGGAGAATAAACATGAATAAACCATATAGATTTGTGGGATATTCATCAACATCAATCGCATATATTCAATTGATGGAACGTTTCGGGACTACTGGTAGGGCCCGCATCCGCCCTGTGTCGCTGATCTTGCTCCCATGGGACACTGGGATGATCATACCATGGATCATACCTGGTTACGAACCCATATTGTATACATCATATGGCCAGTCATGCTGGAGTAGATAGAATATGTAAAAAATCCAACCATCATCAAATGGGAGTATTATAAATAAATCTAAGTCTACTTCGGGATGATTATATACATAGAAAATACATAGATAAATGGGGTCCCCAATCAAGTAAAACAATGTGATAACTAGGATTATGAATTATGAATCAGTCAAGATTCCTGGAATGCCATAGATAGAATACATGGATCTTTCCAATATCTTTCACCAGACATTTCAGATCGCAAAAAAAAAACAGGAAACGTGGGTCAAGAGGGAAGCTTCAAGCAAATGTTCATGGCAAATCTTCGACACCCTGGAAGTTGATTCTTGGCTTGCTATTGTATTTCCCCCCATGTACCCTCTGGTAAACTAACAGTTTGCTATGGAAAATGACCATTTTTAATGGGAAAATCCACTATTTAAATGGCCATTTTCAATAGCTATGTTAGTTTACCACAGGGTACTGCAAACCATTAGCCACTTAACTTCCCAAAGCTTCAGGTCCACCCAGATGCCAAACCACTGAAAATGTCCAGCAAGGTGATTTTTGGGACCACAGATTTGTCGGTCATCATTGCCATACCCTGCACAACTGAAAAATGTTCAGCTGCTGAGCCAAGATACCAAGCAAAATATCGAAGATGAATCATGAACCGTTGTCTCAAACTGCCCAAATCATACCATGTTTCCCATGGTTTCCCCCAGTAAAACCAGATCAAAGCTTCATTTTTACACAGTTTCTAAACCGGCACAACAATGATGTTTCGGTCTCAGGCGCTTCAGCCACTGCAAGAACTCCAGATTGTCCTGGTACCTCCCACAGGACCCGCAGGTGGGACCCAGCGGGTTGAGCTGCTAAAAAAAACTCGTCCAAGTGCAGATTGGCCAAAACTAGACAAAATAGATCAATATGGAGGTTTCCTAAAATAGGGGTACCCCCAAATCATCCATTTTAATAGGATTTTCCAATATAAACCATCCATTTTTGGGGACCCCCATTTTAGGAAACCCCCCATATAGTAGATAAATAAATAGATTCTAAGGCTACCGTAAACTATATTCACCAAATCCCACTTACTTATGCAGTTTATCGTGGATTCTTACTACATCCAACTTATGAGTTCTAGTGGATTCTATTTGGGGCCCCTCTTGCAGAAATCTTGGTCATGTTGGGTCAGCGAGTGATGTCCTAAAAATTCTCGCCGTGGCTTAGGGTGGCATACCATTGGTACAACTGGGTGCGCAGGACTCCACAATCGTAAATGGATACCCTAGGATAACATAGATGTCGAACATGGGCCATTTATGGATGCGTTACCTATTAAAAATGGTGATTTTCCAAATCTATGTTGGTTCGCCGCAGGATAATGAACATATGACAACAATCACTTGCATGCGGAATGGCTCCAGTGAAATATGTCGGTTGAATAGGGGTTACAAACATGTATCAACCACCGTCAAATTGGGATTCAGTTGCCGAAGTAGGAATATTCGCTACATGTCCAGGATTTTTCTCAGGATAATTTTCCTGCCGTGGACAGATGGACCAAACCGGAATCATTAAAAAAACGATAAAACACAGCGAAATACCACTAAAAACCATGCATATCCACCAATAACCATCAATAACCATTAATAACCACTGATAACAATTGTAATAAACACTAATAACCACTAATTTAAGCATGATATGTATATATATATATATACATATTATGTATCTACTGTATTAAATAGCAACCATCAACAACCACCAATAACAACCAATAACCATTGTTCATGTAAAAATGGTACTCCCCATTCTAAACGGCTGTCCCCGGCAACGGCGGCACTTGCCACGAATCAGCTGATCCACTGGGACGTTGCGCGCGATGTCCAGCCTGGATGGTGGTGGAATTTGGGGGTAAATACAACGCGAATAATGTGGGTAAAACAATAATAAACCACCTATATTTTGATGGTTTATACCACCTATTTATGGTGATTTTGGGGATGGTTTAAGATTGTTTTACCCACATTAGAGGGATAACAATAGGAATATAAATATTGGAGATAGAACTAGTAATGAATAATGAACTAGTAATGTATGGGGAATACTAGGATTATAGACGTCTTGATAATAATAGACATGTGAGTGGAATACCGAATACCCTGATAGTAGGATAAAAAGATGATATATTTAGAAGTTTATAATCAACAAGAATAGGGATATAGAAATTTATGATTGGCGTTCCACTGAGAAGATAACTGGAAATCATGGTTAAATCAGGTTTGACAATTGTCAATAATGGGAACATAATGCGAAGATTAGTGGAATATGGGATACAACTGGAATATCAACATTGGGAATACAACTAGAAATGAAGAACTAGCAATATACTGGAAACAATAGGATTACAAATATCCTGATATTCCATAACCTTGGATTGACATTCCAATTGTAGGTCATTAATAAGGTAATATTGATAAATGAACAGAATATGAATGGACAATTAAGAACAACAAATTCTAACCCACATATTTCTTCATTTATCCAGGTTTAACCTTTCGATGCCATATGTGCCATCGTCAAGTGACATGGTAAGTCACGTATGGTCATCGCAACACCTGAGGGTCCCACTTGTCGAAGGCTGCCTGAAGAACCTAAGCAGTGAGCGCAGCGTCAAAGCATGTCTGTTTGCAGCGAAATTTGGCAAGATTTGCAAACAACAAGAAGACTCTGCAAATTTGGGGTATTCATCATTAGACCGAGGTTGTCATGTTTGCTACTTAAATCTTAAAATTAGCTACAACATTTAGGCATCTAACCAGCAAACATGGCAAGGTTAACTCACAAACATAAATAAACAAAGTGAAGATCATTGGGTTGTCTTGGTGGTTCATAAACGGGGATCCAACTCAAGAAGAATAGCAATAAATTGGGTTGGTTTCAGGAAGAAATTGGCGGAAAGCCACGTATGATATCTCATGCTGCCTTCTCCTGAAAAATCGGATGAAATTTGACCACAGATAAATCATAGCTGTCAGAATGAATTGAATGCCAATATTCAAACAGTCTTGGCAATTTTGCATTGGTGCTGCAGTCAAGTAATGCTCAAGTGGCCGACAACATAATGTACCATCTGGTTGTTTAACATAGCCATGGAAAATTGCGAATTTTGGATGATTTTCCCATTAAAACCTCCATTTATAGGGGATTTTCCATGGCTATGTTAAATAACCAGAGAGTATACATAAAATAGCAAATGCCAATATTCCAAGCCTTGGAAACCAGATTGGCCACATCCAGATTCAAGTTTGTCTTGGGTGAAATCCGGTCTATTCTTCTTGGATGTAGCTCAACAGCAATTTGCCTTCTATACATTGTATGATTTCCTATTTTATTAAGAGTGAACAACTTTGTGGGTCCGTTAGTCCCTCCTTGACCATACATGTACCGACCGCATTTATTGCTATTCGCCAACATGAAACAGCTCTTTTTCGGTCGGACATGCAGAATTTACGAATACAAATTGGCCAAAAATGCCAAAAGATACTCTTCACCACTCAGTTTTCCCGCCAGCCTCGCCAGCCTCTGGGGGTTTGCAGTCTCAACAATTCACCAGTCGTTCCACCATCATCCAGTTGGGGCTGATTTGTCGGCTTTTCCCACGAAGCCCGGCCTTGTAATTGGGGATATATTCATGCTCCACCTTGGCCATCCAGTTCACCTGTTCCGCGGCGATTGGTTGATCTCAGAAAAAAACACATGGAAATTGATGCACAAAGCAGGCGATGTCTAAAGCAACAAACACGGGAAAATGAGGCGAATTGACATACAAAGTGGCAGAACCAAGAATGATGATGATGATGATGATGGAGATGATTATAACCTGAACGTAGAACTTCAAATTGGGCCCTAAACCAACGCCTTACGTCTGGCCAGGATGCCTACGTAGAGCATCCCAAAAAAAGGGAAATCACCGACCAGCGAAGCTCACTTCCACCCTACTTGAGAGTGCTAAGGGGCTAACTACCACTGAGGTCCCTATCTATCAAGCATGTGAGACCTTTTGAATTGGGGATGTGACAATCCATGGGATGTCATTGGGGATTTAACCAATTATAGACAATGGGGATTTCATGGGATACTGGTGGGGATATAATGATATAAGATAAATGATATCCAATTTGGTTTCTGTCGGAATATAGGGCGCACCAAAAACCCGTGGCTCAAAAACCCTCATCTTCCCTAGATTTCCTGGCGATACCTGGGATAAATTTCCCCAAATGTCTGGGCAAACCCATCTCACAGTGTTGGTCATTGGTCATACATCCTGTGATCTCCCCCTATGCTCGGTTTTGTACCTCAGCATTGTTCGCTTAAGTGGGTGCTCTCCGGTATTCAAACACGGCTAGCTGGGAAATCATCATCAAACAATGGGTAATTGAATGAGAAAATCATAGAGAATCGTCTATAGATGAGGATGATTGCCCGAGGGTATACTGTAAAACCACAGATTGGCTCAAAGCACAAATGGTTCCAGCATCCCCTTTTCTCCAAGCAATGCCATCGACAAGTGCTGGCAGGCAGAGCTTGGGCCATTCACAAAGGAGGGGGATCACCAAAGCAAGGTTACTGGCTTGTAGCAATTGCTATTGAGAAACACACATATTGATGTATATATATAAATTATATATACAAATTATGTATATATGATGATGATGTGTGTGGATAAACTATAATGATTTATCAGCCTAAAATGTTCATGACATTTGAGGTAGTTATCTCAATCCTGACCATTCTTCGCAGTGACGTAGTCGTTCTAATCTATCTGGATATAAACAGCATCTGATGCTGGATACCGGAGTCCAACTAGGTGATGAAAACCTCAGCTCTTAAGGGTCCTCCATCTAATCTATGAGCAATCCGATCATTTATAGATCTAGGGAAATCATGTTTTTTTTTTCCAAATCTGTGTTATTTTAAAGGAAGGCAATCATAAAGACAAACAAATCGATGATTTTATCAATTGACGTACTCGACTTGCAACAATCAAGGAAGTGGGATTGTTGAAGTCCTGCAGGAAACTTTTCCATTCATGTCCGGTCTAAGTTTGCAGTTGATACGCGCTACAGGTGGAAGGATTGCGTACTTGATGCTACGCTTTTGGGTGAACTTCCGGTACATATCCTTTCTTGTGGGCTAGATCGCGAATTTTGAATTTTGATGGCTAAATCCTGATTTTTGTTGGTTGAAGCCCCTTTGTTTTGATCGTTAAGTCGCCCGTTTGGTTGCTCAAAGTTGGCTATATTCCCGGTTTATGATAACCTCCTCATAACCTCGTTCATGAGGTGTATATCTCATGGACCAGATTGAAACCCTTGTCTTGTTCAGCTGTACAGTTTACCCTACATTCGGGGGCTGAAAATCACCCATATCTGGTGGAATTCACAGTCAAAAAGTCCTGGATCTATATGTTCCGCCATTGTTTCTATGCAAATCCCAAACTTCGCCAAATACCGATACCAAACATTGAAGCACGTGATTTCCCAGATGGTTCCATTTCACCACTCATTAATTACCGAAATATTTTCGAAAATCCATGGTTAATAGTAGGCTGTTACCAAAAAAGAACCATTGAACCACATACTGTGGATGGAAGAAGTCCTGCACCAGTTGGTAACTAATGGGAACTACGAAACACTGTACATCATGGGAATATAGTGGGATGTTTACCATTTAACCAACTGGTGCAGGACTTCTTCCATCCACAATACTTCACCATAAAATTATTTCCCATATGGCTATGAGTCAAAAACGTGGTACCTAGTAGGACCTAGTGAACTTCAAAATAGCTGGTAAATGGATGTTCATCCCGAATATAGATTGATAATCATAGGTCTTGACATGTTTTGACCAGGCATAATTGATGATAATAAGTTTTGATAATAATCAAAGGTAAATTGATAATAATAGGTAAACTGTTCATCCATATGTTCATCCCTATATTCATCCACATATGGGGGTTTCCTAAAATGGAGGTACCCAAAAATGGATGGTTTAAAATGGAAAATCCTACTAAAATGGATGATTTGGGGGTACCCCTATTCTAGGTCTGGTAACACATTCGACATTTCACCAATACCCTAAGGCATTTTGTATCAAGTGGTAGAAAAGGAACCAGTTTACTGAGAAGGGTTATGAGCCCAACGGTTCCCCTGGTAACTTCGCTGTGATCGCAATGGAACGATCTTCATCGGCACCTCCGGTTAGGAAGGGATCTCAAACTTTGGTCAACCCACTTCACTCAGAACGAGTTCAGGTGGAGTACGTGCTAGAAGCCCAAAGGCCGAGGGAATTGCCCGAACAGTCCCCAGGGTCTGACATGCAGCCGCTCAGAGACTATGGCCGGATTGGCAAAGGTCGAGGAGGGCATGTGTCTGGACGGGTGGCTTGCTTTGTGACACCTCCAAGTACTAGGACTCCTGGGTGCGATGGGGAGGAACCGGTGTTTGTGCCCAAGCAAACTGAAGGTAGGATGCCAGCTGAGACAAAGCGGAAAATCAATTCGGAAGGACAAATGGAGAAACGGGAAGTGAATGCAACGGTTTCTTCATCTTCAGATGATAGCTTGCAAAGGGCTCTGGAAGTAGAAGTCGTTCAACACCTGAGGGACCAAAACGCACTGTTGATGGCAGAACTGGAAAGACTGCGCAGTGTGAAGAGTAGTCCGAACTCTGGTGATGGTTCGATGCAATCCTGGGTGGAGATTCCTGGGGGTAGCATGAGAGAAGGGCGGGATGGTGATGGTCTTGGTGGTCGGGGTTGTGGTACACCACGAACTGGCATAGATGCGGGACGAACATGTCGTCACACCCCGAATGGTACCCGCGTTCCAGAAGGCACCCCACCAACTGACGAGAAACCGGAACCTCCACCGCCTCAACATGTTCCACCAGTTCCACCATTTCCAACGGTTTTGACTGAAGATCCTATGAAGATGTTGGACAACTATGAATCCATGCATGAGTCTTCAACTATGTCATCCATGCGAGTGGTGGATAGGGAATGGAAACCAGGTGTTCTACGTTCCAAGGAGCCTACGCCAAGTGAAGCTAGGAATTTCTGGCTTGAAAAAGAAGTAGAATCCCTCAAAACTGCATTGGCGTCGATTTCTCATGGGAATCCTTTTCACAAGTCAGAGTACTGGAATGGGAAGTATGAGAATAGCCAAGTGGGGGGAGTACAAGCCAAGCCTGCACCTCCGGGTTCCTTGACAGCTGCCTATGCTGGCCTGTGTGATCGGGATAGAGCGGAAGCGATCAGTCGTGCGAACCCTGGAGATCTTCCGAGAAGTTTGCATGTGCTTGGAGATGAATCACACCAAGATCGGGCCTTGCATCGCTCTCATACGGAATGTCATGACAGTCGGGCCCAGCAGAGCATGGCGCTTGGCTCTCATCCTGAATGTCCTGACAATCGGGCTTTGCAGAGCGCTCCAGGTGTATATCATGATGATCGGGCTTTGCATAGCAGTTCTCATGGAGTATTACGGGACGGTCGGGCTTTGCATGAGCACAGTTCTCACGGAGTATCACGGGACGATCGGGCTTTGCATAGCGATCTTGGACATGCTCCTGCGGCGATCGGGCTTTTGCATCGTCTCTACATCATGAAGATCCACGACGCTTCTGCCATGACCCGCGGCATGGTTTTGGTGGGGGTTTTGAGGTGGATTGGAGCAGATTCCATCATCATGGGAATCTGGGGGGGCAGCAGCGGAACCAAAGCTGATCTGCCTGAGTTGCCGGCCTTGGCAAGTCCCCTCCAATTTGGTGATTGGATCCATCTTTGTGGACCGGTCATGCGGGATCTTTCAAGTGTGGCCAGCAGGTGGTGGGACTTGACAGTGCGTCAAGCTCAAACTCACTATGCGGATTGGAA
The DNA here is from genome assembly GCA_003297045.1 of Symbiodinium sp. clade C Y103. Classification (NCBI taxonomy): domain Eukaryota; class Dinophyceae; order Suessiales; family Symbiodiniaceae; genus Cladocopium; species Cladocopium sp. clade C. The sequence continues at coordinate 55,485 of BGPT01000856.1, read as the reverse complement.
GGAAGCCACTCCACTTCAAAGAGTTCAAATAGATCCCAAGGTGCCTGATGAACTTCATGACAAGTGCTATGGCAGGACCGAACAAAGAGGAGTCCACCTCTTACTCAAAGCTGTGGCCTCGGAACTTCAGCAGACCTTGGTCACTGACCGCCAGCTGACAAGCACAGCCATCTTGTACCGTCTTTATGTGCGGTATCAACCAGGAGGTCCGGGGGAGAAGTCTCTGATCCTGAAGGAGCTCACGCAACTGCCCAAGTCCAACAACATGGCTGAGTTGGCTTCATCTCTGAGGAGCTGGAGGCGGCACTTTGGCAGGGCTCGAGAAGTTGGAGCTGTTCTCCCTGACGGGACACTTTTGCTGCGGGCACTTGAAGGTGCAGTACAACAGGTGGCTCGTGAAGATTCACAGGCGGCCTTTCGCCTTGCTCAGAGTCGGTCAGTCCTGCGAGTTGATGAACTTCCCCGGATGGAAGCTGTATGGGATTTCAGTCAATGTCTGCTGGCCGAAGCTGAAACAATCCAATTGATGAATACTTCTTCCAGTGCTACCACTTCTGCAACTCCTTTGAAACTCAAGGTGATGGAGGCAAATGGTGGCAATTTCAACAAACCACGTGGCGGTGAAGGCAACTCCTCTGCATCCAACAACAATGGCAAGGGCAAGGGCACTTCACTGGCCGATACGCCGTGTAAATGGTTCCGCAGTGATGGCGGATGTCGAGCCGGTCGCAACTGCAAGTGGAGTCATAGCTGGGATGGCATTGATGACCGCAACAGCAGGTGCTTCGTTTGTGGCTCAAAAGAACATCGAAAAGCTGATTGCAAGGTCCGTGGGGGAGGTCCCAAAACCAAGGACGAAACCAAGGTTTCGGGGGGAGGAAATGGTCCTTCAAATGTGGCCTCAACTTTATCTTCATCGCCTTCTACATCAACTGTGACCACTCCGATGAAACCCAAGATCAATGAAATGACAACCACGTCCACTACGAGCACAACGACCCCTGGGGAGTTGAAGTCTGGCGACCTGGGTGGAGAAAGTGTGGAGAGGACGAAGGATCTGGGAGATGGAGCGAGTGATGGTGGGCGAAGTGATCGAACCACGGAGTTCTTGCAAGAAGCTACACAACTTCCCAAGTCTTTGAAGGTGATGAATCCTGTCATGAAAGTGATGCAGCTGGACGGACTAGATAGAGCTGATGAAAACTATGCCCTGGTGGATTCAGGAGCGACCCACGGGCTACGACCAGCCAAAGACCAAGGAGAATGGCTTGCAGCTCATGTCACCAGCGTGCAACTAGCCAGTGGCACCACCAATGCCTTCCGACTGAAGCCGAACACCAAAATTCTCTTGAGTCAACCGGGAGGTCAAGGAGCGTTGATCATTCCGATGGGTGCCTTGAATGACTTGGACTTCAGGGTGGAATGGAATGGAGGAACTTGTCGCATCCGTGATGATGAAGGTCGTGAACTGACTGTCACTGTGGTGAACGGGTGCCCTATGATCTCAAGAGAGGAAGGCTTTCAGTTACTGGACTGGCTAGAAGGATTTCAACAACATCAGCGTCGCAAGTTGGCGGTGATCAGAACTTTGCTGACGGCACCGGATGAGATTGACAAGTTCAACATGACCTTGGAAGTGGCATTCACTGCCAAGCTTCGCCAACACTTTCCCAACTTGCCTGACGAGGTGATGGAGCGTGTGGTTCCCTACTTGGGGATGTTGGAGGCGGAGGGTATGGGCAACAAGCTTCCTTGGAACCGTCGCAAGAGACGGAGATTGGCCAAAGCAAAACACATCATCATCCACTGTTTCTCTGGACCAGATCAAGTGTACTGGGATCGTCAATGTGGCAGCGCTGACACTGAAGTTTTGTGCATTGACACGACCTGCTCAACGGCAGCCAACCTCCATGACAAGAATGTGTTTGGCTATGTCTTGATGCTGTGTGCCAGCGGAAGAGTACGCTCTGTACTTGGAGGACCTCCATGCAGAACTTTGTCTGCGCTCCGCTACCAGGGAGATGATGGTCCAGGAGTCTTGCGCAATGATGAGTTCCCCTATGGCATCCCATCGCTGTCAGCTGCTGATAAAGAGCTGGTGTTGGGTGATTCGGTGCTGATGTTTCGTTTCTGGTCTATGTTCATTATGGCTGAGGAGGTTAGAGATTTGTCCTTGCCTCCAACGCAGTTCTACATGGAACAGCCGGAAGACCCAGCACGATATCGCAGCCAACAAGATGTTCAACAGCATGGGTACTTCTCTATCTTCAGAACTCAAGAATGGCAAGACTTTGCAGAGCGATACAATCTTCACCAATGCCATTTCGACCAACATCCCATGGGTCACTCCAAGAGGAAACCAACGACACTGGCGACCAATGTGCCTGAGATGCGGCAGTTAGATGGTCTGCGTGGGGCCCCATCGAATGAAGTGGAGCTCAACAACCAGTTTCGTGCTATGCCAGTGGATCGACGATGTGAAGTTTCCAAGTCTTGGCCAGTGTGGGCACCAGGCCTTAAACTGGCCATAGCAACAACGATTCAGCAGAATGTGCAAATGTTGAATCAAGAACATCTCACTCGACAACGGTGCAAGGAGCAAAGGGCTGAACATGCTTCATTGCGACCTCTTCAAGATAGCCCGGAACAACACCAAGAACACTTTTCAGAGCAACCACTGCAATCCGGTCATTCTTCAGTGCAATCACCAACACCGGAAGGATATCCACAAGTTGGGAACTTAATGGAACCTTCTTCATTGCCAGAGTTTGGACCTGATTCAGTGCCATCACAAAGAACCGGTCACTCTTTAGTGCAACCACAAGAGCCGGGAAGTGAACAACCAATGGATTTTGTTGGACCTTCTTCATTGCCATCACTTCAACCTGATTCAATGCGACCTCATGAAATGCTGGAGTCTCAGGGACGTGATATGACAATGGCAGCAGCTTCCAACATCTCTCAACGACGAAATTCACGTCGAGTCAAAGCTCTTGGTCCAGTGGCTTTAGAACAGTGGCGCAGGCACTTCCTGAACGACCACATGCCAGCTCGGCGTGACTGCGCCCACTGCGTGAGAGCGCAAGCTCGCAGCAAACCACATCGACGAATACAACATCCAGATGCCTACACGCTGAGCATGGACCTGTCTGGGAAACTATCCCCTGGAGGAGATCAACTACAAGCTGATGTTCGCTATCTCCTGGTGGGAGTGTACACCTATCCAATGAATCGCAATGGTCAATCGCTTGTTCCAGTACCAGGTCAACCCACTCCAGATGAAGATCAACCTCTACCAGGCCTTGATGCTGACCTCTCTGAAGATGACATGGACCATGAAGCCCCTGCTGATGTCTTGCTGGAAGAGGACGATGCGGCTCCCATGGACGATGAGTCCCCGGCTACCAAGCGTGCCAAGTCAATGAATGAGACATGGCTGAAAATGGTGGAGGAAGCCACGGATGTCGCAGTTCGTCAACTCACTGTTGTTCAACCTGTGAAGAGTCGGAATGTGAAACATCTCCTTCCAGCTTTGGCCAGAGTGTACTCTCGACTTCGAGCACTTGGATTGCCGGTTTATCGAGTACATTCAGATCGGGCCCGTGAGTTTTCCTCAGCAGAAGTGCAATCATGGGCAACCGAAAGGAGCATTCTGACCACCATGACTTCAGGTTCCAGCTTCAAGGCGAATGGAAGAGTGGAGGGGGAAATGAATGTGATCAAGAAATCCATTCAAACACTTATCTCTTCAGGGGTGGCCAAGCTCAATCAGTGGCCACTTGCAGCAAGGCACATCGGCGAGAGAAGATTGCGCCGCCAGTTGCACCAACTGGGATGGCCTGTGGGCCGGCTGCTGAGGTTCGGAGCGACAGCTTTCGCACTCCGAAAGAGCTGGCAAGAAAGATACGCACCCTGGAGAGAGGTGAGGGAGGAGGTCACGATTCTTGGCCCTGACATCTACAGCTCTTTGACGAGTACTGGCTACTTTGTGCAGTCCAAGGCCACAGGTCGATGTTTTTTTACGGACGACATTGTGGTGCCAGAGTTGCCAGCTCCCAACGTTGAAGAGCAGGTGCTCTACCTTCCAGAAAGACCAGAGGGGGCACCTTTGCACCGGCATCGAAAAAAGGCGGGGGTTCCGGCATTGTCGATGTTGAACATCGAGGGGGAGCGGGTGATCTTGAATCGCCATCCTGACATGTTCGAGCCTGCCGCAGATGCCCCTTATGACTCTTCAAGTGATTCTTCTGGCTGGACGCTGGAAACTACGGCAGCATCCACTGAAAGCTCGCCGAGGGCACCAGACTTTGAGGCGGAGGAATGGTGGCTTGGAGTTGGGGATGTGGAGGGGGTGCCTAACAGGCGGGCTGGTGGCTCACACCCGTCGACCCCGAGTGTTCATCCAGCGGCCCTCAGAGCACTCAGAGCACTTCATGTCAACCTGACGGAGTATGTGCAGGATGAGCTTCAATGTTTGGATGCAACTTCAAGTGATCAAGCACTTTGGCTGGGATCGGTCTCTGAAGCTGTTCACATGAAAAAGTTGGTTGAGCAAAGACTACAAGATCTTGATGATCAAGAAGTTGCCCAGATGCACCAATCTTTAGAGCAACAGTTCCTGGTCACAAAGACCGTCAGCAATCAAGAGGTGTGGAATGACTTGGAGGCTTGGGGCCCTTCGATTCACAAGGAGTTCAATCAACTCATCCACAACAAGAAGGCCGTGCGCCAGGTGACAAAAGATGAGCTTCGCCAGATGGCACGTCAGTTGGGCGTACCCATTGAAACTTTGCCTGGCAAAATGGTTCATGTCCGCAAACCTGGCGGTGTCTACAAGTCCAGAGCAGTTATCTGCGGGAACTATGCCAATGATGATCATGAGAACAAGGATCATGGCAGCAGTAACTATGCGGGAGGAGTAGACGGGCAACAAGTCAGGACTATGGTCAAAGTGGGAGCTCTCAAGGGGTGGCAGTTGGGATCAACCGACATAGCTACGGCATTTTTGAATGCCCCGAGGAGGGAAACCACCCGTTTGATCGCCATGGAGGTGCCGGCAGTCTTTCGACGCCTAGGCCTTGCTGAAAGCCACCACATTTGGGTGGTGGAGAAGGCGTTGTACGGATTAACGTCATCGCCACGTGATTGGGCGATATACAGAGATGAGAGGATCCCTACAATGACTTGGAAGCGCATCCGTGATGATCGCCCTCTCACAGGTTCCTTCGAGAAAACGCCTGACGAAAACATATGGCGATTGGTGGAGAAGGATGACATCACGGGAGAGCAGCACTGGTCAGGATTGATGTCCATCTACGTGGACGACTTACTTTTGGCAGCCGAAGAAGGCGCCCTGGAAGCAGCAGCAAAAAGTATAGAGGCCGTATGGACCTTGTCAGCTTTGGAGAAAACGGGGGAGGGAAGAGTGATCAAGTATTGCGGCTTCGAGCTGGAAAGCGCCCCTGAAAATGACGGGTTCATCGTCAGTCAGAAAAAGTATGAGCAGGAAATGGTCCAACGCTTCCACATCGACAAATCCACTGACTTTCCCAACTTCCGAATCACTGAAGAGGATGAAGTTTCTGTGGAGGACATCAAGCCGGCCGATGTGAAGATCGCGCAGTCCATGGCAGGAGCTTTGCTCTGGTTGACTACTAGAACCAGGCCAGATGTTGCTCTGAGCGTGGCAATTGCCTGCCGTTTGGCCACCAAGAATCCCATCAAGTCCATCGAAGTCTCCACTGCGGTGATGCGCTATGTTCGTGGAGTTCCAGGTGGATTGCACTATTCAAGCAAGGTGCAAGAAAATGATTGGGGAAAAAGGGGCCAATTGAAGGTGAAACGTCATGATCGCCTTCTGGAGGTGTATGCTGACATCGCCTATGGAACTGGCAGCCGACATCGGAGTTTGCAGGGCCTGATCATCTACTTTGCAGGGTCACCAGTGGCATGGGCGTCCTCACAGCGGCCCTTTGTGACGTACTCAACAGCGGAGTCGGAGTTGGTGTCTTATGGAGAAGGATTGACAGCAGGACGGGCCATGTTGGCTTTGGTATGTTCCATGATGAAGGAACCACCCAGTGCAATTGAAAAGATCTTGTATGGTGACAATTCTGCAGCGATCTCGATGGCGCATGGGACGGGTACTTCATCTTGGAGGACAAGACATCTTCGAGTACGGGCCTCATTTCTCAAGGAAGCACTGGATGGTGTAACCCCAGATGGCCTATGGAAGTTGCTCCACCTGCGTGGAACGGAGTTGGTGGCGGATGGACTCACCAAACCACTACATGGCCAGGCGTTTGCCAGGTTTTTGCAAGATCTTGGAATGGAAGTTCAACAAGTACTGAGCTCTTCTTCAGAACATCAACATGCATCTGAGGGCGGGGGAGACAGTAGTGCTGCGATCCGAGCATTGGTGCTGGGAAGTGTGCTGATGTCTACAGCTGAAGGTGCGTCCGAAAGCAAGACCTCTGACGAGGACTCATCACTTCTCTGGTTGGCTGGTGTTGCTTTGACTACACTGGGAACGATCTATCTTGGTCAGATGCTTCATGGAGCAACACGGTGCTGTCTGAGAAGGTTAAAAAGATTGGAGGAGGTGACGAGCCGCATGGAATCTTCAGAGGAGGAGGAAAGTGTGATTGTGATCTCTGAAGACGAAGGGACTTCATCAATGAGGACGTCATCACAATCGGGCTTGAGCTTGAATGCAGTGTCTGGTCGCCACGAAGAGGGCACTACGTCACGGAATATACCATCAAGTTCGGGCTCTGGCAAAGCATCCAAGGGATCTACTTCAAAAAGGAGTGCTTCGAGCTTGAATATGCCATCACAGTCGGGCATGCATTTGGGATCTGCAGAACACGGTGTAAGGGGCGATCCTCTGGCATCGGTAATTTCTGGAGAAGGGGCAAGTGCTACATCCCGGTCTTTGAGAACACGTTCGGGCTTTAGCAGCGCTGATGGGGCGGCAGCGGCGGCAGCTAGCAGCGCGGATGCGGCGGCGTCTAGCAGCGCTGATGCAGCGGCAGCGGCTTTGAGCGGCAATGAGACGACCGCTGCTGAGAACTTTTCTGCCCAGCCAAAAGGGCGAGGCATTGCAAATGCGTGGAACCTGTTCCAACATCAGAACAGGGGAAGGGGACTGACTTCGAGCGATCTCGCTCATTTGTACAAGGCCAAGAAGTCAGTTCCCAAACCATAGATATAATGCCTTGAGCCTAGGGAAAACACGCACAAATCAAGAAGTGTGTCAGATTTTTGGCCGGCTCCCAGCCAAAAAGGGGGAGTCTGGTAACACATTCGACATTTCACCAATACTCTAAGGCATTTTGTATCAAGTGGTAGAAAAGGAACCAGTTTACTGAGAAGCTAGGAAACCTCCAAATGCCAGGAGCCAAGCTCTGCCACGGACATCGCCGCTTCACTCCGGCATAGCCAGTTGTGGTAGGCCACGCGCTTCACGAGCTTCCGTGGAGGAGCGCAGGAGGTTGGCCTGCGTCGTATGTATCCAGGTGGTGTCCCACTGAATCGCCAGATGTATCCAGGTGGTGTTTCCATAAATGGGGGATCCCAAAAAAATGGATGGTTGGTAATAGAAAATCACTTGGATTTATGTATTCTTTTAAAGGACAGATCCATGTATAGCAACCCCGCATCGTAGGCAAGGGCAAAAAACATGTGGAACTAACTTCCTGGTGGCACACTTTTCAGCATGGACCTTTGGGGATGGCTATATGATGAAATTAAGATGCAAGATTTCGTTAAGAGCTTGGTGTCATTTAGAGATCTATCCACTGACTAGATTCACCATGTTTCAGTTTGGGATCAACTCTATTTGTTTTTATTGGAAGAAATAGACCAGCAAATGGCTGATAAATAGCGGATATATTGTTGGATTTAGGTATATTGAAGCGGGGATAGAACCATTTTGTAACCAACAAATGACTATAGACCAAGATATAGAAGACAAACAAATCTGATGAATTGAGGATATAACCTTTTTGTGGGATTAACACATAATACCATGGGGATCTCTTGGTGGCTCGAAGGAATCGTAAGTGATGACCCTGGTTGCATCAGAATTACCTGGAGTGAACTGACCCACTCGACGGCTTGAACCACCAGGAAGTAACCTTTCATCAGGAAATTGAACCAATAACTTGACCATGACCCTCGGTATATTTAACAGTTCGCCATGGAAAATCCCCGGACTCAATGGAGGTTTCGTTCGCTGGGAAACTCATCCAGAATTCGCCATGGCTTCCATGGCTATGTTAGTCATAACCAGATGGTAAATCTTGGTACAGATCTTGGGATACGGTCTTGGATCAAAGACATAGGCACTACATAAAAATCTGGAGCACTTCACCATGAAGCGATACTTCCACACCACCATTGACGTCAAAGGTGCATGGTACAGCATGTTATGAGTCAAAAGCCTGGTACCTTCTGTTCACCCCCCCAAAATAGCTGGGATTTATGGATGTTCATCCATGTTCATCCCATTAAAAGCGATACTAATAGGTTGTGACCCATCCCCATTTGATTGTTTGCAAGCATTACCATCTGGTTATTTAACATAGCCATGGAAGCCATGGCTAATTTTGGATGATTTTCCCAGCTAGAAACCTCCATTTATAGGGGATTCCCCATGGCTATGTTAAATAAACAGAGGGTACTATCAAACTCAGAACAGCGCATTGATACCAACACCATCATCGGGGCATCCTTCAACAGTCGATGGGCAAGTCCCCCAGCCAGCCCAAAAGGGAACATCGGCCCATCGCCGCATCGCCTTCATACCGTTTGAAATGGCCGCATATGTATATTAAAAAAATGGGGAAGCATGGCTCTATCTTACCAACTTAGTGGCTGGAATGTACATCCAAATGATTCCAAGTGGCTTAACATGCTTGTTTTACCACAGGGTGTACTACATACTATATACTGACATTTTGTAATTCATATTAATTACGTAAAGTGATTCATGATAAAAAAGGGACATCAAGAGCGGTTAATTGGGAAATTGCGATGAAAGTGATTCATCTGATCAAGTACATCAAGTCATCAATGGCATGATGGAACAGATTAGAGACAACCAACAAGCATTCGGATAAACCCAGATCATCTGAACTTCAATTGCCCAAACATTGGGATAAACGACAATGACATGATCTCTCTCAAGCCTGATGCTTTAAAACATGGTCAACCGTCACTTTTGGTGCCTTGTAGCGATCAATCCACTCACGTCTGACCTGCGCTGCCAACGCTTCTGATGATGGGGAACATGTACGTCGACAAACCAAAAAAAGAATCCGGGTGCCCTATCTTCAGAGAAAGCGACAAGCCCAAATTGTCATATATTCTGTTCATCTAGTTTGGTTTGATACCAATTCCTCAGCATTTTTTGTCCAAGTAGAAACACATTCATGACAGGAGGAATTAAAACATTAGTCTCCTAGATCTACCATTTGTGTCTGATCATATGTACCTTGTATAGCAACCCCCAAACAATAAAAAAGTGATTTCATCCCTATGCTAATGTGATTTTTACCTATAATTTGGGGTATTACTGTAAGGAAACGAACGTTTGATGAACAACTTTCACCAAGACGTGCTGTCCAAAACCTGGTGCCCGGTCTCAAAAGTGTTTGATGCCGATGATCTCACAGATTCAACAACTGTTTGTATCAACTACCCTCTGATTATGACTAACATAGCCATGGAAACCATGGCCCATAGAAATTGATGATAAACATGGTGATTTACCCTTTTGAAACTGGTGGTTTTTACATGGCTATGTTAAATATTGAGAGGGTAACTTAAACCATCCAATTTTCGGATCAATAAAAGTAACTAATGTTGGATCGTGACTAGTGGGCCCACAGACAAAAATTCAGACCTCGGCCGAGGCGCGATTTGGGTTGCTCTTAACATCAAACCATCTAACAAATTCGAGTAGTTCTGCAATGTTGGCTGACCCATGTCCCATACATATCAAACACATTTCCATCCCAGCACCCGGAGAACATGAGTTCGGGGGGCCTTGTAGTAGTCGAACTGCCTGGTGTTGTCAAGCCACTTCAGCTCCTCATGTTGCAAAATTCATCAAAATGGACCGAAACCATCTGGGCAGAATTTTGCGCCAGGGAATCTATGCACATGTATGTACATAATGTACATTCATACAAAATAACAAATCAAAAAATGCGTCATATACAAAATATCAATTCAAACCAGTATGTTGAGTACCTACTCGACAACAAACATCTGAGTGGCTCATGCATCAGATTTGCAGGAAGAACGTGCGTGTGAAATATTTACAGCTCAGCCTGCATGCTCAAAATTGAAACTCATACTACCGGTACCCTCCGGCAATCAAAGATGGAAATGGAAAATTACCACATTTATAGATTATTTTCCGAACTAGAAGCCGCTATTCATGGAGGATGCCCCCTCATCTTGCAATCCCAAATGATAACAGTATAGCATCAAACAACAAACAGATACCCACATTGATATTGGCCTTAGTATAGCCGCAAGTCTGAGACTATTAATGTGACTACTTATCGCAAACCTTGGAACTGGTACCATGGTCCATTCCAAGAATCTACATCGATAAGTGGATCTATAGCTGTAGGGGTTACATATGGAAATTACTACCATGGTTATACCCACAAAAAATCACTGCTGGCCTGCACCCCCAAGGATCCCCAAGGTAGGATGGTCCCCATGCTTCCCATGGTTCGGTCAGCCGCAATCCTTGCGGTGGAACATGCGACTCGAAGCGCAGAGGTAAGGAGACCACTCCTTTTGCATCTGTGGACTAACCTTGGTTCGCAGTTCCATGGTCGCTTGATGAAAACCCAAAAAAAATGGGAGTCGAAAAAAAGGGCAACGATTGGTAAGGGTTGAATCTTCACCATGCTAGACATCCTTCATGTTTTTGGCTGGTTGGGTTTTGTTTAGGTGAACATATCCCCATCAAAATAGCAAACGCGTCAGTTATCTACACTCGCCCTCACCAGGGTGCATCCGAATTTTGCCCCAGTTATATCCATCAATATCCATCATTACCCTCTGGTAAACTAACATAACTATGGGAAATCGCAATTTTTCATGGGTAAATCCACTATAAATGGCCATTTTCAATAGCTACGTTTGATTACCAGAGGGTATTCACTAGTGGTTTCACTCCTCCTGAGGAATAGTAGCTGGGATCGTCCTCCCAAATTTGATTGACAAATGTTTCAAGTAACTTAGATAGAAATCAACATTCGAGACCACCAGCCAGCTACCGTATTTACTGATGTATGCTACCGTATTTACTGGTGTATGCTACAATCCATCCAGTAACGCCAAAACTCAAGCAAAACGCGTAGACACTGTTAGTATATATATATATATCTCTACATAGGACCCCATAACCCCAAACAGATTAAACAGTAATATGCTTCACTAGTTTCATGTGTTTCTATCTTTTCGCCTGCTGCCCCATGAAATCTGAAATCGATCACCGAGCAGCACGTTTCTGTTGCAGGGCCAAGCGCATGTCCGAGGACATACTTCGCGGCACCTGGATTATGACGACCCTGGCAGGGGTTGGAAGATTAGCTTCCACTAAAACTAAAAGAATTAGCTATTGAAAATGGCCATTTATAGTGGATTTTCCCATGAAATTTGGTGATTTTCCATAGTTATGTTAGTTTATTGGAAGATGTGCTTCCACTCAAACAAGCTTATTTTCAGGGTCGAACTGCTAATTTAGCAGCAGGGATGGGACAAGTTAGGACAAGAGATATCATAGGATATTTCCCAGGAATTCATCAGGATAGTCAACATGTATAGAATTGTATAGAATCATTTTTCATGCGGATATTTAACATGGAGGTACACATTGAAATTTGCAAAGTGGATATCGTAATATATCGTAGGATATGAGTTCGACAACCAGCAAATGGGTACTGTATAGGTCAAAATTAGATACCCCTAAAATTGGATGCTAAACATAGACGAAAATCTGTGGTTTTATAGGGCTTAAATTTTGACTCATCCCCAAATGAATGAGGCAATGTAGTACACTGAACCCTAACCCTCCCTTTTTGGGATGGTTTATACCACAGATCTTTTTGGGAAAATTGGAGGAAGTTTAGGTATCACGGGATATCATTAGGATATAATGTGGATATTGTATGGGGATATAATTGGGCACTGCATATATATAGATGTGATTAGATGTGTGTGTGTAGCTTGAATACAATAGTACTTGTTGGGATACACTGGGACAACCAACAAATGGCCTCATGTAAAACCAACCACAGTAGGAATATGATGGGAAATGAATGGGACATATACAGTAACCAACAATATGAGATAGTGCAATGAACTTTGCTGGGATCATTCTTATGGTCTTATGATGGATGACAATGAATCACATTTCTTTATCCAGTATCAGTTCTGAATATTTGGAGGTTTCCTAAAATAGGGGTACCCCCAAATCATCCATTTTAATAGGATTTTCCATTATAAACCATCCATTTTGGGGTACCACCATTTTAGGAAACCTCCATTTGTCTAAACCTTGGTGGCCCCCAAAAAAACATACTAAACCAATGATTTTGAGGATGTTATCTAATATTCGATGGGATTAAAAAGGCTATGGGTCAAAACATGTCAAAACCCTTGCACCTTTCCGTTCACACGAAACTAGCTGGTATAGCTGGATGTTCTTCCCAAAAAAAGAGGGAAGAACCGGTTTTGATCTATACCGGTCTATACCCATATCATACAAGTTGAAGATAAGTGACTAACAAAGTCAGTTTATGGATGCTTGTCGTGGATATCTCACGATATATCTATAGGCAAATAGGTTTGTCTGCAACATAAATTCTCTTTTCAAAAGAAACATCCTTCCACTGACTAATCATCATAGTCCATAGTCCCTATCAAATTGGCATTCAGGGGATATACTCCATTTTCAGACACATCCATTTTGCAACAAAAGTGGGCTATTCAAGAAACATGGATGTATGATGTGGATATCCAAACAAAAACTGTTTTGGTCCTCGTGTTTTGAAGTTCGAATTTGAAACAACGCTTGGGAAGTTTCATCGATTTCATTCACGTGCATGCATTGATTTTTAGGTGAACAAGCGTAAACACAACACCCTCCGTAGATGATTGGCTTGTTGAGGTGAGGGCCAAAGAGTTCCACGCCATGCGCCTTGTTGTAGATGTAAATGCGATGAAACCACTCCTTCGCGGCAGGCGCCAAATGCCAACTGGTTTTGCATCCATGAGCAAAAAGTACTTGGATGAATCCTACTCTTGAGATCTCATCTACTATTTCGGAATGCATCCTCCGTACTAATCAAATTCCCTGATTCGCCATCTTGGTCGTGCATCAACATATATCTCCTCATTCAGTCCTTTGGCTAGGATCAACTTACTAACTGCTGGAAAAAACCAACTGGTTAGTAATTCCCCTACCCTCTGGCAAACTAACATAGCTATGGAAAATGACCATTTATAGAGGAATTTCCCATTAAAAATGGTGATTTTCGATAGCTATGTTAGTTTACCAGAGGGTAAGTGGGTTAATCATGGTTAATCGTGGTAAATCCATCCTTTTAATGGGTTTTCTCCGTGGTTACCACTTCCAAAGTGGGGATGATCTTCCAGTCCCAGCCACCTCTAAGGTATACTGTCGTACACGAATGGTGAAGTTGTTCCTGCCAGCTGCGGACTACCCAGGGCGCAATCGGGCAATCTGCGAATCATCTTTACCTGGGGATGGGTCAAAACCTATATTATTACCTTATTTGGGGGGAATAACTATCCATTACCCAGCCTATTTAGGGTACCTAGGGTACCAGGGTTTTGACAGCATGGTTATATCAGTGGTTTCCTACTTGGCTGTGGATCAATACCTGCCAATACCATTTTGGGATCGTTTTCATGGGATGAGCATCCAGCTATACCAGCTAGTTTGATGTGAACGAAAGGGGTATCCGCATCTCAACTTATTCTCCCCGAAATGCGTGAGGGAAAATGCACCCCAAAAACAACCTATATATCAATTTGTTTGGTAAATCCCTATTTTCAGTTGGTTCCCCCATTACAATCCCATTATACCCCCAAACAATCACCATATTTCCCCGTGAAAAGACAATAATTCTCCAATATTATCCACGTTTATCTTATTTTGAGATAACTATATTTGCATATTTCCAAAAATTTAGACGATTAATATGATTATAAATAAAACTACATACTGACAATCTATATCCCGAAATAATCTCCTTGTCTCCCCACTGCTACCAGGACGACTTCGCATAATCTTCGCATGCTTCCCCTGTCCTTGGGCTCTTCATGATGCCGTAGCGCCCGCGGCTGTGTTTCCGCAGATTCTTCACGTAGAACCTCGGGGCGTTTAAGGCTGAAATCCTGAAGTCTGAGGATAGTTGGGTATAGGTCAAGTCATTGGGTATGCCCTAAGAATTAGATGGTTCATACTAAGCACATATTTAAAATTACTCAGGACCCATATCAGAGGGCTTGAGTTTTGACTCACCTCCATTTTTAAGATGATCTTGACATCATTGAGTTGGTTGGTATCAGGAAATTTAGATTGTGCATAACCTTCCCGATTCTATCCACAGATCATGGTTTGTTTCCCTAATTTTGTGGCTAAAAAAAAACAGAAAATCCCCATGTTTCCCAGCAAATATCACCATTTCTCATGATAAAAACACCAAAAAATCGGTGAACTCCTGATGAAAAACCACCGCCGAGCTGCCCAAAGCCGGGCTGTGGATCGTAGATGTACGTCCGCGCCAGATCCCAACCACGCCTGGTTTGGGGGTAGCGGGACCCAGGCTTTCTGTGGAATAACCAGCGGAACATTTCTTCAGTTTTTTGATGGGTTATAAATGCAAATGTTCCTAAAACAATGCCATAAACCATTCCCAATTTCACCATATATAGGTTTTATAAACCATTTCCCAAATGGGTGGATTATTGTCTTACCCACATTATATAACTATATGGGCTTATAATCCACTAACTATCTGGGATACACCCTCAAGTCAACCCATTGATTTTGGAACATGGGTATGAAACCAACCCTTTTATGGGGATAGAATGGGAGATCTATGGAAGATATATAGCTCGATTTCATGTTCATCTAGCCATTTGGTGGTCTCTAAATTTTGCACACCCAAACCATCGGAATAAAGTTCATGGAGCGTATATATGGATAGATAAACATATAGATTTATATATGTATGTAATTGTATTTAGTTAAATATAGTATATATTAGAAAACGTACAGCGAGAAAGCAACAAGTCTCTTAGGCACAGAAGTAGCTGAGGAAGGTGTATCCCCAGTGCGCTGCTGCAGAGCCAGTGGGGTTGCACTGTTTGGCCGCAAACTCTTTGTAGCAAGATTTGTCGCAGAAATAGTGGTGAGCGGCGTCTTTGGTGTACTTCAACTGCAAGTTCACACGGGTGAACAAACAAAGGCGACATCGAAATCACCTTGCTTTGAAGATGGAAATCTTGATCGACCAAAAACAGGGATGCCAATTCCACACATTTCTGTGCAAAAACCTCATCAAGATTTGAATCCGTTTTTGCACTTCGAACCAATGACCTTTTCTTCTGGTCTATTGAAATCCATTCATACCACAACAAGGCTCATATAACCAAACTTTCGAGGTTCTAAAATGACCCCCTCCCAAAGTTCTAAAATGATTGTGGGCTATGATTTTAGAACCCTGAATGGCATCCCGAGGGGAGGGGATGCTAGACACCTCGATCTTGAGGGTATCATATTAGATCATATTAGATAACATACATATTGCTATGAGCCGAAACCCTGGTACCTAGTGAACTTCAAAATAGCTGGGATTTATGGATGTTCATCCCATTAAAATGGCTACATTCATAGGTTTTGACCCATCCCCATATCAACCTATCCTCATGTGATCCTCATCAAGTAGACACGAGACGTCTTCGAAACGCCACGCCTGTCCCGACACTCCTCCATGGCCTGAGACGGGGCGCCTTCATCATGCTTAACCAGGATTTTCATGTTCAATGGGGGTCTGAAAACCAAACTGGTCTGGAAACCAAACTGGTGATTTTACAATTGTTTTTACATGTTTTTTTACCATTGAATGGGGATATATGTATATATATATATATTTATACTAGGATGACCAAGAAACATGCATTGGGGAAGCCAACCATTTACATATGGGGAGATGTCTGTTAATCATGAAAGGCTCATCCAAGTGTTAATAATGGTTATTAAGATTATAAGTTCAATATAAAACCAACCATTTTGTAGGAATGCAATTGCAATGTCTCTGTACATACATATCAATTACATATGTACAATATTACATGATATTAAAATATATTGTATATATATATATATAATATAACTATATGTATACTTGCGATACATATGGTATAGTTACAAGTCTGTCTGAAAATACGGGACAGTACAGCCCCACAATGATGTCTTTGTTGAACATGGTGCTTAACCAGCGGATGGAATGGGGTACAAGCCCAACCGTGGGCCACAGGATCAAATCCATCAGCCAAAAAGAACCATGCATTTTTCGTGATATATACGGTGGTTTATGCCTAACAGTTCGCCATGGAATCGCCGGCGAATTTGAAGGATGATTTTCCCAGCGGACGAAAGCTCCATTGAGTTCGTGGATTTTCCTATGTTAGTCATAACTGTGTTGCCAAATTATTTTCCTGCTGCAAATGGTTAGAATTGGGATCATCCAAACATCGAAGTCAGGCATGAGACACTGGCAATTCATTTCCCAATCCCAATTTACAAAGCGTAAGAAAGACGCTTGATGTCGCTTGATCAGTCATTGATACACTGTTTATAGACTATTTCCCAACCATGCTTTAGCCTCAACAAAATTTGGGGAATTGGAAATCCAGTTGAGGGATCATCCCACAAAAAGAAGCAACCCATACTGATAAGCTCGTGACCAAGTTATATTTTTTCGACAACCAGTTACACACATTAAGGCATTTACTAATCAGCAGGGCACGAGTTTGACTATTAACCAGTTGCGATTTTTGTCCGAACATCTGAAAAGCAGGTGTCTGAAAAATTGAGAGCAAGACAAACAAACCCAATGGTTAATCATCAATTTGCTGCAAAGCATGCCATCTTTGGGGTATATCATCTCATTTTCAGACACAGAACATATATCATATTGTTGTATTGTTGGTTTCACTTATCTATCTATATACATACGTATCCATGTCTATATATCCCGTTACATCCTGCATTAATCGCCACAACCATGATTCTATCATTTCAATCCCTATTCATTACACATACGTTGGAGGGTGGCCATAAATTGGACGTAAACCATTTTCAAACGTGCCTATGATTTTGTTGGTTAAGTATATCCTGAAAACATCCTGATTATGTATTCACGGGGATAACCCCCCGTCTAATAGACTTACTACCCTCTGGTAGTCAAACATAGCGAAAATCCCCCATTTCCTTCGATGATTCTTCATTTAGTGCGGGGATTTCTAGCAAGCCATGTTTCATGACACCTCAGAGGGTAGTCATAGTTTTCCTCATTCAACTGCGATGGTCTAAATTGGACTATTCATTGATGATTTACCCTCCTGTAAACGTTTGCAGTTCAATGTGGTTTTTCCCCCTATGAATGTATAGATCATTCTCCGAACGGCTTTCCCGATGGATTTTTTCACATCTTTTTGGAGCAGTTGACCCTTTGCAGTAACCACTAAAAGATGGAACATCCATCATTTACAGTTGATTTTCATAGCCATAAACCTCCATTTATAGATGGGTTCTGGTTCATATATTAAGTATCCCCAATATGGGTAAATGACCATCAACATAGGTGGACATTGTATTTGGTACCAGGGTTTTGACCAAAAAAAACAGATGATGTTCCTAACCTCCATCTTGGAAGGGTCACCTTGACCCGCTCCATTTCCCATGTTTCCACCTTCTCCAGAAGCTTCAGAATGGGTTCCGACTTCATCCGCGCAAGCCTCGGGAGATGAGATGATGCGAGAACTTTTTGAAGGTCCATGTGCCGCAAAGCTAGGATTTGAATATGTGTTATATATAAATGATATATTGTAAAAAATAATGTATCATATACTACAATCTATAGAATTCTATAAAGAATTATATTTCATTGGAATCTGTTGCTCCTATTCATGGCTTCATGGTTTTCCACTAAGACGTAGTAACATATTGAAAATATATAGTCCCAAACATGGATCCAGAATTGGGATTTTTGGACATCGCCTTCACCAAGGTTGCCAGTGACCATCCCAACTCTCGAGGGGTTTCCTATAAACCTTCATTGCCGACTGTTGGTGGGTGGATGCTATGTTGAATGCATGGTTGAAATGTAAGCTGAACAAAAGATACAAATAGGATACCCTCTGGTAAACTAACATAACTATGGAAATCACAATTTTTAATGGGAACATCCACTATAAATCCCCATTTTCAATGCTACGTTTAATTACCAGAGGGTATCAATATCAATTGTATCAATCACTGAAAATTGGGATGTGATGAAATAGGATAGAACTAAAACTGTTGGTGTGAGCAACGATTTTTGCAATATCAAAACATGTTTGCGATTCCACCCCAGCAAATCATGTTGTCTCAGAATTTGACACAAACCCATGTTTGGGCGCTCGGCGGTGACCTTCACTACATATCATTTATGATCAGGTCACTCTTGCATTCTGAGTGGATCTGATTGGCATGTTAAATCGGGTGGACAAAACTGAAACATGCCGAATAAAAGACTAAGAGTATCATCTGCATGGTTTTCAATGTGTGTTTCTTGGGAGCTACCGCATCCTCAGCGGCCAATATACCAAACGTTGAAACTAATCAGCAAACACCAGGGACAGTCGCCCCTTCGAACCAAGGTGTGTGTCAAAAAGGGACTCTCCGAAGAACTACTCACAAGCAGGAGCAATTGGATGAGGGAATTCTTTGAATTCTCCCGTTCTTCAGAAAACGTGACAAAATACGAAGTTCTGGTTTCACATGGCGAACCTTTGATATCCCTCACAGAAATAATCGCATTAGTCAGATCTGAAATATCGATCCATGACTGAACAGTTCAACCCCTCACCAACCATTCGTTGAGGTTTACCTTTTACTGTGGCAATAAGCCTTGCTGATGGTTGCTGGTCACCTGGTCATGTGAGCCCTGGACAAAAAGTAAGACGTTGGATTCCATTGTTCCACAGCATCCCAACAATATATGATCATATATGATCATATATCTGGGTAAATTATAATAATTCACTAATTTGAATTAAGGCCATTTGGGGATGATTCCCTATACTAACCATATATTCCAGTGAGGTCACAGTATTGTAAATCATCTCACAGAATCCACCATGACAACTATAGTTCCATCATCCCACAACAACCGCAGCTGAGGTGCGAATCCACCCACTCGTAGGCATCCTGGCGTTTTCATCGGAGGTTTGAAGCCATCAACTGGACTGTAACATGGATATTTTTGAGCTCACAATGGGAGATCAATACACATGACTTAATTGATATGGCAAACCCAATTTAACAAACCACAATAAACCATCCCAGAAACAAACCATTTGGAGTTCATGTCACATCATTCCATTGTTAGAGATTTAATTACCCAACTTCATAAACCTAAATTGGGCATTAGGCATTTTGTTGGGCTTACCACATTGCCAACATCAGTGGAAGGCAGCTCGTCATCCAAATTTTGGTTTCTCCTATTCTTCGGGAACAAAATGTCCACATCTTGCTACGAAATCTCAACGTTGCTGTTGTTCAACGTGATTTCTGTTGTTTGAATGCCATATTTCGTGGTCTACATTGTCTCTGGTAATTGAACAGTCGTTTGCTATGGAAGCCATGGCCCATTTAGCTCCATGAGTTACCATCGTTTCAATGGTAATTTTTCCACAACCGGAGGGTACAGGTAGCTTCCAGAACAATGTCAATATGGGAATTTCCATAAATGGAGGACCCAAAAATGGATGGTTCATATTGGAAAATCCTACTCAAAAGGATGATTTAGGGGTACCCCCATTTTAGGAAACCATCATACGATACAATGCCAATAAAAAAGACACAGTACTTCAGTGGTCTTATCCCACGGAAACGTAACTGGTTCATAACCCTAGTTGGTAAGTCCCCAAACTGGGTTTATCCCACCCTTCACCAATCGAAAGATCCAAGAAGATTATGGTGTTTGGCCCCCCGTACTGGTTGAGGAGAGGATTCCAAGTTCATGGGTCAGTTCATAATTCACAATAAAACAACTAGTATATGCCAACAAGTAACCATCTACAACCATTTCTGCATATGATATGGCATCTTTTGCGGTTCAACCTCCCTTTAACTGATGGTGAAAATAACACCGATTTCTATTCGCAAATCTCTGCCAGGATTTGTCAATGATCTGTCCGGTCAAAATGAGCAGTGTTCAAAACCCGCGGCGTCGTTTCATTGTACTGGTTGGCTGAGAACGGGATTGGATAGTGATAATCCCCAATGTACATCAATATGCTAGCACAATCCCCGAACTAATCATCAACGGTCACGGTTGTATTCCGAAACTAATACAGTTGTATTCTGAAACTTATATTCGGAAACTTATATTCTGAAACTAATACAGTTGTATTCTGAAACTTATATTCCGAAACTAATACAGTTGTATTNCTAATGCTATGGGCTCGTATTCGGAAACTTATATTCTGGAACTAATACAGTTGTATTCTGAAACTATTGTTCTGGGCTAGTATTTGGAAACTTATATTCTGAAACTAATACAGTTGTATTCTGAAACTTATATTCCAAAACTTATATTCCGAAACTAATACAGTTGTATTCGGAAACTAATGCTATGGGCTCGTATTCGGAAACTTATATTCTGGAACTAACACAGTTGTATTCTGAAACTATTGTTCTGGGCTAGTATTTGGAAACTTATATTCAGGAACTAATATAGAGTTGTATTCGGAAACTAATCTTCTGGGCGTTTTATTTGGAAACTTATATTCTGAAACATACAGTTGGGTCAGGACATTAATGCAGGGAACGATGAGACATCACGATGTTTGATGGTGTCCCCTACTGCTCTGATGTCCGATAGTGTCCAATAGCCTCTGGTAAACTTTCCCGGCAATGGGAAACGCATTTGAGATGCAAACATCATCTATGAATGGATGCTGTCAAG
>BGPT01000856.1:18223-28935 GCA_003297045.1 Symbiodinium sp. clade C Y103 | reverse complement strand
AGTTTTAAAAATGACTTGGGATCGTGAGAAGAACTCTATATAAGGGTAGGCTTCCGAATTGAGGAGTGCTATTGCATGTAGGGGTTTGGGGGGGAAAGTTTTAAAAATGACTTGGGATCGTGAGAAGAACTCTATATAAAGATATATAAAGGTAGGCTTCTGAATTGAGGAATACTATTGCATGTAAGGCTCTGGCGGGGGGAAGTTTTAAAAATGACTTAAAATCGTAACAAGAACTCTATTTCAAGGTAGGCTTCTGGATTGAGGAGTACTATTGCATGTAGGGCTTTGGGGGGGCGAAGTTTTAAAAATGACTTGGGACCGTGAGAAAAACTCTATATAAGGGTAGGCTTCTGAATTGAGGAGTGCTATTGCATGTAGGGCTTTAGGGGGGGAAGTTTTAAAAATGACTTGGGATCGTNACTCTATATAAGGGTAGGCTTCTGAATTGAGGAGTGCTATTGCATGTAGGGCTTTAGGGGGGGAAGTTTTAAAAATGACTTGGGATCGTGACAAGAACTCTATATAAGGGTAGGCTTCCGAATGGAGGAGTGCTATTGCATGTAGGGGTTTGGGGGGGGAAGTTTTAAAAATGACTTGGGATCGTGAGAAGAACTCTATATAAAGATATAGAAAGGTAGGCTTNGAGGAGTGCTATTGCATGTAGGGGTTTGGGGGGGGAAGTTTTAAAAATGACTTGGGATCGTGAGAAGAACTCTATATAAAGATATAGAAAGGTAGGCTTCTGAATTGAGGAATACTATTGCATGTAAGGCTCTGGCGGGGGGAAGTTTTAAAAATGACTTGGGATCGTGACAAGAACCCTATGTAAGGGGAGGCTTCTGAATTGTTGAATGCTATTGCATTTAGAGCGTTGGGGGCGAAGTTTTGAAATTGACTTACAATCTTCGGGACTACCAGTGACTGAATCCCAAAGTATTCGTGCTAGCCAATGCTGAAAGCCATCACAATACTCTTGCACGTAAGGGTTTTGGGGGCGGAGGTTTAAAAAATGACTTGGAATCATTAGTTTTTGAATCATTAGTTCCTGAATCCGTAAATCATTAGTTTCTGAATCCGCAGATCATTAGTTTCTGAATCATTAGTTTCTGAATCCGCAGATCATTAGTTTCTGAATCATTAGTTTNNNTCCGGTTAGTTTTGGAATCCGACTGTATTAGTTCCTGAATCCGACCACATTAGTTGCGGAATCCGACCTCATTAGTTTCGGAATCATTAGTTGTGGAATCACATTAGTTTCAGAATCCGAATTTGATCCATTACATAAATATATATGTAAATATGATATTCATCAACCGCGAGGGATCTAGGGCGCACCGATTTCCCCGGCTCTGGGAATCCCTGGCTCACTAATGGTCTGGGCAGGGAGGCGGTCGGCCAACAAAAATATCCGAGGAGAGCCATAGATGCCATCTAGGCATCTTTCATATAGGTACTTGGTGGGTGGCTTATTCTTTGATAGACATACTGAAACAACATATTGACCATCTGAATACTTTTACTGCGAGTTGAATATACAAAAAAAAGGTAGGTATCAGCGGAAAATAGTCAATAAATAAACATGACAACATTAGCCAAAACATGGACTGTTTCGGTATGTTGGGTATATCAATCTCGATGGATTCCTGACCATACCGTAGTAATATGGGTATACAATCCAACTAACTTGACCATGGCACAGGTATACGGCTGTACAAAGTTGAACACCCATTTGAACCAAGAAAAATACCCGTATCCCATCTCATGGAATACGAGTCGCTTCAATGGGTGTCACTAACATGAGTTAGGTCACAATCCAGAAACAACCCAGGTAGTATAATTCCCTAACCGATAGTGAACCTATCAAAGTGTGAATGATAGGTGAAACCCATTCTTGCCATCATTTATATATTAGGGAATAGTAGGGAAACCAAGAATTAGCCAATCAACCAAGATATTTCCTATAAATTCCCTATAAATTTCCTACAATCCCCGTACTTCCCTACTAAATCCCACACAAATCCCCTGTAACCTTCGGATTATCATGAAATCCTCCCCAAACTCTCACCTGCAAAGTGCTCGTGAGTCGCAAGGTGCTACCCAAGGGACCTAAGAGGAGGAATTTGTCTGGCCAGGGCGGGTTTCACCGACCAAAAATGGATATAATCGGGGGAGAAAAGGGTGGTAGACTGGGGGAGTGGGTATATTAGTGGTTCTATTCCTTGAATTAATGGGAAAAGCAAGCAAAACTAGGGATGAAGTGGGAAATTGAATGAGAGAAACACCAAGAATTTTTCTGGGTATACTGTAAAACCATTCTGGGGATACTAATGGGATATCAACAAGAATCGATGGCAAATACCAGGTAGTAACGTGGGTACAACCATCAAAATTCATGGGGATATCACTAATCAATGGATTGATTTAAGGGAACATACACAGGAAAGCAGGGTCTTGTCCGGAATTCTGGAAGCCTTTCCTGGAGGCTTTTGCGGAAAGCCATTCTCGGAGATTGGGACATCCCAAAGAAAAGCAAGGATACTGGCTTCCTCCCAGAGAAAGCCCCAAAGTAGGATATCAGTGTGATTAAAAAAATGCAACGGTTACTGTATACTTGCATTTCTTGAATGAGGATTAATGTCGAGTAATTTATGCATCTGCATTTCATATTTCCAAAAATCAATGCAGCTACATCGCGCATGTTTTCTGTAAGGACACCTTAATAATTGTATCTTAATATATAACTACCCTCACGTATCCTCCCGTTATCAAAATGGCGCTTGGGAAAGTTCATCATTTACACACTTAAGATCACTTAAGTCTTTCGAAGATTGACCTGTGTCCCGTTGTTTGGTTCACCCAATCTCTTGTTGCAAGTAGGGTTTACCCTCTGGTAATTCAACAGTTTGCTATTACAAATGGCCATTTATAGTAGATTTTCCCATTAAAAATGGTGATTTTCCATAGTTATGTTAGTTTACCAGAGGGTATCCCTCACAGTTACAGTGGTTTGAATAGCAATGACTCGTGAGACCGTACCATAGTTTCTACCCTTCGGTGGTTCATAAGCATGCTGACCTATGGCTAGTTCGGAGAAACATAGTCAAGTTATATGTCGCACATTCCCTATTCACTTTTCTTTCAGGGCTATTCTCCAGTGTCCAAGTGTAATGCACATCCAAGTATAGAAAACCTTGGGTCTCGGATGGACATGTCCAAACAAGTATGTAAGACTTGAGTAATCCAAGCCACGCAAGAATTACATGCACTTTTGATATCCAACATTATCCAACCATCATGGGATACAATATCTGCACAGTCATGCATGTTGTGAAATGTTTATATCATAGGAGAAAGGTATGGAACATTATGGAACCTGTTTCTGAATGATTTACTCACCTCTTTGGGCCACACCCAAACTCATTCCATCAATCAACCCCAGTCGAGCTTGAGGTGTCAAAAAAGTATCAACAAGTACTGCAATTTTACTGCAATTCATTGGATTCAAAACTCATGGCTTTCCGATCTTACTCCCATCTACTCTGGCAATGGAAACACAGAACTCTGTGTCTCAGGCTCCTGTCATCCCCCCTGGCATGACGAGCTCGGTCAGCGGTGGATTGGTTGAAGTGAACATCTACCCTCTGGTAATTTAACAGTTTGCTATTGAAAATGGCCATTTATAGTGGATTTTCCCATTAAAAATAGAAGTTATCCATAGCTATGTTAGTTTACCAGAGGGTAATGTGGGTAAAACAATGCCATAAACCACCCATCTAAGTGAAGGGTTGGAAGACCAGCTGTTTATGGGGAAATTTGGGATGATTTGTTTTGTTGTTTTACCCACATCTCCGGGATAACATTGGTTGGGGTTTTGCTCCCATCCAATCGGCTGGAGATGGAAAACCCTGACATTGCCTGAAAGTAGACTTGAGTAGACCCTTCCGAGATATTCCGAGTACAGGACGGGATGCAAGGACAACAAACAAGAAGCCACCAAGGACAATCAGACTGGATGCGGCTTTCCGAACTCCCACCTGCGATTTTTCAGGCGTTCACTCTCCAGTGTCACTATCGCCGCTGAATAATCCAAGTTGGCTCAAAGCTATCAACCCAAAATGAATGGCTCAAAAGTAAAGAAATGTAAAGGCGATGTGGTCAGGTCATGTGGATCCCTGGACCTTGGATTGTGACATGTTCTGATCCATAACCAGCTCTTCCTCCCAGGCGAATAAGACTTTGATAAGAAGGTCGTCGAGAAACGATACAATGACAATATGCGGCATATTTCAACCAACATTTATCCAGCATGTTGCATGGATTGACCTAAACCACACCTTCATTCTGGTACCAAACTCATCAAATTTCTGACCTGTGCTATCTTTGTGTGAAACAAAGGGTACCCCCAACAGGCAATTCCCACAAAAAAAACTAAGACCTAGCGGATTGTGAACCGCAATTAAAACCTTGATCAGGGGCTGTTTAAATCCAAATGTTGTTTGGGGGGTACCTATTTGGAGGCTACGTACCCTCAGATGTCCAGGATGCTCCGCGCATATTCCAGGCCTAAAAGAGCCGTAGTTGTTGAAGGTCTCTGAGCAAAACGGCCCAGCAACCTGCAATGCTGCAGCTCCACGTGGAGGCTTCGGCCAAAGAAACCGAGTGACAGCGGATCTAGTGATGTAAACTCTGTTGATCACAATGGAACATGGATGGTACTTCTATTCAGAATTTCTTTCAAGTGAGGCATCAAAAAGAGATCTGGATAAGAATCCCAACCCCGGATCATATCAAACACCCCCGCTGTGTGGGTCCCAATATATTTGAAACCTTGTTTACAACTATGAGTAGGGTCCATCACCGTGGTGTATCCACGCCTCCCACGGTCGCTTGCCATTCTGATCAGTTGCCTGGCCCAAGGACAATTCTGAAAGACCCACCCAGAAACCATGGTTGACATAGGCATTAGAATAATGATGATAATGATAATAATATGTACAGTAATAATAGAGAATAATAGTAGTAAGCTCCATAAGTTCGGATATGAACCCTATATTAGTTAATTGTGGTTATGTATGCATTTGTAACCTTTAAAATGGTGGTATTATGTAAATGTATTTGATATGAACTGGTGCTGGGATTAATCAGCTGACGGTACTAATATTAGGTTTGATTATCCTGCAGAAAAGAATGCTAGTATCTTGACATATCTTGACCTATCTAAATAACGAGAAAAAAGTACTGTATCCCCTTCTCAATCAAGGTTTACAATAATAAAACAATGGATGATTTGCCTGTTGAAAATTATGGGCAATTGGACACAATTGTCCAGTTAGTATTTTTAGCAAACAGGACCAAACCATCTGCCGTTCTACTGGTCGCAATTTGACCCATACTCCCTCTTGGCCCATACCTCTTGATCTCTTGAACATCTGCCTTTAAAATGTCCCATTCTTCTCCCCTCAAATCCCTTTGTCACCACCATTTTCCCCATGAACATCCCAAAATCATACCCAATATCTGCCCAAAAAGACACATCTCATGATATAGTATCCCCATTTCCAGCCTTGAATTTCCCCCTATGATATCTCACTCTATTCCCCAAACAAGTGTTTTTCCTGGTTGCAGCCGTGGTATCTTCGCTGGAAACTGACGGAGAGATCTGCCTCCAAATCCGCACCCAACTCCTCTAAGAGAACCTGATTCTCCAGAGCTGGTGCCACGGATTCTCCAGTGAAATCAGGACTTTTTAACCAAGGAAAATAGGGATCAAAGTAACCACAATGAGTATGATAAGAGATGAAAATTGGATGGTGCTGGGATATAGCAATCAAACGTTGTAAAATAATGATTTTAGCCGTGGAGAACAAAAACAAGCATGGTGATATTCATGGGGGATGTGAGAGACTTGAGCCGTCTTGTTGAATAAACATATCACCCCAACCAACATAGACCCGAACACCGCCTATCACAACAGGAAGGAAGTCGTTTGCCCCCTTTTTTGTCAGGGTCTAGGTCGCGAGATGGGGAGAGTATATCCGATCTTTGAATGTTGGTTGTTATTATAGTGTGTTTTCTGTTGAGCAAAGTAAAACCAATTGCAAAATATGACACAATTATATACCCTGTGGTTATTTAACATAGCCATGGAAAATGGCTAATTTTGGATGACTTTCTCATTAAAACCTCCATTTATGAGGATTTTCCATGGCTATATATGGCTATGTTAAATAACCAGAGGGTAAATGATTAAAAAATATCAGTCGGTTCATTACCTCCTGCTACCTGGACATGGCCTGCCGGAGGGACAGTCCCCACTTGTCTGGATGATTTTCCACCTGGTCATGAAACTCACTATGTTGCCTAAGGGTTGGAACCATGTTTATGATTGACTAAGTACATGCTGATTCATGTTTGCTTGCCATATACATACTTGCATTCCGTCTTTGAAGAAGAAAAGTTGTTGCTTGTTGAATCCCTTGAATTTGTTCCTTGACAAATATCTTGATTTGAACATGTCAATATGGCTACAATCAGGGACTCACAAACAGACTTACCAAAAGTTACCTGTCCATCTGTGGTCCGCAGGACCAAAGGATCCTTGTTAGCTCATCTTCATTTCCTGGTGGTCCCGTGAAATTAATATCCGATATCCGATATCCGATATCCGATTTGTACTACCAAAAAGAGGAAATTAGTGACCTATACCATGGCCAAGGTATGCCAAGCTTATCTCACAACATCAAAGAACAAAAGCACAGTCCATTCATATTTTTCCGTTTTGCTGCTGGCCAACCAATGCCAACCAAACCAAAAAATCAAGGTACTGTACCATACAAGGCCATAGAATTCGGGAGCATATCCCTTGAAAATTAGCCCTACAAAGCAGGCCTTATATATGGTAGGTACCTCCAATCTAGCTACCTGAAATGTCCATTGAAAAATACACCGTGAAGGTTTTCTTATCGAGCCCAGCGCACGCACATGGTCAACATGTCAGCCTGAAGAGGGGGTAAAACAATGCCATAAACCATCCCCAAAATCACCATAAATAGGTGGTATAAACCATCAAAATATAGGTGGTTTATTATTGTTTTACCCACATTAGTTGGGATAATGATTTAACATGATGACCAATCCCTCAGTGATAGTCTCTGGTTATTCAACGTAGCGAACTGGAACATCACTATTTTTAAAAGGTAAATCATCATAAATCATCGAACTAAATGGGCAATGTCCCATAGCTAAGTCAAACGAGCAGGGGGGTATATAGCCTTTACTGATGGGTAAATGGTGATAAACCATTGAATGAAATGCCGTAACCAATTTTCAGACATACCCAAATCGTGAGACTACTTTCGAACATACCAAAAGAAAAAATCAAATTATGTTGGGGGTTCAATCCAAGTTGTCCTAGTCACTGTACTGTACATCTACTTGGGGGGTTCAAATGTTGTTTCACCCCCCAACAATAGCAACTTGATCACCTGCTGGGTGAAAGCTTCCGAACCTTTCGGGAACCCAGTCACCTAGAACCTGAAGTCATGTTTGTCCTTGGCTATCACGGTATCATCATTTTTGAAGTTGTCCTGATGACATCCTGGTAAATACATTTTCATACAACTATTCCCACCATGAAATCACAAACTCAAGATGAAACCCATAACATATAAAATCATCATGAATTTTGCATCATTTTGCTCTAAACTGAGCCAGACCCTTGGTATCTCCCGACCTCAGCAGCTGCGTGGAGGAGTGTTGCACCGGTCGCCCCGCCCTGCGGTCCCGGAATCGTGGCGATTTCTGCGATTTGTCATGGGAAAATCATCTATAATTGCTTGGATGTGCGGGCCCCACTTAGTCAGTATTTTAGAATCTATACATAATCTTATTTATATATATATATATACATACATATATATATATATATATACATACATAATGAGGATATTCCATATAGAACTGGGAGTATAACCCATTTACTAACTGGGATGCACCCCAATTGGGGAGACTTCAGGGGGATATGGGTGATCTTTTTACATGATTTAAGCATCAAAAATCGTAGAATATCCATGAAAAATAGGTGATTTGACAAATAAGACACAGGTCATTTAAGCATATTTAGGCCTAATCTGTACTGCGTGGGGGTTTCGCAATGGGGATCTGATAGTGATGTCAATACCCCTCAGGATGATATCAACCATCGGAAGAGTGTATATCATGGGGATATCCGGATTTACAATGGGGATATAAAACAAATTAATGGGAATATGAGTGATTTACCCTCTGGCAATCAAACGTGGCAATGGACACTCCTCTATACATGCAGGTTTTGATGGGAAAATTCTCTATAAATGGTGGATTTTCATGGATTGTCCATTGCCATGTTTGATTACCGGAGGGTAACCGTCACAAAAAATAGCGCCCAGCCATGGGAACTGCCTCTCGCCAATGCAAGGCGTCTGGGTGATTCTTACCTCAGCAATGTCATGTTGGGAATCAGCACAATATGGGGGTTTCCTAAAATGGGGGTACCCAAAAATGGATGGTTTATAATGGAAAACCCCAATCTAAAATGGATGATTTAGGGGTACCCCTATTTTAGGAAACCTCCATATATTTAAATCATGCTAAATCCCTCATTAGACCCCACAATGAGAAGGTCCAATACTTGACCCAGGGGTGTCGGTGGTATTCAATATGAGGGGAATGGGAGTAGTTGGAATTCTAAACATCAGACATGATACTTAACATTGAACATGTACGAAATCATACCCCAAATGCTCCCTCAGAAGGTGCTTGGGTAATCATATACAAGGCGAGGCCCCGGAATTATAAGTTGCCTTGTAAACTCTATCATAATTATCTTTTACCAGTAGTTCCCGCACGAGGCGGGGCGGAAGTTGCCTTAGGGATATACTATAAGACCTTTTTCATCTATAGAACTTGCTTGCGCCGTGCGTGAGCCAGGCCCGTGCGTGCGTGCGCTGCGCACATGTGCTGCGCTTTACACTTCACACTTCTCACTGCATTCTGCACAGTCCACATTTCACACTTCACACTGCGTCACACTCCACACTTGCACACTTGCGCACTGAACTCTCCACACTTCAGACTTCACACTACATTCTTCGCACTTCACACTTCACACTGCACACTTCAAACTTTACACTTCACACTTCACACTGCACTCTTTACAGTCCACACTTCTCACTTCACACTCCCCACTTCACACTCCACACTCCTCACTTCACACTTCACACTTCACACTCCACACTTCACACTTCATCGCTCCACACTTCACACTGCACTGTTCACACTGCCATCTTCACACTTCACACTGCGCACTTCACACTCCAGACTTGCACGCTTGCGCACTGAACTCTCCACACTNCACTCCACACTTCACACTGCACTCGTCACAGTCCACACTTCACACTGAACCCTTGACACTCCACACTTCACGGTGCACGCTTCACATTCCACACTGCGCAGCTGTCCTGTGGCCTACATTGGCACGCCTGCATTTGAACAACATTATCTCACAGAATTCAAAAAAGTCAACGGTCTGAGTGAAGCACCTATTGCTAACGTATGGTTTCTGCGCCTGACCTAAGAGTACCCAAACTAGTTTCCCAGAGTTCTAACTGTACCTCACAAGTCTTGACGTTGTGAAACGAAATCATGATGGTGTTAACCATGTTTGAACAAATATATTTTTTAAAATTCATTAGCATAAACAACCAAAGATGATCTTTAAACACTGAATTGGTCACATCCAATCTTTCAACATCGCCACCGCGTCTGCTGCCGGCACCCTTCCTGCTCTTTTTTTTTCTATGCTGCAACACAATTCGTCGGTTCCTCCTGATGCGGTCCGCACTGACGCGCATCCTGTTTGCTCACTTGCCAAAGCAATTGCGCCTGCTTGCCTGCGGCCCGCACCGGCACGCACCACGAGCAGACGCACAAGGCTGCGGAATCTCACTGTGTAGGTTTGTCGTCCAGCATTCCCAAGGTCTTGCGAATTTTCCTTTCGAGTCTCACGATGACTTGCTGTGATGCAATGAGCAAGTTAACGTCAGCTGCCAAGAAGTTTGGCCGCGGGTTAGTTGTGCCTCGAAAGGATACAAAGCAATCCACCTGTCTGCGTTCGTTCACTTGGGTGTTGGTGTGATGCAACGGCAAAAAACGCGGCAAGTGAAAGAGCTGCATTGCATGAGGGTTGTGCGGGTCGTCTGAATCTCGGAAGCCTGTTTCCTCAGCTAACCTAACTGTGAAGTTATCATCCTTCGAATGAGTGATCCCCCTGTCACCAATGCTGATGCATTTAAGATAACGTAAAGCTTGAAAAAACAAAAGCAAACCATGCCTTTTGGTCAAGGCATGATATTGATTGCAAAGAGTGCCCCAGCCACAGAGCTCTGTGTGTAAACGGCATGGAAATTTGGCTGCTACGATGCGTAGTCGGCCCACACAGGCGCGCGTACGCAAAGGCATCTGGTCAGGGCAGTTTTGCTTCAAACTTGGCAGGCTGACGTAAACATGTCTCGTAAACGTGTCAGGGCGGCACCTTGGCTGACACAGTGCGTACCCGGCCCACACTGGCGCGCGCACGCAACGCATTTTTTTCAGGACTCTGTCAGGAACTGTGGCACAAACGTGTCTTGAACACATGTCGGCGAGACCTGATACGATGCACACGCAGCCCG
>BGPT01000855.1:193871-217112 GCA_003297045.1 Symbiodinium sp. clade C Y103 | reverse complement strand
CTTCCTGCACCCAGTGTCTAAGGCCAAAGGATTCTTGACTAATACCGGGTCCAGGGATGTGATCACCAGAGCCCGGTTGGTGATCACATCTTTTTGATTCTGATTTGCTACTTGCTGTATCTTCATTTTGCTACGGATAATTGATTTGCTTCGTCCGGGTCAATGGTCCTGGGAGTATGCATCCATCGGTTGGTGCTACAGAGTTGAGAAGTGGCCAGCAGCCATTTGGTTTGCAAAAAAAGTAGTAATAATAATATTGATGCTTCCTTGCTTGTGCAAGATTAGCTTTTTGCAGGGTTTGTCCAAAAATGAGCCAATGGCATGGTTGATGCAGCCCTGAATTCTCATCCACTTGATTGAGGTGATATTGATGATCATAATTCTACCGGGATTTCAGAGGTGTGCCACTGGTTGCCCTTCAACGCACCAAATTGACCCTTCAAAGCCTGTTTTTTACAAAATCGCACATTGAAAGCTCAAATTAATGCGACCAAGGGTCTGATCAAGCTGCCTTTTACAACCACAGCAGCTTACTGAAGTAATCATGGATTTTGATATGCTCACCTGCCTGGTGCTGCTGGCCGCATCTTCATTTGCAGTCAGGACATGACAAGCTTACGACCCACCTCTTTAAGTTGCAGGAGTCTGCAGCATTTCTTTGCCTGGAAAGGACTGAGCAGCTGGGTGTGCTGTTGGTTGCGGTGTATCTTCGCAATCCTCCGTTGCCTGAAAGAATTTGTCTTTCTTCTTCATGTGTGCCAAATGAGTTGTGTTCTAGATGCAAGATGTGCAAGATGGACTGAGGTTTGCAAAGTTCCTGCTGGACCGTGCCCGATCGAAGAAAACTGCTTTTAAGTTTTCCTTGCTGGACAGTATTCTTGCCTTTTGGCGAGCCACGAAAGGTCCTGGCAATCGCAAAGCATATTTGGAAGCAGAAAAATGCTAAGGCAGCTTTGGTTCAGACATGAGAGTTTGAATTCATTGCCATGTTTCTGGGGGAAGTAGGGATTTGAAATGCTTTGGAGCAATTATGATTGCGTTGGCTTTTATTCTTGTTACCCAGGAAGTCAGCTGGTGCAGTAATGCACGCGTATGATATTTTATTTGCGCGTCTCTCATTCTTATTGACGCTCTTGCTCCTACTTCGAATTTCAACTATGACTACGGCTATCAAACTACGACTATTGATCTCCCAGTACTACATATTGCATCCTTCTATGCTACACAGACGACAAAGATTTCTACAAAGACTACTACTACGACGACGACTACCACGACGATGACGGCGCTACTACATATACTTTAATTTATTGCTTATTTACTAATTTACTAGTTTATTATTTTCTTCTACTACTACTGCTGCTGCTACTACTACTACTACCACCACTACTACGACTGCTGCTGCTGCTCCTACTACTTCACTCTTTGCAAGTCCTCCTCTTGTGGCCAAAGGCCTGGGAAAACAGCATGGGCCGAGTTTAACGACGGTCAGCAGGACCAGTTGCCCTATGGGAGNCTTCACTCTTTGCAAGTCCTCCTCTTGTGGCCAAAGGCCTGGGAAAACAGCATGGGCCGAGTTTAACGACGGTCAGCAGGACCAGTTGCCCTATGGGAGTGGCGTTGTCTGTGCACTCAGTGTGGGTAAGCCGCAGTGTACACACTGTGTGCACGACAAAGGTTGGAGGTTCGACTCCTCCCTGGTCCGTTCATTTGCTTACTTCTGGCGGTGTTCCTCCTCCTCCTACTATTGCTACTGCTACTGCTACTGCTACTGCTACTGCTACTACTACTACTACTACTACTACTAGTACTACTACTACTACTACTACTACTACTACTACTACTACTACTACTACTACAACTACAACTACAACTACAACAACTACTACTATTCCTACTAAGTAGTTGGTTCGATCCCTGCCGTCCACGCTGCCAAAGTGGCTATGCACCCCTCATCTTCCTCACCACCTTTACCCTTGGTCGCGCCCTCAAAATCTTTCAAATGCAGAAAAATAAAAAAAGCACCATTGAAGGGTAATATTGCTTCGTTGAAGGGCCATATCAGCTCTATATTTCTGAGCTTCTCAGCNAAAATAAAAAAAGCACCATTGAAGGGTAATATTGCTTCGTTGAAGGGCCATATCAGCTCTATATTTCTGAGCTTCTCAGCACATACTACTACTACTACTGCTGCTGCTGCTGCTGCTGCTGCTCCTGCCACCTGCTTCTGCTACTCTTTTGCAACGATTATTATTATGCTACTAACACAACCACCTGCTAGTGCCAGTGCTTTTGCTACTATTATGTCGATCATTATTGAATATATTGATTGTTACAATGACGGCTACTGCTACATGTTGCTACTACGCAATTATGACTAGAAGTGCTGGAGCAAGGGTCGCGTTGCATTTGGGTTGCTTANATATTGATTGTTACAATGACGGCTACTGCTACATGTTGCTACTACGCAATTATGACTAGAAGTGCTGGAGCAAGGGTCGCGTTGCATTTGGGTTGCTTATCAAGATAACAATTGTCACTTGACTTATCAAGATGAAAAGGAAAGTAGGGACCATACTGGGCCTTTAGCCTTGTCTGCCCTGTGCTGTTGCAAAGGCAATTTGCCAATGTGTGTGCAGGTGACCAAGCCAAGTGAAAAAACCCCGTAGACATTACAAGCAAGCAATGCTTCCTGGGTAACTTCTTTTGTCTCTTCTTTCCAACGGTGTTGTGTGTTTACATTATTCATGTCATTTATGTTTTTNGTAGACATTACAAGCAAGCAATGCTTCCTGGGTAACTTCTTTTGTCTCTTCTTTCCAACGGTGTTGTGTGTTTACATTATTCATGTCATTTATGTTTTTAATGTAACCCACAGCTCTGTGGTTTCAAACCTGTAGCAAAAAAGAATTCGGTGGCTTAAGACACCAATATCAGCCACACTTTTTGATGTGATTAATTTTACTATTATNCCACAGCTCTGTGGTTTCAAACCTGTAGCAAAAAAGAATTCGGTGGCTTAAGACACCAATATCAGCCACACTTTTTGATGTGATTAATTTTACTATTATTTTATGGTTTTAAATTTATGACATATCAAATCATATAAGACCACCCAATGACAATATATGTTGTCATCCGTATATTTTATTCCTATTATATTAACCAGCCCTACACTTCATCCTTTAAGGACACACCACATCATATTTTTCTAGTGTTTATAACATTATAAAGATGATATTGTATAAATGGTCTTTTGTTTGAACGCTATATTATAATTATATACATTTATATTCATACATTATATTGATTTGCACGCACAAGTCAATGCATGATTCGATTGTGTCACATCAATAGATATAGCAATACTTTGCTNAATTATATACATTTATATTCATACATTATATTGATTTGCACGCACAAGTCAATGCATGATTCGATTGTGTCACATCAATAGATATAGCAATACTTTGCTTGGCCAGGCAGTGCGAGTGAGGCCAAACCGAGACACTGGCAAAATGAAGTTGGCTGACGTCCTTGCCTTGTCAAGCCAATTTTTGGACGGTAGCTTGGAAGCCATGTTCATGGAGCCAAAGCGTTCCAGCAGCCCCAGCGAAGTGCAGTGGACGGTGGATGTAGATATGTCTTTTGACTGCATGAGCTTGCAGCATGGCCAATCTTTGCCTTAGTCTTTGATTAGGTAATACCATTATGCCCATTGGTTCTGGGTCGTTGCTGCAAAGGCTTCCTGAAATCCATTGCCCTGCACACAAGCTAATGCTGCCTCACTTGGCTGAGAGCTTGCGACAGCTGGGGAGAATGGGCGGTGGCTTAATGGACGATGGAGAAGTTGAAAGCCAGCCATGGATTTTTGGAGTCATTGGATGTCATTTACGAAAGTAGCATGTATCCAGTGTATGCAATCCAGCAATTATGGGTGTTTTGCATGCGTTTGTGCACTACGTCAAAGACTTGCGCTGTCAGGAATGGTCCATACAGCAAGTGCTTTGGCAGGTGGGCCTGCATGTCGCCAGATGAGGTGCGGGAGGCGGTTCTGGCTGATTTGGAGCCATTGTCTCGCCACAAAGGTGTCAAGAGCCTAATCCATGTTGCAAAGAACTGGTGCTTCGAAGCCAGAAGCATCCAGGCTCAATTCTTTGCTTTGCAATTTGTTTTTTTATTAGTCGGAAAGCAAAGGCTCAGGAATCCTTTCTGCTTACAGAATTAAGGCAACTGGTGGCAAGCTGATGTTCCACAGATTCTGCCTGCAGTCAGCCGGGTCCTGGACTGTTGCCACTTTTTCTTCCTGTCTGTCCATTTGTGGAGCTGACAGAAGGGATCTGAGTATTTTCCAACCAAGCCCTGCAGGAATAAGATTGCAGCACCGAAAGCAGCCCCTGCCACGCCAGCGCTGCCCCCAGCTTCTGGACTTGAGAGCTAAGCTGCTGTGCGTCACATTCTTTGAAAACCATGCGCGTGTTGACATGGCATCGCTTTCAACCTGAAGATTTTGATTTCGGCAAAGGCTGAGAGCCACAGACCACATCAGCTTCGAGCACCATATGCTAGGTTTGCCACTGAGCTGATAGT
Source organism: Symbiodinium sp. clade C Y103 (assembly GCA_003297045.1). Lineage (NCBI taxonomy): Eukaryota > Dinophyceae > Suessiales > Symbiodiniaceae > Cladocopium > Cladocopium sp. clade C. The sequence goes on along the minus strand of BGPT01000855.1, from coordinate 212,522 downwards.
GCGTGTGAGAATGAAGTGTGAGATTTAGCTTGAGCAGTTCTATCCAGTGTCGTGCACAAATTTCTCATTAATAATGCTCATGTTTGAATGATTCTTTTTCTTTCGCTCAAAGCCTTGACGCTGCTCTTCGCACTCTGGCTCCCAACTGCTGCAGCTGCACCAGCGTCCAAGCTGCCCAATCAGAGATACCAAACAGCTGCTTCAAGATGGCGTGGACGACCGTTGGTTACCATGCGTACATTTGAAATTTTAATCCACAACATTGCGATCACATCCACCACAAAGTGAGCATATCAAAGTTGAAACCGAACCTGCTGAGGTGCCGCTTCCCATCGACGAGTTCAGTGCCCACAGTGATGCTGGGAAATGCGTGGAAAACAAATTGCCTGCGCGCCTTCCGGCTATTGCATCATCATATTCAAACAACGAAACGTGAGGAAAACCATTCAAATCCTTAATATTTTTCGCAACCAGTGAAATTCCAACATAGATACATATACAGGTGTAAAATATCTATCTAGATATATATATATATATATTACATGTGTGTATATGTATAGTATATATGTACATGGAATGTAGTTATATATATATATGACAATGTGTGTGTGTGCGCGAAATTACACCGAATGAAGTATGCATGTATATATATATATATATGTACATGTGGTTTCATATTGATTGGTTGATGTTCCAACTTTCCAATCATGTGCCTTCGACGATGATTCCCCAGCTTTGACGATGGCAGCAGGCGAACACCGTTTGGGGGCTTGGGATGGTGGAAGACCTGGGAAGAAATGATGGTTAAAGCCGTCAGAATGGCGAAGGAAACGAAGGTTCAATGGATTTTAATGGCAGTATTAGGGAACAAATGGTGTTTTCACGATCGATCATTCAGAGTGCATCTAATCAGTGGTTTGGCCATCTAACAATCAGCGAAAATGGTGGGTCGCAATCTATCAGTGGTTGTAATTCATGCAATCATAGGCTTTCACAATCTATCATCGGGATTTCACCGGCCAAAACGAGGTCAAAGCATGAAGCCGTAGAGATTTCAACCACGATGAATGAATGTTGTTTTGTTGCAAAATGGATTCATACCCAAAATTTAGATAAGTGTCGCCATTTTCCACCCGGAAAATAGTGATGGCATTTTGAGGTTGCCAGTCTTTAGACAACCCCAAATGTGTCTTTGACCTCCGCCGCTTGAGCGACAATCCTGGGAGTACAGTCAGCATGAATTAGACCCCAGTGGTGGAAGAATGGAGATTTTCATGGACTTTCAGCTTAAAATGGGGGTCGAACCGTTGAACCAACCAAAAATGAGTGATTTTTCTAGCCCATCACTGAACCCCACACGGATTTCATCGGATTTCAATGGACAAACCAAATAGCGGGTTCCAATTCAAAGAAACGGATTAAATTTTGTTGATTGATTTGCGGAGTAACCCCCAAGTTGTGACAACTGACTCTTGAAGTTGGTATCTCCCCATTAGAAAACTGGTGGGTATTAAGCGTGGGTCCTGCAAGTCTACCCATTCAACCAATTTTGAGACTACCTGGACAATTTGTTTGTCATGTCAGAGAGCCAGGGTGCAAGCTCCCTGTTTGACATACAGAAGTTGATGTACGAACCCCAAACACTGAGATTGACACAAAAACTCAGCTCCATAAGAGGGAATTGTCTTAGTAGGAATTGCACAGAATTGCCAGTTGAGGGATTATATATATATATATTATATATAATATATATATAATATATATATATATATAATATATATATATATAATATATATATATGTCACTGTGAGGATTTCCCTTCTGTTTCTCATTGTGCCTCAGAATCTTTGTACAGGCCGTGGCCGCGTCAAGGAGATTCCTTTGCTGCGCATTCCGCAAGTACGCTTCGGAGACTGCAACTCGTCGAAAAAAACGTCAGATGTCATTACGTTTTAATTTCAAGTGATGGTGAGTTGTGAAATCATCAGCTTCTCAAAATGGTGAACTTGAGCCAGTTTTCATGGCGCCATCACTGATCACTGATGAGTGCTGCATGGAGCTGGGGCCCAGGAGAGGGATGATCAAAGCCTTGTCCGCCTGAGCTGTTGAATCACTGTCTCGTATTCTTTGTTTTACAGTACTCGTATGCGGTTTGATACTATCATGGTTACCCTCTGGTAAACTAACATAGCTATTGAAAATGGCCATAGAAATCGTGGATTTTCCCATGAACAATGATGATTTCCCATAGTTGTGTTAGTCTACCAGAGGGTATCCAATTGTTTGGGACCTCCCTCCACGGTTGGATGACGAAACTGAAGTAGCTGTGGAATTTCCATCCCGGCCACGGGCCATGGCGGCCACGTGGCATGTGAGGTGAATCCAGCGAAGCGCCAGAAAGCGTGGAGCAGCGCTGGGCACAGGAGGACTGATATCCCAGCTAGGCAATGGTGAAAAAGTGACAATTCCTTTCGACTGTGTGAGGATGGTAATTCTAGGATATTCTAGGCCATTGTGAAATGCAGATCTGACAGACATTGACAGGCATGCCCTCACAGGCCTATAAAAAAATACATTGAACTAGCTGTTGAGTTTCCCGGGCCAAAATTCTAATTACGAAGATTACAAGGATTCTGATCCAAAAAGATCTCTGAAACCCAGGAGATTCCTAGGAGTTTTCGTCCCATCCCATCCGGCAGCGCCAGGAACAGAAGCGTTTCGCCAACGGCGCCACACCACATCCAGGTCGATGGTGCCGCCATCCTTGGTGCCAGGTGCGGTGCAAAATAGGTCAGGGACTTCGATGGCATGTTGAGAGCCCCTGGTTGGTTGGTGGTTAACCATCATTAATAGGGCGTTTTAAGCATCAATATGGGGGTTTCCTAAAATGGAGGTACCCAAAAATGGATGGTTTATAATGGAAAATCCTATTGAAATGGATGATTTGGGGGCACCCCTATTTTAGGAAACCTCCATATGATGGCCAGATAATATGATATATCATCAACTATCTACACTTAGGGGCGCAGTTGAGGTTACAAATGGAATCAAATGGATGTACGCATGGTGAAATAAGCCCATGTTTGTTGGGACATCACTTCTATAACTATATATCCACTTGTAACATCTTACAACTGGAACTGCACTTCCAAGATCTTCCAAGTGGAGGTTTTAACCATCAGAAGCTGGAGATATAGTTGGGATCTACTTGAAGAATGGTTGATTGATGATTATACGAGGATTCAACCATAAATAGATGATCTATGGGATTTTAATAAGTATCAAACAGATGGGAATACAATTGATTACCATGTTCATGCGCGTGTGTGTGTGTGCATATATGTAAACATTGTTGAATTTCTTACGCACATGTGTAAATCTGTGTGTGTGTGCATTCGTGTGTGCGTGTGCACATATATTACATATTGTATGATATTGTATGATTCCATTTGCATTTTCGGATACATATGTGCAAAATGGACATGTAAGGCGAAGGGTTCTTGGACCATCACCAGCCCTTACTACGGGTGTATGTACCACATGATATGGGTCATATGATTGGATTTTGTATTATCTCATCCCCTGGCATTCCATCCCTCAAATACTTAATACATCTTAATACTAAACCAGGGTTTCGAGGGTGTATTTCATCTTAGATGGAATTGGTTCTCACATTCATATTTCTGTAAGATCCCAATTACATTCCGTAAAATCCCACCATTTACTGGTTTTCCGATGTTCCCCATCTCATTTCGTCCATGTCTTTGACCCGTCCAGGCGAAGGTCCCAGAGCCGGACGAGGATCACCTTGGGCCAACGCCAAGAAGCACCACCCGTCGCCCATCAGAGGTGCATTCGCAGGATCCGGGGAAAAAAAATGGTTTTTCGCCATGAAAAATGGTGAGTTGAAGGGATTTTTAACATATGTTAACCATGAACAATGTGCAGTTTAAGGGATTTAACCATGGAAAATGGTGACCCAATGGGATTATAAGCTGATTTAATGGGATTTGTCACCAACAAGGATTGGGACTTGAGTATGAAAAATGATGGATTTAAGAAAAAAACGGATTCTATTGCTGTTATTTGAATGGCAAAATGGAAAACTTAGTACATGGTTGCTCCAACCCATTATAGGTTGAAAATTGTAGAAATGGAATCACGGGGTCAACCATCAACAATCTGGATTTAAACAAGCAAAAAGAGCGTGTTAATGATATTTAGATCAGGATGTGTTGTGGGGATATTTTGCGGGGATATAGCGGGATACAGAACCAAGAATATGATATCTGGGTTTTCTCAGAACATGGAGTATACCCCCAAAATGGCAATTTGTAAAGGGAAATTTGATGTAGGAAACTTGATCATTTGCTATCAAATTTTGGGGTATTCTATTTTCAGACGAACCCATAGATGATATGTAAATATATGTAAATATATATGCATGCATCTATATATATATGTGTATTGTCTTGGAAACGGTAAAATTCAAAGTTTCGTGACAGAAACCAGGAATGTCTTTTTCGGAGCGCACTGATAGGTTCTCTCAGAGAATCCATTCCATGCTCAAACTCTGCAAAAAAAGTCGCACTACAAAACTGCAAATCAGTGAAATGAGCCTAACAACACAACTCCTTGGCTTTGAAACCCTTACTTGCACCCATAAAGAAAATCCCTCCATAATGGATCATAGATATCATAGTGGTAGGTAGGTGTTTAACCCATTCTCCCCATGGTTGGTTCTTCGCTGCGCCACAAGGTGCAGTTGGAGATCACGGACTTTTCCGTCACTCCGCAAAGCACACCGCACAGCACTGCGCAAGATGCGCCAGGTGCGACACGGTGTCCTCGCCAGGTCGACTGGATGGATAGCCTCAAGAAGTAGCGATTTGATGGTGATATAATCCCCAAAAAATGAGAATTAGTGCTAGTTTAGTATGGTTTTATATGGTTTAATAGGGAAGAGTGGGAGAATAATGGAATATGAATGGATTTACTTTTTCGAGTTTTCAAGCATAGCTAGCTAGGAATCCCCAAACTAAATGGAGATGTCATAATTGGAGAATCAACTACGGATGAGAGATTTTCCAGCAAGCCACGTTTGATTACCTGAGGGTAGCTTTGGAAAATCACCAATTTTCAATAGGTAAGTCATCTAGAAAGGGGTCAATTCCCGTCAATTCCCATAGCTGTCTTAGATTACGAGTGGATAAGTTACTGGAAGAGTTTATGGAATGAACGGGATACAATGGCAATGATTATTGGGAATTAATAGTGGTTAATGGGACATAATGGTAGATAATGGGATACAATCGGGTGTATATATATATATATATTTAATGGGGTATAGTGGGTGGTAATTATAAAGGTGGGTCAACCATGAAAAAATCAGCTTTAAGCAACTGGTGAGATGGCGAGTTTTTGCCATGACATTTACCAGGGTAAACCAACTGGTGATATCGATAGTCTTGTCCTTTTTTTGGCAACCCCCCAAACGATAGAAAGTTTGAAACCTGTAAATGATGGAGATAAAATATATGAATGATAATCGAGAATCATGCTGGAAAGACGGTTTCTTCGGACATTTTTCGGGGGTTACTATATGTCAATGTGTTATCTATCATATGCTGCCGTAGATACGGATAGAAACTAAGCATATGTTTTAAAGACCAATGGAACCCCACAGATTACAGTAGCCATGTCAATAGGAGAATCCGAAGTCACATGGTTTTGCCATGTTTTGCCCTTCAAGAAAAAGAGCATGTCGCGCTTGCAAAGAGAAATGTGCAAAAAATTGATTGGTGCACAAAGCACCCTCTTGTCTCGGTAAATTTGGTTAGGTAAATGACTTGATTGATTTAGCTGTAGATCAGTTGTGCGATAGATTGAATAGAATGCCTATGCCAAAAGAAAGTAAGGACTTCTTGTGTTGTTTTTTTTCGCAGGGTATCAAGGATCAGTCCCGCTGTCACATCGTTGAACATATGAGTTGCCTCACTGCAGGTGTGCCGTTCAAGCCGCAGTCTGGTGTTGAAGACCGACGCCAAGTCATATTGTTTCTTGGACGATCATGTCATTCCCAGCGGACAAAAGGAAAGCGTACAGGGAACCACCATTTTTGCACGTAACTAGTAGTGGTGTCCGGACATTTTCCTGCAGTGATTCCGGCTTTTTGTCACAATCGGCGTGCTGACGCAGAAGCCACCAAACTTTTAGTGGGTCGGAAACAGCGCCCTAACTGCTCGATTGCTATCTCTTGCAATTGTTCATTTCTTAAAGATGCAACACGGAGCACAGACAACCTCTCTATTTGAAAACTAGGTGGGGACATGGACTGCGAATTTTGGAAGTTTGATACCCTAATATACTGCCAGTAAAATCTATGAGAATGCTCACACAAACAGTAAGTTTTCCCAACGCCTGGCTCAAGGGATTGATTCGCCTAAGGCAAGTCCACGTTCCCGGCAACCTGGTTCCATCCGAAGATGCATATCAGAGCGCCATCCAGGGTCAGAAAATTCTGGAGGACGGGGCAAGTGGCTGTGGACAGCGTTTTTTCGGATCAATCTGGCTGAATTACAACGGGTCCAACCGCGACGTCACTGCAGATAATCGAATCATCGCTGATTATTTGCGGCGAACATCCCCAAATGGTGTTCTTTCAGGTTGGTCAAATAATTGTAAGTATGATATTTATATATATATATTTATACCATATGTGTATATATATATATAATTAGTATAAATATCAAATGTGAAGATTATAATTCAGCTAGATCAATCCACATCAATCCACATGAGTGCACCGCATTTGCCAGGAAAGAATTGCAGGAATCCTGCAGATGACACCCCAGGAAATCCGGATGCGAAGCTGCATTTACCGGTGAAAAGTCAAAAAATGCGCATGCAAATCAAAGCACGATAAAGAGCAGCCACATGGCACCACTGAGACAAATATTTAAAAGATGTTAAAAGGCAGAATTTTTGGAATTCTTGGCTTGACCTTAATCAGTATAGATTGCTTTGTCAAAAATGGGTTCAACACAACCAAGTCGCATCCTGGCCGCTGACAGTGAAACCATCCCAAGTCGGCCCGATGTTCGGCAGGTGAAACAATACAATTTGATTTTCTGGCGGTCTTCAAATTCCTGCTGCAAAGCTGCAAAGCCTATTTTTCCGCACTGGCTCAAGTTGAGTTGGATTGCACGCTTTCTGCTTGAGATTTGGTGCCAGTCCGTGATGGGAACAATTCGAGGACAGAGGGAGATCAGTTCATTCCAAAGCTTTCATGCACATCAAAGTCTCAAAATTGGGAGATAGAAAGCCTGATGGCTTATCCTTGCTACACATTGGCACATCCCGTACCCGCATTTTGAGACAACGCCATGGCATCCTGGCATCCTGTCAGCCCAGAGGATGGGAATGGCTTCGGTTCACAGTTCACCCTTCAAAACATGTCGAGAGACATGTCGGGGTCCATGTAAAAATTGAAAAGAGGTGCCAGTTTGAATGGTTTTACCCTCTGGTAAACTAACATAGCTATGGAAAATGGCCCATTTATAAATTTATAGTTGATTTACCAATAAAAATGGTGAGTTTCCATAGTTATGTTATGTTAGTTTACCGGAGGGTAGGTCAAACCTATGCGAATTTCAGTGGATTTGGAGCCCGAGATCCCAGAGAACAAGAGCTGTCAACGGGGCAGATATTATTTCGTGACAACTAGACTGGAAAAAACAACGCTCGCATTGTTAATCTGCGTGGCCCAGCTGAATATATACTGCATATATATTTTATATATATTTAAGGTTATCAATGTCCAAGTTTTGCAGTGAGCCCCATGACTTTGTTCAGATTTTGTTGCACTCAACGTGACACTTTCTTTCGCACTTCAGCCTCGAGAGAAAGGGCATTCGGCAGCCATGTGTTTTAATATGTTTTAGTGAACATTTCTCAATGTTCCCAAGCTGCTATTGGTGAATCTGCAAATCTATGGTTGAAGCCTCGCAGCTTTTTCCGAACACCATAGTTTTTTTTCTTATAGACTAATGGATCTAAAAGTGAGGTGACTGAATCACACTGAATCACTATGTTTGTGATGCCGTGACTCGATCGTTTTCAGAAGTGCGTTGGGCAGAGGAACAATCGACCTTACTGGCCACTTATGGCATGCTCCAAGAATGGAAAGTCCATCCAACATCCAAGGCAAACAATGAGTGGAGCACAGATATATTTTCTCCCAATGCAACATTTGGACTGGAATTGGACACTAAGACCGGACCAGCCCCCAACTTCCAAGTGCGGAGTTCTGCTATGTTTTCCGGAGGACTTGGGTCTTTGCAGAAAACAATGTTCTTGAGAGCAGCTTGCCTTGGAGTGGGTCTCTTGGTGGAAGAAGTTAGATGTGTGGTCCTCCGTGGCCAATCTGCATCGGTCCATGGAAAACAAGTGCTTAGTTGGCTTGAAACCATTTGGATACGAATAAGTGAGAATCAAAACTGATGACCCGGGCGCCCAATGGGTCACTTCCTGCAAGGTTGCCGCTGGCCGAGTCTTTCTACTCTGGCAGCGCGGCCATGCGCCCGGTCCGGACCCAGCGCTGGCCGTGGTTCCTTGATGGAAGCCGAAAGCTTGGCCAAGGTGCCTTTGGATCTCCACTGATGAGGTATCCTGTGCTTGCGGGTGATTGCAGTTTTGAAGTCCTCTTGAATCAAGGAGTGTCTTTCCATGATCCTATATGGATGCCGAGTCAAGGAAGTTGCTGTGCTTGTAGCAGATTGAGAATGATTGAGATGGATTTGAGACTAAGCGCAGAGCTTGGAAACGAAGGGCAGTACTTCAATACATGTGTTGCGACCAGGCCTTTGGATTGACATGTTTGGTTCTCAAACGGCAAAGCCCCCTGTAGGGAAAGAGCTTTCATGCCTTTGAGGCCGGCGGGGTGCAGGTTTTCCGGAACAAAACAGAAGACTGCAATTGGATTGGTAGGACGCCCGTTCTAGGGCCAAGGAAGCAGTGTTTTCATCAATCGTATCACTAGTTGCTTTGGACTTCAACAGTGTTTCAGCCGTGCTTTGGAACTCCCAAATGGATATCGTTCCATCCACATTGCAGCCTCTTCCTCTTCTCTTTCCACATGTTTCTTCTGATTCCTTGTCCTCTTCCCATCTCACCCACTTACTCGTCACTATGTGCTTTGAAGCACTTCAAACTTCGAGGTGAGCGTGCGACAATCGCAGATCGGTCCAGATTGTGGCAAGGGCGTTTTTGTTTCTGCTTCTGACGCGCCTGCGCCTTGGCGAAGCTGTGTGACTGTAGCCCAAAGACAATTCGTTGCCAAACAGAATAGCTAATGTTGTGATCTCATGCTAGAATAGGTTAGTTGGGTACTGCAAGGTTCTCGTGTGATCTGACAGGTTTACGGCAGCTCGAGCTAAGGCTGGTGCTTTGGTGGCCCTCTATGCTGGGGTTTGGTTTCCCAAAGTTGGCAGCCCAAAGAGCCGCAGTGCAGAGGCGAAAGACCAAGAGTCACGCGAGCAGTACCAAATTGGAAATAGAGAATCAGAACTTCGGGGAAAACAATCATACAACTAAGGGTTGGTTAATGCGGGTTTCCAGATGGATTACGACATTCTCCGATACCTTGGTCAGTAGAACCCCTAATCATCACCCAACTAGGGTGTTTGAAATTGCCTATGTCCCCGTCATGCCCCTGATCACACAGTTCCAAGTTCTGACAGTGGTTGACTGTCCCACACATGGCTTAGGTTCCAAGGACCAAGTGCTTGGACGATGACATGCAGCTTTCCTGCATTTTGAGCATGTGTCAGCGAAGCGAGCAGTTTGGCAATCCCCCTGGGCAGAAATCCACATTACACATCATTACACCATAGCCCACACAGGATATTTTTTGTTGCGATGCATGTCGGTAGAAAAGGGCGCATTGCAAAAGAAGAAAGCAGGGGTTCTATTCGTTGGGTCAGAACTCAGAGCCTTTGTTCCCACAAGCATTGTTCTAATTCTAATTTTCCGTATAATGCAACAGCACCCGGGGTTGGGGGTAGCCGGGCCTGTCCGATACCCGTGATGAAACGCAAAAAAAGGGGGTGTCGAAAAAGTCCAGGCGCCTCGAAATACAGCAACGTGATAGGGATCGCAGTAGCAGAAACCAGTGCCTGGAGTACAGCGGCAAAGCCAGTGCCATAACCCTTCAAGTGGGGATTGTTGATACCACCATTTTTTTGAAGAATGGAGTTGCTTTATGGTTTTGAGTTTACAGCATAATTGATGGGTTAAGTATGGTTAAGTTATATCATGGTTATATCCAAAAATGCCCTTATCCTTGGTTGGTTCGCCACTCTTCTGATATTGAACCGCCAAAAAAAACAAGCACATATGATATTTGCTTGGTTTTTCAGGCTTTAATATGAAGAGTGGCGAAGCGTTATCCCCAATAGTGGCCCATCCAAGATGATCACCACATCGGCTTGGGACGGGGACGGGCCAACCTTTTCTCATGGCTCAGATGTTCTTGGGTGACTGTGATGGACCTTCACGGCCCCGAAGCGGTGCCTCGCTGGAGATCACTGTGTTTAGCACCACTTGTGGTGCTTTTACACTTGGGGATTGGTGATAACAATTTGTAGGGTGCATTTTTGTACCTTATAGGGGGATGGGATTAGGAGTTTAGAGTATGATATCAACCATCATCATCATCATCATCATCATCATCATCATCATCATCATCGTCATCCTCATCCTCATCCTCATCCTCATCCTCATCATCATCATCATCATCATCGTCATCGTCATCGTCATCGTCATCGTCATCGTCATCTTCATCATCATCATCATCATCATCATCATCATCATCGTCATCGTCGTCGTCGTCATCGTCATCGTCATCGTCATCGTCATCATCATCATCATCATCATCATCATCATCATCATCATCATCATCAAGATTATCATCAGATCAGCATTTATCATGCCATCACCAACCAACAAATCGGCCTTGCCATCAGCTGGGGGTTGGAAGATAATGTTTTCCAACCTAAAAAAGGTGGCTATCCTCCGGTTCTTGTGGGGGATTGTAACCACTTGGTGCCTCAAAGCTTTGACAATTTGAAGCAACGTGGAGGTGTCCTTGTTAGTCACCGGGTGCATGGGGTGATTAATTATGGTTGTGGAACTTGTCCAGCTTGTTATTTTTTGGCACTTCCTACTTGGGACACGCACCCGGGTACTGGTATGGTGTTGATTGGTGTGATGGGCCCCATCTTTTTCATTTTGAGTTGATAGCAATTTGTTTTTCCAACGCCCGAAACGGATTTTGGACACGTATCACTTTTTTTTGGTGGTGTGATACAACATGTTCTTCTGCAGAATGTTGGGTCTCAGCCAGTTCAGCTTTTGATTTCTCACTAGCTGTCCTATCCAGACCTGCCTAGGTGGATCCCGAGTTAGCTGGCTGTGAAGTTGCAGATCTGGCGTCCCGGCGCGCAGTTGGGAAGTCGCATTGATGGAGGTGTCCTAAAATTATAAAATGGGGGTACACCGAAGCCAGAGGTTTCAATGCTTAATATGGTCTAATTTGGGATGATTTGAGGGTACCCCATTTTAGGAACCATCCAGATCTCAAGTTGTGGTTGCTTTACGATTCAGAAAAATCGTGCATAGATGATATGTCTGGGCTGAGCGGGCGAATTTCGCCAGATATCAGTCATACCGAGTCATACCACTTTTGAGGTTCCACATGAGTTGGGTGTTGCAGGTAGCTTACCGACTCTTCTGCGACGGTGGCATACTAGAGACTCGGTCTGCATATTCAAAATGTTGCTCTTCAACGAAACAGTTCGATTTGCCAAACTGAAAGCGACGAAACTGGTAAGATTCATCTGGCTGATTTTTCCAACAAGAAACGATAGAAACGGACCACATTGTTCCATAACTCTTGTCCCCTGCACTAAGGACGGATTTCAAGCGGAGCGACGCGTGCGTCGCGTGCCGCAACAGCATAGCGTATCAAGTTGTGGTTTCAGGGTGTGGAAGTATGCCGGGAATATTTTGGAAGGGCAGCATGTATGTGCACGACTGCCAGGCAATCAGCATGGGCAGAACAGCAAGAACATACACAATCTACCATCAGACTTAGACGTGTGTACTTTTCATTGCGCTAACAAACAATAATAACTTGTTTAGTTTGCTGGAAGAGATTTCAGTCAATTTCAGTCTGTTTGAAAATAGGCTGCCCAAAATCCACTGCTGACTTACAATTGTCCCATATATTCCCTATTCAAATTGCTATGGCTATAACTATGTGTATATATATATATGTGTGTATGTATTGAGTGAGATTGTATTGATGATAAATCCACCATTCAGGCAAATCCAAATATCATATAATTTTGATTAGGAAATATATATATATATATATACATCCCATGCTTATCCCCATGCACATTCCTATGAAATTGTCCCAATTTGATGGGCACACCCCATTTTGCCCAACCCATGGCTGCACTCCAGCCTGCTACACAGGCTGGACTCCAAAGTCCTTTTGCCGTTGGGCAGCTGGTCAACCATCCGCCTCAGGGTCCCTTGGTGAAGATCAAAGCGGTCGGCTGTCGTCTCATCCAGTTCAGAGAAGAAGGAAAGCACCCCTTAGTATTGGGTCCCAAATGATCCCAAATAGATTTTCTAACTCCCTACTAAACCATACTAAACCATGATTTCTTAGGTGTGTTTTATATTAGGGGAAAAGGATGAGCTGAACTTGGGAGATTGGCATGATTGAAGTGGTTGCTTGAAGCTAAGGCATCGAAGCAAATGTTCAGATTCTGGAAATCAGTGAGATCCTTGGCGAGCGAATTCCAAACTGTGGTTGACATAAGGCTTTGACATGCAGCTTTGGTCACCTCAAAACTAGTAATCCACCATTCAGGGTCAATTTGTAGGCCTGGGACCCAGTGCTTTCTGGGGTACTCGTCGGAGAGTTTCAACATCTGTATTTACACCTTGCACACGCATTCATCCAGATTGTTCATCTATAGGCGATTTACACCCCAAATTCATAAAGAAATAGGTGATAAGCAACGCCATAAACCATCCCCCAATGACTCACCATAGGTGGGATGTGCACCATTCCCATCGGTGGTTTATGGCAGCCAGTTTGACCCCCGAGGCCCCTGGACGAGATGTGGGCGGTGAGTCGACTGCACGAGGGTCTCTGGTATTTGGATCGCTCCTGGAGTGGCTCGGCGTACGATGGGCTCACTAGCACCAGGGGACATCATACGATAGGAATTTAAGGGGAAAACATGACATGTCATATGGAGGTTTCCTACAATGGGGGTACCCAAAAATGGATGTTTTAGAATGGAAAATCCGGATTGAAAATGGATGATTTGGGGGTACCCCTATTTTAGGAAACCTCCATATGACATGTATTGCTGTGGTGTTTTGACCTGCAATAACATTGGGATTTGCACTTGCTTTTTGGGGGCTTATGGCTCAAAAAACCTTTTCATGTCCCGGGCAGTTGGTACCAAGTTGGTGATCGTTGTATCATTGATTTTTTCGTTTCCGCTATGCCGCCATGGACAACTCCAACACTTGGGACACCAATCGATGAATAGATCCAATACTACGGGAAAGAATTAAGTGATTTATGGTATGTATATCTAATGTACAACTGTATAACCACAAAAGAATATTCCCCATAGGACTTTACCTCTCGATCCTTTTGGCCGTTTCTTTGCTGCAGGGGAAGGGATAGTCAACCATTTGCTCAGGGGAAGGGCTGCTCTGGTTTCCTTCAAATTTCCGATGATGTCAAATCCCACTTAAAAAATCAGTTATCAAGCAGTGATGCTAACCACCCAACAATTTGACCAAGCAGTTATGGACCACATGCCAACTGGTTTTTCACGCCACTGGTGTTCAACCACTTAATTATCAAGTTTATCATACTTTATCATCATTTTCCCTATTAAGAACTGGTTAGTCATCATTTTCCCAGAAAAAGAACAGGTTGTTCTCAAGCAGTTGGATGTTATTTCATGTCATTTTCCTCCTGAAAAATGGAAATTCTGGAGCACTTGGCTGCTCCTCCGTGGCGTTCTTTTCGTTCAGGTCCCGTGCACGTGCCACTGGCCGGCGCCAAAAGAGCTCCAACGGTGGCCATGGAGGTGCTGAAAATAATGTACCTCTAAATCCATTGGTGAATCCTTAAAAAATACCCATTAAATGGCTATTTTTTGGGGGGTATAGCCTATTTTCAGACAAACCTAATGGGGAGCATAAAAACAACCAATCATTCTAGGGATACAAGTATGATATATACTATGTGTATATATATATATACACAGTATATATCAATTTACATGTGATATTAATATCATGGTCATGGGGATGCGATGCTGCAATGGTGAGATTAACTCATCAAACATTAGGACTCTAAGATGACTTAACCGACAAAAGTGGTTACTGGTTACTGGTGATATAGTGGTCATGTGCATACACTGGACATGTACTGATGAGATATCATGTCTGGTAGTAGGGATGATAGGGGTGTACAACCAATCATACAATGTAACTGAATATATTGGCAATACTGTGGGGGGGTTGTGGGGCAAAGCAAAAAAGGCAATTTGATAGTTATACAGTTATACAACTACTACGAATAATTCTGATGGATGATAGGGGCATGGAACCAATCACAAATGGTGTAAATCAATTTGTTTAATCAATAGAAAGAGCAGTCATCGGTGTGTTTGAACATGGGATGAACATGTCCAAATAACACCCCAGAAATCCCAGTTGGCTTTCTGTTTGCATCCCAGCACGCTTCTGCTCTAAATGGCAGGCGCTTCGTGAGTTGCGCGTGGGAGAAGAGCTGTTCCTCGACTACAAACTGTGCCGTGGCAAGGAGTTGTGCTTGATGGTCCCTGGTAAGTGGCTAGAAGTCACAGCGGGCCACCATCTACTTCCTCGGATTTGTCAACCCCCCGGGAAACCCTGTTCATCGTGATTGGAGGGTCTTTAAGCTAGCGTTAAAATATTGTGAACATTTGCAGCCGCTGTTGATAAGAGATCCGCAAATGGTGGATTTTCCAGATCTATCTTAGTTTACTAGAGGGTACATACCCATCATTGGTGATGGGTTTTCCGCCCCGGTCGCAAGAGCAGTGACCACAACCTGGCTGCTGAGGGATTATAAAGAGACCCTTTGTGGGACACCTATCCACCGCTTAATGCGGTTTGGACTGCTCCTCAAGAGGTTGTTTCAAATTGGGAACATGTTTTTTTTCGTAGTTTATGATCAGTTTTCAGTGAAAATGGCATACCAATGGGGTAAAGTCCACGTGTTCGAATCAACCCGTAGTTGGATGACATGTCAAAAGCACGGAAAACGTTTCCGTGAGAAAATCATTACAAAGCGGATGTGATATGTCACAAATCCAGATGAACCCACATTTTGTAGGGTGATGCCACAAGTCTATAGACACGTGCGCGGGGGGTTTTCCTTAGGCGGCCGCCGCATCCTCCCTGGTATTCGCCGAGATGACAAGGTCGGAAAGCAACAAAGGTTTGGTCGTGTCACTATTGGGAAAAAAGTATGAAAACGGTCCATTTGGTCAACCTCTTGGGTTGAGCCCAGCAGTTTACCATAGATTTCCTAATACAATGGCCATGCTGCAAGAGCTCAGCCAGTGGTCGCACGGCTCAGGGAGAAAATGGGAGAACGATTATGTGAAGAGAAGGACAATCTGACCTTGGCCCTTGTCAGTCCCTTGGCAGCAGCAATTTTTTGTTGCAAATGCCCGATGCCTTCTATGTTGATGTCACTCTGGATGCCAGACCTGAATGTCATGATATGGCCACGGGCAAAACCATGGCAAAACCCCGGAGCCCTGTAGTTCAATGGTTGGCACATGGACGCTCACAGTCACCACCCCAAAAATATGATTGAAAGTTTTGATGGTTTTAACCTATCACCATATTGCTGGTATTTGTTTGTTGGATACCTATGATGGTCGGTTTCTGTCATAGTAGTACCAGAGCCAATATGATCTTCTCGCGAGGCTGCTAGACTTCAAAGGCATGTTGGGCAATTTGCAGCACTGTCTGGAGGAAGAGGAAGAGGAAGACCGGTCCTGTGCTAAGAGGAAGACCACATGTGATTCATGTGTGGGAGGTTGCGCAACTGAACAGTCATTTCGGTTCCACAACATGTAAGAATTGCAACCCCACAATAAATTTGCTCTGGGCTCTGGATGCCTGGGCCTAGGATGAAGCAAATGATCAAATGCGAATTCCAGAGGATTCGCTCGCTGAGATGGCTATCCAACTGGTTAAAACTAGATCCTAAATATTTTTTTCACTTTATGTGCCAGGATTGCTCCACCCCGTAAATTGTAGATCCAAATAAAAGGAACATTATAATAATTGTTATATATATATATATGTGTGTGTGTACATATTGATGGTACCCCCAAGACTTTCTGTGCAATCTTGGATCTTGGATCTTGGTTCCAGAATCCAAGATTCCCCCAAGACTTTCTGTGCAATCTTGGATCTTGGATCTTGGTTCCAAGGAGGTCCTAGGACCTCTTCGTTCTTCTTCCTTTCAGACTATGTATTAAGTATAATTCATACTAATGTTAAGTTAGCATATAATATTGTAAAGGTTGAGCAGTCTTAAGAATATCACTGAGGTTGACGGGAAGCCAGCATGGGAGGTTGAAATACTTCTGCGGCCGAGCTTTTCCAAAGACATGCATGATCAAACTCAATGCACACTTCAATTAAGTATGCAGTGAGTTTGATCATACAAATTTTCAAAGAAGATGTTAGAAGCAGGCAGAACAAAAAAAAACATATTGATATTTTGAAAAATGTACGACAATGACCTTTAGCATATTGCACACATACAACCAGGACCTGTCTCTTTCAACAAATACTACACACACCCAAGGGTTCTACTACATAGCAATACTTATATGTATTATTGCAGGCTCCTTTTTCATGCCCGTAGAGAACCTGTTAGTATACCTTTAAATACAAGTTTGTTGGCTATCTTCTTGCCTTTAAAATACCTTTAAGATACCTTTAATATAGCATCGATATACCTGCAAATACAATCATCTAATACACCTGTTAACTTTGATATGCAATGTTATGTACCTCCTTTAGCTTACCATGTGATATTCCAAAAAAGCTACCTTTGATGTATCATTTGCTTGACCTTAAGAATTTCTTTGGATTTCTTTGGTATACCTTGAAGATACCTTCAATACATATACCTTTAATATACCATTTAATATACCTTTATACAAATTACCAAAACATGAGAATACCTTAGATATGTAGATATATAAAGATTGACCGCTGATATCCCGAGATGGCGATGGAGAGAGAGAGAGAGATAATATTTTTATCATACCTTTGATATATCTTAAATGTCCTTTGATTGTGAAATGTTTTTGATATATATATATACATTCATATACCATGCCATATATATTTTTTTTAGTATATTATTTAATGGACCATGCATATACCTTTGGTTTCTCTTCAATGTACCTTCAATACACCATTCTATTGACCATGAAAACATTATTAGTATGAATATACATTTGAAAAACCATTCAATACTCCTTTAAAATACCATATGCCTGTAATATACCTGTAATATTGTAAGATACCTGCGATATACCCGTAATATACCTGTAAAATAGACCCATAATATACCTTTACCATCTTGAGGCATATAATAGACTTATGAACTGTTTCTTTCAAAAAATACTACATGTTTTTTTGTGCTATTGCATGCTTTTCAATCAATTGGTTCACCCCCTGGTGAAGGAAATTTTGCCCATACTTGCACCAACACTATCTTTGAGGGATACGATGATTCCATGATCAGTTAGAATGGTTATTTGAAGGATTCCATTCTGTCGTAATGCTGCCCTCCTTCCATAAATTTCTTTACCGATTTAAAAGAACTTTGCAAAAGAACTCTGCACAGCTGTAAGTCTATTTGAAAATAACTTGATATTCCTTTTAAAGAAATGTTGCACTCCTTCATAACTTTGCACAGCTGCAAGTCTCTTGGAAAATAACCCTATATTTCCTTCAAAGAAGTGCTGCACTCTTTTACATAAGGGGACTGTACAAAATGATGCTACTTTATGCAAGGAATGTCATCTTTGAAGCATATTGCTGCGCAAAGTATATATTGGAGGATTTTGCTTCAAACAAGCCTTCAAAGTCCATGCTGAAACTGGTTTGCTTATATATTCTATTTTCAAGTCGTGGTTGTGTTGCAGTTTTCCCATGTTTTTAGGACATTTTAGGTAATTTTCTGGGTGATGAACCAATCTGTACATTGTATGCAAAAAATTCGATGGTACCACGCATTTGTGTCTATACAAATTATCTCATGCCTTTTACATGTTTCCTACATATTTATTTTTCGATCCCCGTTCCAATTTCCACTACAAAGAGGGTGATGCCGTGCTTGGTACAAACCTTGTTTTTTGTAAGATGTTGTACTGAGAGGGTGTTGTCGTGCTATGGAGTTTGTAGCAAAAACCTGTGCCACTACCTTGTAGCAAGAACCCGTGCTTCATTCAATGTCAGCACTTT
>BGPT01000855.1:172568-185566 GCA_003297045.1 Symbiodinium sp. clade C Y103 | reverse complement strand
CGTTCATAATTCCCATATTTTTTACCTATAGCACTTAAGAACCCCAGGGTAGGCTGGAAAATTCTTAATCGGTTCTTATCTAACGGTTCCGCTGTAGTTTAGTGATAAATTTCAAGCATGATAAATGTCAAGTATTCCAGTTGACTAGTTGGAGGGGTATCTCCAAAATCTATGAATGTGTTCCTGAGTATCCGTGCTGATGTTGGCTACTTATAAAAGCATCAGCGAATTGATGCAAATTGGAATTCATCAATAAATTCCCCGAATGTTTGGCGGTTAAAAACCACAATCCCTATTGAATAATTAATACTAACGACTCAGCCATGGTTGAGTTGAAATTGCGAAAACAACTTTTCTTCTGTCCTTTTCTTTTCGATTCTAGCCAAACCAAGCCGCCCAGGCCCTGCGGATCTTTTTCTTGGCCAAAAAATGTCGGTTACACAGCACTCCGTGACTCTCTGCTTCCCTTACTTCCAGTCGGAAGGCACAATACTCTGGATCAACTTCTATGAACCAACTGCAATTCATCACCAACATTGCTGGGGAAACGTTGCTGGAACGGGCGAATGGCGGTCTTGTGCCACATGCTACTTTGCCAAATCACCGGCAACTTCACAGTCCGCAAGTTCTTTCATCCAATGGCAGCAGGACTCCAAACCAGCTGATTCCGCGAGGAAAATGCATGAATCGCTCAATCTCTATCAACCTGTCAGACTTGGTATAGACACAATTTGAACCAGAAACGCCGTGAACTTTGGAAGTGGTGGCATGCTGAAACAAGATTTGGACAAAATGCGCAAGTCCGCTTGCCAACTGTTCTTGGATACCACACAAAGTGAGATGCGAAATGCAAGCCTTTGTGGCAAATGCAATGCGCTCGTGTGGATTGATGTGGATTCTGGCTGAATTCCAACATTTGACCGACATTGACCAAGCTGAAGAGATAGTCACCATTTGCAGATGATCGCCCCAAGTAATCAGCTATGATATGCGTTGACTTCGCAGTGGTTACAATCCACCCAGTCCCCACCCAATTTCCACACAATTGAAACACGAGAAATTGGAAGAGACGGCAATCGAGCAGTTGGAGCGCTGTTTCCGACCCACTACAGGTTGGTGGGTTCTCTCTGAGCACTCGGGTTTTGAGAAAAAAGCGTGAATCACTGCAAAACAATTGCCGGAAACCGCTACTAATTGCTTGGAAAAAAGGGTGGTTTCGTGTAAATGCTCCCTTTGTCCAGCTCTGGGAACGAAGTAATTGTTCAAGAGACCATATGACTTGGCGTCGGTCTTCAACACAAGACTGCGGCTTGAAAGGCGCACCTGCAGTCGAGCAACCAACATGTTCAACGATGTGACAGCGGGACTGATCCTTGATACCCTGCCAAAAAACAACACACGTCGTTGCACTTTCTTTTGGCATAGCTATTCCAAAAAAGTTCTATTGCCCATTGATCTATAGTTGTTGTTCGATCAACCCGACGGCCCGACCAAACTTTACCCAAACAAGAGGGTGCTGTGCGCACCAAGCAGTTTTTTGCACATTTCGCTGTTGCAGGCATGATATGCTCTTGGTCTTGGAGGGGCAAAACCATTAAACTTCGGATTCTCTAATCTGCAGAGCTTCAACATCTGGAGACTGCGGCAATTCTGAGTGGCCAGCGCGATTCCACCCATTTTAAATCATATTTGATACTACTACATGCTCTTGACATGGCAATTTTTTGGATATATATATATATATATATGTATAGTTTCCATGAATATTTGTGGCATTTTATGGCAACATATGATTAAATATTGACATATAGTAACCCCCAAGAAGATGGAACACGTACTGCCAGGATGCTACAGATGATGTTTCATATGCCATCATTTACAGGTTTCCAATTTTTCTATCTTTTTGGGGGTTGCTATAAAGTACAAAACTATCCATCACTGCTTGGTTTACCCATATTTGTCATGGTGGGTTCGCCATCTCTGGTTGCTTAAGCCTAATTTTTCATGGTTAAAGCCCCCACATCCATGCAGGAAGCACTCCATTACCACCTGCTATACCCCATTATAAAAGAGTATCCAGTCATATCCCATATCCCATCATATCCCAGGAATTCTCAAGAGGATACATTCATAGGTTTAGCAGTTCCCGCTGCAAAAAGTTCAGCCGAAACTGGGCCCAGCCTACCAATGGTTACCACCACCAATCCTCGTGGTGGAATGCCGCCATGTCCTGACCAATTGAAGCGCACTCCAGAGAGGCCACGCAAGATCAAATTGCAGCGTGCACCTTTGATTGTACCAAAAAAGTCACGTATCATGCGGGGTTGTCTTAAAAAGATGCATCCGCACTGGGTGGCAATGGTTCATCATGGTTATCATACATCCAGTGTGGGAGGTGCCCTATTTCCAGACAAACCCATATGAGCATCTTGAGGCGCTCACCGTCTCCCACCAAGTTTTAATGTCCTGCGGCGCAAAACAGGACGCCGGCACAGTGAAGCTTGTGTTGAGATGTACATCACCATTTTATGTACAGCAGATGCACAGAGAATGTGAACCGAGGATTATATATGTGTACTGTGTAATGTATAGTGTACAATGTATATGTAAAAATATATAATCTTTGATGTATAATGTATCTGTAAATTTCAAAGGTTAATTCTTACATTATATATTCGTATATTACTCTGTATATATATAATATTATATATATATACATTATGATATTGTATATGTCACATACATTATATTGTGTTCGTTCATATCCCCCATTACGTCCCCACTGTGGTTGGTTTCATACCCCCACTTGGGACAACCACACATCTTGTTCGCGAGATGTCCCATTATATCGCCATTGCAACCCGCTATGGCTGGTTCCACATCCGCATTTTAGGACAACTCCCACACGGTGATGGTTCTCTCCCCATGTTGGTGGCCCTATATTTTTTGTATGGTTTAACGGTTTAACCATCATTGAAAGTCTTTGTTGATTCTGTCGCAATTATGTCCCCTTACGTCCACGTGTCACTGGATTGGTTTTTGGGAAAGTTGCAGATAAATGATGCTTTTCCCATAAAATCAAGGGTTTCCTGGTTGGTTCAATCCTGCATTGATCCATATGTTTGACCCATGCCCACGAAAAACCTCCCGTTTTGATGGTGTTAACTTTGGATTTGCTTGAGAGGAGGGCCAATCCAAACATTAAAAAACATAGTAGCTTCCCAAAAAATCATCAAGCCAAGTATTCGTATGATACCCACAATATACCACCATTTTCCACCATTTGTGCTGGCTAAATCCCCATTCTTTAATCCAGGTAAACCAAAAAAGAAAACGCGAATCACCAATAATCCCTCGCCTGCAGCTGGCGCTTCTTTTCAGGTGATAAAAGCGCCTCTGAGTGGCAGCTGCTGATCTTCAAATAGATCATCTTTTTGAAATGTATTCAACCAGCCAAACCAGGAGGCTAACCACATAGAATCGGATTGAGGAAGCCAAAATGAAGAGTTGACGATCAAAAACAGGGTTAAACCATGTTAAACCGCCAAATTTTATAACTACTGACTGTATGACGTGGGGCTTAAACATGAAGACTAGGGATTTCACCGGATATGGGCATGGGCTTCTCCAAAAATAATGGATGTGCCCCCCAATTTCTTGCAATGGACAATGATGATCAAGCAGCTTGGTGTTTTCCCAACATGTTTAGAGAAACCCATTCATACGTGGTGGACAAGACGCACGCGATTTGGAAGCGCTCTGTAAGGATTGGAAGTTGGAGTCACCATTGCTGTCATCCATTCATGAACCAGAGGAATCCAGAACTCAGTGGGCATGCTTCCTTACCACTTGCTGATCCGGAGAATCATCCCGCTTAGGAGCTCGCTATTCTGCAGAATGTTTCAAACTTGCCAGCCCCCCAAAATGAATAGTTTCAAACCAATAATCACAAATTTGTGGGCCCCGCCGTCCCCTATAACTTTCACCCATTTGCATAGAGTACTTAGCAATGTTCCTACCCCGTGAATGCCCTCACTATCCATAGAAAAACTTGGCAAAGCATCCTGAAGCCGGCCGGTCCCAGCAAAATGCAGCTACGTCACCATCGGATTATGCTGCACCTGCAAGGCAGCCAGCGAGGAGATTATCAGGTGATGAATTTGGTTCCAACTGCAGGTTGTAGATTTCTGATGGTTCTGATGGCAAAATCAATCCTCTGTGTAGATAGGACTGTCTCTGATCTTTAAGAACATGGATTTCACACTTCCGTGTTTGTATATCAGATTGTTTATCAGAGTGTGTGGTGCATGCTTAAAGGTATAGCCGGTATTGCGAACTGGCGCAGTGAAACAACCATCTATGGAAAGGCCAGATACCTATACCTGATTTCCTCCTCCGGTGGACCCCTGGAAGCACCTTGCAATGAAGCTCTGGAAACACATCCTCCAAATGAATGCTATACCCTCCAGTAGTTTGACATAATTTAACATGTCTCCGGATATACAATGACCCATTTGTAGAGCATTTACCTTTCAAAACTTGTGTTTTTCAAAAACTATGTGCAATTTTAAATTACCAAAGGGTATCACTCCACCTCTCATCCCGATCCCAACAATGCACATGTTATGACTTTTGTTTGTTGTGTCAAAAGTTTTTCATCGCTTTTCCCTAGGCTGGGCCCCCTCACAGCGTGATCCGTGCCCTTCATCTCCTGGGGGCTATGGGTCGACCAATTTGGATCAGGCCCGGGCCTGAAGAATGGGCCGACCTCGGCCATGTTGATTGGGAACAACCAAAGCTTCTGGGGGAGCTCGGTTTGAGATGTACATCCCCATTTTAAGTGGGGCCATGCACAGATCATGTTGACACATGATCATCCTATTCTTGTGTTAGAACATCGAAAATATTGGAAACCAGCAACCAGTTTCCTTCTGCTAATCAAACATGATTTGCTGGGAAATCCCCTATTTATACATCTATATATATATATATGGTCCCGTGTCCCGTGTTCCCACCCCCCATGGTATACCCCCCCCAGGTATGGGTCCCCAGTACATACATACACAGATACAGAAATACATACATACATACATACGTACGTACGTACGTACATACATACATCCATACATCCATACACCCATATCCATACATCCATACATCCATACATCCATACCTACATAACTACATACCTACATACCTACATACCTACATACCTACATAATCTACATACATAGGTACATACAAACATACAAAGATACAAACATACAAACATACAAACATACATACCTACATACATACATACATACATACCTACATACATACATATAAGAATACATAGATACATCATAAATACATAGGTACATACAAACATGCAAACATACAAACATACAAACATACATACCTACATACATATACATACATACCTACATACATACATACACGGTACATAGATACATCATAAATACATAGGTACATACAAACATGCAAACATACAAACATACAAACATACATACATACATACATATATACAAGAATACATAGATACATAGATACATACATACCTACATACCTACATACCTACATACCTACATACCTACACACAGACATACATACATACAGACAGACATACATACATACATTACATTACATTACATTACATTACATTGCATTACATTACATCACATTACATTACATTACATTACATAACGCAACATAACATACATACATACATACATTACATACATACATACAGACATACATCGCTAACCTCGAATCAGCAACATCCAACACACCAACCACCACCACAGGCCACAGGGGGGGGGGAAGCAGAAGACAGACAGACATACAGACATACATATATAGATACATACATAGACAGGCATACATACATACATACATACATACATGAATAGATACATAGATAGACATGCTATGTATATGTATGTATATATATGCTACGTATGATATACATGCTATATATAGTATATATGATATGTATGATATATATATATATATATACATATATTTACATATACATATATATATATGGTATGTATGATACATATATATATAAATATATGTATGTACAGGCTCGTAGGGGTGGGGAGGGTTGACGGTACGTATGGAGTGTAGAGACCGGCTTTAGGTAGTATAGGGGTACTTCATAGGTATGATATAGAAGCATGTGTGGTAAATCAATAGTATGCAGGAAACCTACGTTAAACACTTGTAGTGTTGTGGGAGTATATAGGTAGTAAATAAGAAGTAGATACGTAGCATATATGTGCTTATAGGTAGTACGTAGGTACTTTGAGGGAGTATGTGTACTACGTAGGTCGTCTAAAAGGTCTAAAAGGTAGCATATACCTAGTAAAGAAGAGGCTGGAAGTCAGAAATGCCGCAAATACCTGGTAAATACGAGGCTGGACCTCAGAAATGCTGCAAATAGCTTGCAAATACGAGGCTTGACCTCAGAAATGCTGCAAATAGCTTGCAAATACGAGGCTTGACCTCAGAAATGCTGCAAATAGCTTGCAAATAGAAGGGCCGGGGGTGCTACCTGGGGACCCATACCATTGGGGGAAGTAGGAACACGGAACACGAGACCATATATTATATATATATATATATGTCCATATAAATACATATGTAAATATATATATATATTTGTATATATATATATTTGTATATATATATTTATATGTACATATGTATATATAAATAATTATATATATATATATGTACATATATATATATATGTACATATATATAATTGTGTATATATAATTGTAAATGTATATATATATATGTATATATGTGTATATATATATATGTATATGTGTATATATGTATATGTGTATATATATATATATGTCAATATATTTATATATATGTTAATATATATTTATATATATGTTAATATATATGTATATATATATATATGTATATATATGATAACATGTATATATATATATATATGTTAATATATATATATGTATATATATATGTTAATATATGTATATATATATATATTTGTTAATATATGTATATATATATATATATTTGTTAATATATGTATATATATATATATATATGTGTGTTTTTTCTATCTTACAACATCGAAAATAAGTTAAGATATTTGCAAAGCTTCTGCAGCTCCTCAGTGCTGGAACTTCCTGTAATGGAAGTCATTGAGGTCGAACCTGCGTGGCGAAACGGGCTGATGGCTTACCATATATGCTTGACAACCGAGAAAACCCCAAATAGAACCGGGATGTATTGTGATGTTAAAATAATTGTAATATCTTTATATAATATATATATATATTATATATATATATACATCATATGAGGGATACAACCATGTGCAAGTGCGATGTATTGCAATATAACTTGGTATGACCCATTTGATTTTTTTAACCAACCTCAGGTTCATCCAAATAGTATTCAAAATCCAAACAGGCCCAACAATAGAAGGGATTGAGAAAAAACACGTCCAAAGTCAAGAGTAGTATGTATGAGCCTGTGTGAGTTTGTCAAAAATTTGTCAAATGCGCATCTAAGGATATCAGCATGCATCCTGATTGGTTTTGGCATGTCCCGGATGTGAAAGTAGCGAGTGCCTGATCTGAGAAATCCGCGGAAATCCAATGCTGACAAACAGATAAGTTTGCACAGAGGGGATTTGCAATATTTGAGCACAACCTGAAACCTCTGGTGGATGGGTTGAAAATGATTCTAATACTGGCTGATTCAGAACTGGATTCTCAAAGGACTCTACGGGGGGCTTCTGGCTTGCTGAGTGGAGCTTGTCTACCAAGAGGATGCTTGACTCCTGCTCATTTGGCTTTCAAGCACTTGGTAAGGATTCGTATTCAATCTAGAAACAATTAATATTGGGAAAGCATTATCGTGCTTCAAACCCCAATCCAATTTTGACGTGGGCCTCGGCCACATTTCTTACCCAACTGGCCTGTGAAATCTGGGTACCAAATTCCGGCATCCCATCCCAGGGTGCAATATTGTTGAACCATTGCCCATGTCATTACCACAGGGGTAACTTCAAAGATGTCCAGGCCGTGGCACCTTGCACTGCCGATGGTGTGTGTTCCTTGGCGTTGGCAAGATTGTCATGGGATAGTACAGTAACATTCTAGAAGGGAGGGATTCCTGGGAAAAACCAAAAATGAAATCACACTTGGCAGTTTCAGGTATGTGGGGATTGGCAGTCACAGCAACCTTTTCTGTAGATATCAAGCGATAAACATGTTTGGACAGCTGGGATCAACTTGCAATGACTTTGGTTGACAAACTGGTAGTCACTATGTATGGCCTCTGATGTACAATACTGCACTAATATCAAAACATCAAAAAACGAGTAAAGAAAACATTGAAGTTGATCTGATCACCGGTCGTTTTCAGTCTTACGGGTATGTCGTCCCATAGAATATTTTGGCCACGACTAAACCAACTGATACAATATCAACGGAGTGGGAAATCGAGGGATTTCAATGATACTGATATTGTCTCATTCCCATGATGCCTCTGTCAAGAGCAGCAAATGAAACCTCTGCTGAAAATATGTCTGAATTTTGGAAAGAAAAATCATATCACAATCTTTAAATGGTTTAACTAACCCCCTTTAAATCACCATCTTTAATCGGTTTAATCATTACTTGGAAGCATAACTACCGGCAACCAAACCTGCAAATGGCACATTCCTCCCCGCATATTGACTACCACCCTAGAAACCCCGGTTGAGCATTGAATCCACTATGATCTATTCATAAATTGGGTGTCAAGGCGGGAATTCCCCAGTCAGGGCAAACCTTCCACCACTTTCTCCCAACCAAGGTGCTTTCCCAATCATCCCAATCTGCTCAGCCGCCTTAGCCGCCTCGTTGGTCCGGGGCTCAATTTCCAGCTGCAGGGCCTCAGGGGGGCTGCAAGATCTGCCGTTGCGGCCTGGAAGTTTGAACAGACAAGGTGGGAATCAGCAGCCAGCACCACGGAACCAAATCAAATATGGCGAACTCACCCATAATTGGGGAAGGAATAAGGGTGAGATTCTGCAATGTGCAAACAGGCACATAAAACCTAACAGACCTATAATGAAACAATTTTCCCCACATCTTTGTGTGGGGTTCTTGTTTTTCGTTGTGCATCCCGGCCGCCCGTCCCGTCCCTTCCCCTCCCGTCCACGCGCACAACTTACCCGCACACAACTTACCCACATAAGTAAATGTTGGGACTAACCCCCGAACCAATTATCAACATCCTCATATTTTTGATGGTTACCACCCCTATAAAACCACCATTTTTCATGGTGAAATTCCCATGAAAACCAGGAAACAACCATCGAGACCTTGCCTCAGCATTGGCCTCTTGTGTCTCGGTCTTCGCCTGCCAGCTTTGTGATTTTGTTCGGCGAAAAATGCCATGTTGGTTTTGATTATGATGGGGGGTTCGGGAGGGGAAAACATGTGATGACATAAGAATTACTACAACTAATCAGATTGAGTGGGGTTAATTGATCAATCTATATAATGGGTGTATCAATACATGGTGATGTCATGTGATGTCTATTAATAAATGAGCACTAACCACCCATACATGGTGATTTCCACCGAGGATTAGTTGATTATGGTAAACTCCAAAAAGATTCTGAAAAGAATCTGCAAAGTGTGCAACTAGGATGGTAGTTCGATGATGTTTACCAAAAATATGTCCAGGTGTCCCACGTTTCGTTCTCTATGACTTGGCGTTGCTGGAATGAATCATGATCACTGGAAATCGATTAACACATATCCCTTAGTGGTAAATGTATGTAACGGTATTCACTACGAAGCAATCAATTTTTCGTCGGTATTGTTGATTTGGGGTATTTAAAAAGTGTTTGATTTTTTGCCTCTATACTCTATACGATGATTATGATATCGTCCCTAATATTTTGAAAGCTATCAGAATCATCATAATCATTCGGATATATCTTAACTATGTTGGGATTTCGTCATATTATTACCATCATCATTATCTATTTTTCCGATATTCCCCAATCCATGATGCCATGAGGATTTGAAGTATAGGGATCCCCAGTTCAGGAACCTTTCTTGAATCCCCAGCATGGCTAGTATGACCGCCTATACCCAGAAAATCATGTATGCCCACTGGTGTAAAGCTAGCACTTAGACGAAGATGTAAAAAGACCCAAAAAAGTTTGACGCACTTGACGCAAAGGGTCCAAATGAAGGGATCTAGCCAAATAAACCCCATGAAATGCTGGGAGAACCCAATTTTGACCCACACGACAAACAAAATCCATCGGTTAAGCACCATTGTTTAAAATTGCCATTTTGGAATACACCATTTTCAGTCACACCCAGCCAAAGTTCCAAAAACGTGTCTATAACTTTCATCAAAAAAACATGTTTCGGCAACATCATCAATTGGTGAATCCCTACTATTGTTGATGAAATCTCATCAAGTCGCCATTTTTGTTGGCTATACAGTTATACACCCCATTCACTTTAGATATCCAATGATATTCCCAAATAGTTCCTGTCACTTAAATTCCCACTATCCCACTAGACTTATGGGATAATCACCGAAAAAACTCACCAGTCTGGTTCGTTCAATCCCATGAAATCCCATGGAAAAATCCATTAGTTGATGGTTCTATATCCCATTAACTATTGATATCCATCTATTGATGGTATGGATCCATGGATCCTGGTAGGGGCCCGGCTCGGCCCGGCTCAGCCGCCTCGGCTGGCGCCGCTGGAGCCTCGGGTGTCTTCGCCTTCACCTGGCTGGAAAAGCTCTAGGGAAAGCTGGGAGTCTTCGCCTGGTGGAAATGGTTGGTCAATGAGCTATTCCCTTAAAATATGATGTTTAAAAAGGGAATATGGCAACGGAAAATATGGAAAATTGGTCAATGGAAAATGTGGCTATGGAAATATGGCAGTGACGTATTTATTCTTAATCTGCTTTTAGCTAAGAAATATGGCTATGGAAAAAAAAACAACGGAATATGGCTATGACGGCTGAGTCAAAACCCGAAGTCATAGCTGGTGTAGCTGGATGTTGATTCCACTACGGCAATAATAGGTTTTGACCCATCCCCAGGAAATGGT
The DNA here is from genome assembly GCA_003297045.1 of Symbiodinium sp. clade C Y103. Classification (NCBI taxonomy): domain Eukaryota; class Dinophyceae; order Suessiales; family Symbiodiniaceae; genus Cladocopium; species Cladocopium sp. clade C. Next base: position 174,434 of record BGPT01000855.1, on the reverse strand, counting down.
TGGTTAAATGGAGATCTTCCCCAATTTTTTCTTCAGAGTGTTTGTTTGCTGTAAACTGGAGACAGAAGTGGTTGGTTACTGAGGTCATTTTTAGCCTTTGAATATTGGCAAAAATACCGTTGGAAAATCATGGAAATTGGAAATTGGACCAGTAGTAGATAAGGTAGTTGACCAACAAAAATGATGGTTTAATCAACAAGACTTGGAGAGTTCTGGCCATGAACATTGAAGTGGAAATATTGATAAAAGATTGGTTCTTGAGAACCAAAAATAGAGGATTGTGGAACCCCGTTGTATCCCGTTGTGTATACGCTCTTCTGCCCTGCATTGCCAAGTTTCACCGTCTCTGTCCTTTTGGGGTGGGGGAGATCAAAACAAAAGGGATACCAGTTTAACATGTTTTCCAAACTGCAGCCGAAAAATATTATTGGGTGTGGATGTTTTTGTTTGCTCACCCGCAAAATGGAAGAACCTCACACACGCAGAGCAAAGGATAGCCAATGATAATACAAATATGGAATAGGGAATGGAAGCGGCGTTTGCAGTCATGACCAACAGTATAGGGAATTGTCATCCAATAATCCTATTGTGCGGATTTATCCTGTTGTTTTNATATGGAATAGGGAATGGAAGCGGCGTTTGCAGTCATGACCAACAGTATAGGGAATTGTCATCCAATAATCCTATTGTGCGGATTTATCCTGTTGTTTTAATTTATGGGGATTTATCTTGACAGCTCTGAACTGCAGAATGATTTCTTGGTGTCGCCGGCCTGCGCTTTACAACTCGAATGAGTTCACCCACCCCTTCACCACTGTCCACCGAGATCCAATGAGCCACGGATTACCACTTGTTCACATAGGTAATATATATATATATANACAACTCGAATGAGTTCACCCACCCCTTCACCACTGTCCACCGAGATCCAATGAGCCACGGATTACCACTTGTTCACATAGGTAATATATATATATATACAAACTGCATATTTTACTACATCTAAACATGACATTTCCACCTATTTTCGGATGGCTTATACCACCCATTTATATACGGGGCCAGCCTTCAGGGGGTCACATAGAGTCCCCATGATATGACCGCACCGCACGGGACCCTCGACCTTCGCACGTTGTGCCTGGTGGAGTATCTGCTGTATATTCCATATATATATATATTATACATACAATGCAAATTTATTTAAATGTCCAAGTTCTTGGAAGGAGCTGCTAACCCCGAGCAAAGACCGTCGAGTTGACCTTATCAAACCAAGAAACACAGTTCCAGATCAACATCACCCAATCATGGTTTTCTAGAGCCATTGACATAGTGCTTATTGCGACTTGCGAGTGAGTCGATTTCTTCTCTAACCAGGAGATATCACTCGAGGAGGACATGGTAACTGAATGCTGCGTTGCCTCGACGCGCGATTTTACTTCTGCTGCTCGAATCTGCAAAAAGTGCACGGTTTTTGATATCCCAGATGATGGGGAATTTATGATGACAATGGGATTAGGTGAATAGACAAAGGGGCCTGCTTCTCAAATGCCAGGGAACACCCTACAATTTAGATGGCTCTTGAATCTGTTCTATAGTACCATGCACTTTTTTGTGGCTCAAAAAAAATTGAATTTTGTCATGGATGGAGCGCGTGAGCTTATATTTGGCCAATCTGAGACGCATTACACAAAGATAGCGGCGTTACCTCGAGGTCTTCACATTTGAAGGAGACTTTGCATACATGCATATATGGTATTATTACACCATATATGGAATAGGGAATGGAAGCGGCGTTTGCAGTCATGACCAACAGTATAGGGAATTGTCATCCAATAATCCTATTGTGCGGATTTATCCTGTTGTTTT
>BGPT01000855.1:126538-172543 GCA_003297045.1 Symbiodinium sp. clade C Y103 | reverse complement strand
ACAACTCGAATGAGTTCACCCACCCCTTCACCACTGTCCACCGAGATCCAATGAGCCACGGATTACCACTTGTTCACATAGGTAATATATATATATATATATATATACAAACTGCATATTTTACTACATCTAAACATGACATTTCCACCTATTTTCGGATGGCTTATACCACCCATTTATACAGGGGGCCAGCCTTCAGGGGGTCACATACAGTCCCCATGATATGACCGCACCGCACGGGACCCTCGACCTTCGCAGCCGCGTCACGTTGTGCCTGGTGGAGTATCTGCTGTATATTCCATATATATATATATGTGTATTATATACATACGGTGCAAATTTATATCAATCGAAATCTATAACAATACGAACATCCAATGCGCCTTTCTGGATCTTCTCGACTGCGCGACCTTCACGGAGGAAAACCCATCACGAATTTGACTCCGCTGGGGTGAACTTCTACTCAAGTCACTCAAGTCTGCCGATCCAAAATCAACCATCCTTAACTATCTGTAAACCCTAAACTAAACTACCAATTTTATCACATCTTCATCCCTGAACAACCAGTTTTTTCTCAGCCACACCCCCCACCATTCGCCAGGGCCTTAGGAGCAGCACGAGTTTCGGTCTTGGGTTCCTCTTCAGCGTCGTCGAAAGGTCATCGAAGACGACTTGGTTTGTTCAAAAAAATGGGTTGAAATATTTCACCGTCTCTGTCCTTTTGGGGTGGGGAGATCAAAATTATCAAAACAAAAGGTATACCAGTTTAACATGTTTTCCAAACTGCAGCCGAAAAACATTATTGGGTGTGGATGTTTTTGTTTGCTCACCCGCAAAATGGAAGAACCTCACACACGCAGAGCAAAGGATAGTCAATGATAATATAAATATGAATGGTATTGAATGGTGAAGTTCGTGGCTGCTTGAGGCTACATGTTTCACACCGGTGTGAATATCCATCCATATTTAAATTGTTGAATTCATGGGGCCTTGTCAGCTTTGCCCTTTTACCACTTGCTTGTGCCAGTCCTACTTTGATCTATTGGATCTGTGCCATGCCATCATGCTGGCAAGGGTTCCCAGTTGAGAATGGAATTGAATCCAAACCCATTCCTGAACAGGTAGAACCTTGGATCTGAGACCTGGATTAAATTCGACTTTCAGCTTTTCTAAATCTAAACCAAAGCTTTCTTAGGATTCACTTTTCAGCCTCATCCCGTTTGAAGCAAAACAAGGGCCAGTCAACTCAAGCAAAGCGGCTGAGTTCAACAACCTGAAATGGGACCCGAACAACAACAGAAGTGGTTTTTGGGAATCCCAGTTACCGTTTGCCAACTTCAGGGAAACTGTAATTCAAGATCAGGATCTGTTCAAAAATAATCATGACCTCCAGCCAAAAAAAGGACATCTGTGCACATCTAAATTCTGGATGGATCCTCGCGTTTTGCTGGTTCAACAAAACACATGTTTAACTCCTGCATTTCATGGTCACAGTCATGATTTGTCCCATGCTGGTGGACTAAAATGAAGTCTCCATGTTTCTTCGCTCTTCCCCCTGATGTTAAAGAGCCCATGGTTGAGCAAGAGTTTCCAGTAATCCATTTCCCTAATATGAAACACCCCCAGAACCAATAGGGATCTTTAAGTCTTGTACATATATTCTGGTCCATTTAGGTGGTGTTTAATTACGGGGATGTGATTACTGTCTCTGGGGGATGAGGGCCACTCCTACTTGGTCCCTATGGTAAATACCCCATGACTCGGCCTGGGCAAATTCCCATTGAATCCCACTAAATCACCATTTCTTGATGGAAAAACCACCATTTTTGCATAGCAAACAGGCGCTCTCGCCCATGATATCACCATGACTATGCCATTTTCAACCTTCACCATCCTTCACCCACATCGACAGCCCCTAGGCCTTGAGATTCATTCCCTTCCGTCCGGCTTCGTCCTCCTCGCCTCCCAACAGAGCTTCCTGCCGGAAACGCCGTCGTTCAGCAATGGAATTGGGAATTTGTTTGCCAAGCAAAGTGGAAGNACATAGTTTCAGATCCATGAAAACGTTGGTCCATGTTGGTTCAAACTCCAAAATCATAGATGAGTCAAGTAAGCAAGTCACATCGTCAACGATATGACTTCCGGTCCTGCATCTTGCCCATCTGCTTCACGATGACCTGATGAGGTCAAAGGTGCCACAAGCTGCTGGGCCATGATACGACCACAATGCCAATGACCTATAAATGGTAGAATTGTTATATCATGTACTAATTTCCTGTTGAAAAAGACGATGAAAATGTTCATAGAGTCATGATGATACTAGTGATGATGCGATGTATTGTCTTTCCGTGTCGCAACTACCATGGACAAGTCTTATGTGATTGCATGTGAAAGTGGTTGCTGTGTCCGCCTGCAGTTCCAGGATTTCCTGTTCTTTGCCTGCACCTTTGAAATTCAACATGGAACCAAAAAACCAGGTCTGGAAGATGATGTTCCTATTGGACAAGGCCATGCTTGGGTTCCAGGTTCAATTCAGGGGGTGTAAACGATGCTATCAAATGATCTGTGACCTACTAATAATCCGCCGGGAGTATTATCCCAAATTGATCCGCCCCACACCTGAATTCGCAACAACTCCCAGAGCTGATTGCTTCGACCAACTTGGGCTATCCACGCAAGTGGATCCTTCGTTGCCGGTCATTTCTTTCGCCTCGGGGAGCTGCATCTCCATGTTGGCCGCGGAATCGCGCATGATCTCCTGGCGACCACATTTTTTTTGGGGGGCTGGTTATTGGAGAGTTATACATATATGAATGTGATATATTCGAGGGACATAAATACATATATATATATATATATCATATATATATATACATATGATGTATGTCTATATATCATATATATATAACTATATATATATATAGCGATATATATGGTTATATATAAGTATATATATATATAGCGATATATATATATATATACACTTTTGGTTAATGTATGAAGTGGTTTCGCAACTTTCCAATTGTGTGTAGCCAGTATCTTTCGAGGTGGTTTCAAACCTTGAGACCCAAGATTCTTGAAGGGGCTGGGGTCGCACAGTTGCGCCATCCAAAACTTGACCTGATTGAAATCCAAAAATTAGCATGGGGTCAAGCCCAGACATAATTAGTCTTTGGGGTGATGTACAGCATGGGATCTGCTACCACCAACAATCAATTCTGAAGCTGTCAGGAGCAAAATGTCAACCAAAACATGGGTAATTCTAGCTGAGCCTTTTAACGTACATGACCAAGATTTGCCCTGGGTTTGCAATTCCTATATATAAACAGTGGATAGATTGGATAGTGAATGATCATTGGATAGTCTAGTGGATAATCCAATAGATCATCCGATGGATAATACATGATTATACCAAGGTTTACCATTGATAATTGATATTGAATTCTTCAATTCCCAAGATAACCCAAAGCTTGCCCCAATTCCACTCCGCCCTGCTCCGAACGAGTGAACATGTCGATGGTTATCCTGAGAAGTAAAACGCTAAGGGCGTCAAAAATTTCTGTTTTGATAGTAAATCTGTGAAGTGTCCAGCAGAGATGGAGATTTCATTATGTAGCAGAAACGGGGAGTTACTGAATTCGCCGTCAATGGGCTTCTGATCAACTTCTCAAAGGATGCTCCACGTAGTGTTTGGGTTTGTCCAAAGTCGGTCCAAAATTGAGGGAAGGGCCCCCAATTTCTGGTAAATTTCATGGAAAATTGATGATAAACCATGGGATGGAATTGGATACCCGATTTTCAAACAAACCCATATTCGGATCTCGTCTATCAAAGAGGAGTTTATCAACGTCAATATTGACATGTCATATCGTCATGTTGAGGCGTGTACTTACCTGCAAAAACGCTTTGAGCAACAGGCATACACAAAAATGGTTGCTGCCAGAACCAACAAAAACTGGTATCTAACAATTCCAATCAACAAGAATTGGAACGTCAACTGATCACCTGTTGATACTTGGGGACTCCAAGAACGGGATGGCTTCCCCCCTGAAACCCAACATGGAACAAAATGGGTTGGGAAAATGATTTCCCTATCAAACAAGACTGGCTGTGTATTCCATCTTTACTTCATTCCAGGGGTGCTGGGCCATGGCATTCCAAGGCACATGTTCTGGCGGCGAACGTCAGCCATTCGCTCCTGCCGGTTGGAAACTTTGGCCGAAGGCAAGCTGGAGTGGCCATCATCTTGAACTGTGTCAACCAACCATGGCAGCATGAGACAAGTTACGACGTATGTACAGTATATGTGTATGCATACGAACATGTGTACAGTACCTTTCCATTCTATTTATAGATATGTTTTTTCTTTAACATAGCGCACACAACTACCCTTAAGAGTCTATGGTCAATACTATCCAACGTCTCAAATGGGCTCAGCCAGAAGGGAGCAACTATTTGGCCAACTGATCTCCATTTGCTGGTCAAATCCTCATGAATCCCATCAGCCACGTCCCGCGACGCGGCCACCTCTTGCACTGCGGGGGACTTCTCAGTAGCGTCCACCATGCTGTTGCCCTCGCATCTTTGCAATTGAATGGTTTATATACCCTGCATCCAACTAACATAGACCCTGCCAAATGGGGGAAGACTACGTGACTCTTGGGATGGGTGAGAGTTGTGTCTAGTTGGGGGATGCTATCTCCCCACTTGGGACACCAAAAATTGAGCTTAGCAATCAAACGTGATGTTACTAAATAAAACTGGGGACTTGACCATCGAAAATCAGTGCTACCCAAGTTTTTGAATGACCATTCAAGACTTTGCAAAAAAAATGAGTGCATTTGGGGGTACGCGAATTCTTGAAAAATCCGTTTGTGGCATGGTTAACAGGTTGGTGATTGAAAATAACAACACAAATAGTAATTTGAAAAATGAATCAACTAGTCAATGTGCAGTGGTGAAAATGCCTCATGCCCTCTGCTCACTGATTGAGAAAATAGACACAGAGCCTGTAACATGACCATCCCCTAACAACTGTATCTTGAACTTGAAAAGCCAGTTTTAACCATAGCACAGATAAGATGATATAACCAAGAAGAGTAAGGACTTGAATTAGATTCTATCAGAGTAGGCTGGACTGGATTCGACAGGTAGATGGACACGCAACCAATTGGCAAAGGTTCTCACCCATTGTGTGTGTAAGGAATTTATCTTCTTCAAAAGTAGATAGGAATGAATATGTAGCAACGTTTGTCCTCCTCTTCCCCCAAATGCAAAAGCTTTATCCAACCCCACTTGGACGTACGTCGCCTCTGCCGCAGGTAGTGCAGGTGCTGCTGGCACTTCAGCGGCCTGCTGACGACGCAGGAATGGGATGAAAAAACGGTGATTGAAACAACAAAAAATATGGAATTCACCATCCAAAATGGTGATTCATATAGTGATTTTAACCGTCAAAAACAGGGAATGTCCTTGGAAACAAACTGAAAGATGTGGAAAACCTGTTGGGGAAACCCGTTCAAATAAAATGATCTGTACCAAAAATGCCGGTGGTGTTTTTTCCACATCGTCTTGTAAAAGTTTACAGGAGGGCATCCAAATCTGGCATCATGGCGAACATCCAAGTGTTGGTGAATAGATGTTCCATTAGATCATTATATATACACATATACATATATCCCCGTTGTATCTGCAACTGTATCTACAATGTATGTCCCCAAGATGGATAAATGTTGTAGATTTCATCCATCCACGGGTATAGTATTTCCGAAAAATCCCACTGGGTGTGATGAAATATGGATATCAAAGGGACATGACACGATGGATTTATCCACATACCGCCGTATGGAGCTCCCCAGCTATAAGTTGATTCATAACCCCCATGAAGTGATTCGAGATATCTACCATAAGAATTCACCTAACATGAACTAAACCAACTTATGAACTATATATATATATCAACTACAATTCATCATAGTTGGTTGGTGAAAAGCATTTTGACTCCCAATTTGTGCTGGTTAAATCCATATAGATGCCTATTTTTCTTGTAGGTTTTGTTTGATCTATCATGATCTATCCCCAAACAAATGTACAGCACTCGATGTTTGGGGATACAATCCCTAACAAATACTTTTTCAAGTGTAATCACCTTGAAAGGGACATCAATCCCAACCCCATCCGCTGAAATAGATGTTGCTGCAAAACACCAGAATCGAATCCATTCAACAGAAGGTGAGTTCATCGTGAAGAACTGAGATCCCTTCAGCAAAACGCTTCACTCTCTCTTCTCTCTGCCAACCGCTGAATCATGAAAGAACAGCCTCTGCAGCAGGGGGTGCGGCTTCAGTTGCCTTCGTGAGACAAAAGCATGCACAAGCTTTCAAGCAAGACCTCAATGTGAACAGTGCCTCTCTCTCTCTCTCTGTCTCTTTGTCTCCCGAGACACCAACTCAGTCGAATTTTTTGACTCAAAAACACTCGCAACTACTTTCAGTTTGATGCCTCGGCAGCAAGGGTCTCCTGAGGCTTCTCTGCCTTTGCCTTCCGAAGAGAACAAGATTTGTACATTCCAAAGGGATGGGAAAAATGACTTCACGGTTTTACCCAAAAACACCAAAGTTAGGAAAATCTTGGGCCTGCAAACACTGGAAAATCTAAAATATGTATTTTGTCATTTTTTTGTCATTTTTTTGTCATTTTTTTGTCATTTTTTTGTCATTTTTTTGTCATTTTTTTGTCATTTTTTTGTCATTTGTTTGTCATTTTTTTGTCATTTTTTTGTCATTCAGGTTTGTCATTTTGGATTTGTATTGTCATTTGTTTGTCATTTCTTTGTCATTTTGTTGTCATTTTGCCGTCATTCTTTTGTAATGTTTTGTCATTGTTTTGTCATTTTTTTGTCATTTGTCGGTTTGTTGTCATTTTTTTGTCATTTTCTTGTCATTTTTTTGTCATTTTTTGTTGGTTTTTGTCATGTGTCGTCTTTCTTATGGGAAATGCAAACAAATGCTTTAAAATTGATTCCCAGTCTGGAAAATACCGCAAAAATCACAAAAAAAGGACCAATGACAAAAAAATGACCAAAAAATGACCAAAAAAAGGCAAATGACAAAAAAAATGACAAAAAATGATTTTAAAAAAATGACAAAAAAACGACAAATGACAAAACAATTACAAAAAAAATGACAAAAAAATGACAAAAAAAACGACAAATGACAAAAAAATGACAAAAAATGACAAAAAAAAATGACAAAAAATGACAAAAACATGACAAAAAAACGACAAATGACAAAAAAATGATAACGCAAATGACAAAAAAATGACAAAAAAAAGACACTACAAAACAGGAATGACAAAAAAAACACAAAACCAAATGACAAAAAAATGACAAAAAAATGACAAAAATAAATACCCAACAACCCTCAGAGTTTGCTGGTAAGATTTTCATAACACCAAAGCCTACAGCCGAGAGAAATGGTGTCCAAGTCTATTTTCATCTGTGGCTCTTTAGCACTGTGCATAACAACACTTTGCCATGGCCTCAGCTGGTGCAGCAGGTGTTTCGGTGGCCTGTGACACAGACTTCTGAAAAGGGCTTGATCCACTCGAAAGCGTTCAAAAGACAATCTTTCTTGCCATTCCAATTTCACCGGTCACAACTCATGATGGCTGGCGCTCTCCGCAAAAAAAAACACTCATGGAGAGCTTTGAAATGAAATGGATGAGAAGAAAGACTTCGGTGTGCACAAAACCTCCAAGCTTCAAGATACACTTTTTAGTTTTTTGAAGGATGTCCAACAACACGCTCCCCTCTGCTTCTGTACACTTGGATGCCTCAACTGCTGGCAAAACACCAGAATCGAATCCATTCAACAGAAGGTGAGTTCATCGTGAAGAACTGAGATCCCTTCAGCAAAACGCTTCACTCTCTCTTCTCTCTGCCATTGCTGAATCATGAAAGATCAGCCTCTGCAGCAGGGGGAGTGGCTTCAGTTGCCTTAGTGAGGCAACTGCAAAGCATGCAAAATCTTTCAAACAAGACCTCAATTTGAACAGTGGATATCTTTCCCTGTGTCCCCCGAGACACGACCTCAATCTTGACTCACAATCAGGGACCATCACTCACGATGTACCACAATGTGTCACAAAGTATCACAATTTCACAGTTGCTTGCGATTTGCTTGACATTTACTTTACCTAGCCAAAGCTCCAAACAAGATCAAATGTCACAGTTTGATGCCTCGGCAGCAGGGGTCTCCTGAGGCGTCTCTGCCTTTGCCTTCCGAAGAGAACAAGATTTGTACATTCCAAAGGGAAGGAAAAATGACTTCACGGCTTTACTCAAAAACACCAAAGGCTACAGCTGAGAGAAATTGTGTCCAAGTTTATTTTCATCTGTGGCTCTCTAGCACTTGTGCATAACAACACTTTGCTATGGCCTCAGCTGGTGCTGCAGGTGTTTCGGTGGCCTTCCAGACACGAAAAGCCCAAAGGGACAGCCAATGTTGCCATTCCAAACTCACAGGTCACACCTCGTGAAACCACGAAATCGCCCTGCCCTTTTCTGCCAAAGAAATGTGTCAAACGTCCAAAATGACGAATCAAACTTCAAGATCCCCCCATCGCAGTCAAATAAGTCATCTTACCCGCCAGAAAAATAGCAGTGTTCATTTCTTGGAGTTGCTTAGGATTCCCGCGAAAAAAAAGAAACATCTTCCCTAAAGACATCCCAGTTTACTTCCAAAAATTCGCAGTGATCATCCACAACCAAGCCTCGGCTGGTGTCTCTGTCTTCGCCTCTACCGTTTTCCCAAGGAATCCCCAGAAACTTCACCTCAAATCACTAGGATAAGTGGGAGCTTCGTCAAATGACAACTGGTTACGGGTGGTTTCCATAAATCTGGCGGAATCAGTTCATGATGAACAGCCCAAGAATAGCTGAAGAGTTCGGCCGGGATGATTCCCGGAATCCAATTCCCATCATTCCAGTGACGGCTTTAGCCACTTGAGGTCATGATCAAACTCATCCAGGTATTTTAACACTATTCTACAATAGTATTGGGCTGTTTATACCAGATTGTATTGATGGGGTAAACCCAATAAACCATCCCCAAAATCACCATAAATGTTTGCATAATCCATCCCCAAATTATTCGATTTACCCTCTGCTAATCAAACATGGCAATGGAAAATCAACAATTTATAGGGAATTTTCCCATTAAACCCTACATTTATATGGGGATTTCCAATTGCCACGTTTGATTACCGGAGGGTACAACATTCTTCAACATTCAGAACTGAGATGAAGTGAATTTTCTGTTGACATTTGTTGACTCTCTCGCAGTGGCCTCTTCGGCAGGTGTGGCAGCTTCAGTGGCCTGCGTGAAAAAACTCAACAATGTGTTGTTCTAGATTCTAAAGGAAGGAACAAAAGCTAATCCACAATCTTGGCTGGGGATAACACATCGGCTTGACCCTCTTGCAGAGCTAAAAAAAATCCACAAACACCTCAAATCAGTCTGACTCCGCTATCGATGGCGCTTCCTTCATCAAATTTAAAAATGGGTGTGTCTCAAAATCGGGTCGGAAATCCCCTTGTCAATACAATCACTCAAGTCACGTTCGCCCTGGTGTACATTCATATCCTTGAGAAATGATGGCTGGTTGGGAAATTCTATTCGTTGTTCTGCGACCCAACATAATGGAAATTGTTGTCAAAATCTACGGAGGAAAACCCATCACGAATTTGACTCCGCTGGGGTGAACTTCTACTCAAGTCACTCAAGTCTGCCGATCCAAAATCAACCATCCTTAACTATTTTTAAACCCTAAACTAAACTACCAATTTTATCCCCTCTTCATCCCTGAACAACCAATTTTTTCTCAGCCACACCCCCCACCATTCGCCAGGGCCTCAGGAGCAGCACGAGTTTCGGTCTTGGGTGCCTCTTCAGCGTCGTCGAAAGCATGGTGGAACCCCGTTGTATCCCGTTGTGTTTACGCTCTTCTGCCCTGCATTGTCAGGTTTCACCGTCTCTCTCCTTTTGGGGCGGGGGAGATCAAAACAAAAGGTATACCAGTTTAACATGTTTCCCAAACTGCAGCCGAAAAAAATATTGTAGCTGAAATTTGACTTGGTGGCCATTGATTGCTATGCTTGGAGGAAGAGCAGCGCACAAAGTTTGCTCACGTACTCATGAGCAGTGGTCTTCCCTGAAAAGAGATAAACATAGATATATTAATATATAAACCAAGTGGATTGTGATAGATGCTGACCACTGCCCAGAAGCCAGAGCAGAACCAAGTGTGTGCTCACTGCCTCTTCTGGGGGCGTCCACCTGTGAAGCAGGCGACGTGAAGCATACGAACATTGGTAAAATCGGTTCTTCAAGAAGCATGCATGCACGAATGAAATCACAAGAGACTGGCAATCAAAGTTTTTTCCACAGCGGCTTGGCGCAGCATGAATGTCGCTATCAGAGCGACCCTTCTGCACTGACATCCCTCACATCACGATGCTGATCAAACTCAAGAGCCTCCCTCGCACCCAGGAGGTGGGGGTGCATCTTCTCCTTGTGCTTTTTCATTGCCCACCTCAACTCGTCCCATTTTCGATGCGTTGCCTTCCGTCTCAACCGCTCCATTTTGTTGCAATTCTGCCTTGCGTCTTCTCAGCCTCCGGGTCGAAGTGGCACTGTTCATGAACAATTCTTGAACCCTTCGCTGGTTCGAAAATCGTTCTTCAGCCTGCTTTCTGGCATCTTTTTCAGTTTGATGCGCTTCTGTCGTGCGCCCCTGCACAATCTCAGGCGGATCTGGAACTATCATTTCCACGTAGCCTTGAAACATTGCACGGCCCCGCCCGTTGCCAGGGGGGGCGCTTCCGAAGTGGTAGTTGATCTCGTGAAACCTCAGGTGTTTCAAGGTGAGGTGTGATGTGCTTCGGGCTTTAAAGACCTACGTTCAAACACCGCAAAGTCTTGAAAACATACAGGTGACCCATGGGCACTTGCCACAGAATCTGAATTTCTTTCGCGTTCATTAAACAAGTGGCTTTCTCAGCGCATCTATCATGGCATGAGCCTCCGGCATGGCTGCGTCCGCCATGGCTAGGGAAAATATGGGAAGTTGTGGTAGACCATCGGGCTTTGCGGTACTTATTTTCAGACAAACCCAGATGTGGTCGGAAAATGTCTCAAAAGCTGAAACCTGTTGGTCCGCTCTGTTGACCTTTCCTAAAAATGGCATGTTCTGCGCCCTCCAAAGTGGGATGTCTTGGATGATTGGAAATAGCTCGATTCAGTTAACCATGGTTAACCAATATGCAGGTAGTGGTTTCACAAATCAGATTGGCTCGGAACAGGGGCAACACCAAGAGTCGCCATGACAAAAAAATACATGGACATTATTTGGCAGGCTTTGAAATCATAGCTTTTGCAATGACATTGACAGTGCGCATCCGTTCAGGAGCTCACCCAAGATGCCGAGGCCGCAGCTGAATTGCCAATGTCATGCAGTCTTGATCGGTTTTATGTATTGCGAATCCTAGTGACCCAGTGAAAACGTAATAGGACACACCACAGAAGACTATATTTTGAGTGCGACGGCTCTCCTTGTAAACAGATGTTCCCTGACTCTGTGATCAACGTTGAGTCCAAGATACTAGGATCCATGCCAGCCTTTTGATCTTTTTATTCTACTCGCTGTGCTACTTGTGAAGGAATTAGTATTGCGCAGGTCTTTCTAGCTTTAAAGCTCAAAACATATACAATGTTTTGCTGGTTATGGTGATTTCCATTTATAGCAAAAAAATAGAGTCAAAAAAAACTCAAGGATTCAGCTGCCTATCCAAGGTTAGCTGCACCCTCTCCCATGGTTCCAAGGCGCAGACCTTCACCTTCCAGCCGACCCATCTGCCCCTGCTCCAGGTCCAAACACCTTGCGAGTCGTCGTCAACCACAGTTCTCATCACATTCTCACGGTTTCTCTCCAGTTTCAAGGCTTGCAAAATCAGAATAAAAGGACAACATCCAAACATGTCACGGGTCAACTCAGTGTGCAAAGAACTGTTGCAAAGGCACCTGCGCCGCCATGTTCAAAGTGGCTGAGGAATCGAATGCGAATTGATTGCTTGAAGCTTCAACAGCCACGTCCAGGTTTAGACAGAAGGTCGAAAAGGGCCGGATTTTTACCCCTGGTTGGAGGGGGGTCTCCAAAATATTTGATCACTCCAAATAAGAATGGATGGTACAAGTACCCGCAGACTAATTGCTGAAGTGTGGGGGTTGTCAATCTTGGGTCAACAACATGGCTGCAGTTACTAGCTACCTGCTGCTTTGTAAAGCAGTATCTCAAAGCCTTTGAATATCCCCTGCAGATGTTGGCTGGTTGAAAGGGCATGAACGAACTGTGATTCATCAATAGATTCCCCGCATGTTTAGCGGTAAAAAACCACTATCCCCATTCAATAACTAGCAATACCGACTCAACCAGGATTGAGTTGAAACTGCGAAAAGCACCCTTTCTTCTGCCCTTTTCGAAGATTCTAGCCAAACAGGACCTGCCGATCTTTTTCTTGGCCAAAAATGTCAGTTTCACACTGGGCGAACTACTCGATGACTCTCTGTTTCCCTTATACTTCCAATCGGAAGGCACAGTACTCTGCTGTGGACATCCGTTCATCAACTTCTATGAACCAACTGCAGTTCATCATCATCAACATTGCTGGGGAAACGTTGCTGGAACGGGCGAATGGCGGTCTTGTGCCACATGCTAATTTGCCAGATCACCGGCGAATTCACAGTCCGCGAATGCTTTCATCCAATGGCAGCAGGACTCCAAACCAGCTGATTCCGCTAGGAAAATGCATGAGTCCTTCAATCTCTATGAACCTGTCAGACTTATTTTAGACACAATTTCAACCAGAAACACTATGAACTTCGGAAGTGGTGGCATGATGAAACAAGATTTGGACAAAATGCGCAAGTCCTTCTTGCCACCTGTTCTTGGATACCATACAAGTGAGAGGCGAAATGCAAGCCTTTGTGCGAACTCTCACTGGCCAGACCTCAGGTGTGGCAGGTGGGACCTTGTCCTGCGATAGCCCATTTTTCTATCTGTCCTATTTTGGAGCCATTTGCCATGGCCCTGGGTTAAAACCGGATCAGTACGCTTCACACGAAAATAGCTGGGATTTCACAACATGGTTATCCCCACAACATGGAAATTCACAGGTCTTTGGAGCCTCGGAGCCATAGCTGAGCCAGACAGCATTACCCAAAAGTGGTGAAATGCCCTCGAAGAGATTCCAAATCTTCCCCCAGAAACCACAGGGATTCTAAAATCTGAGGCTGGAAATCCGCAGATGTTCAGATTTAGGTATGAGATGGTACGAGTACCCTTAAATCGCTGGTTAATGAATATCTATTTCCCCAGTCATATGGTAATCACAATAGGGACCTTGATCCATCTTTCGCTCCAGGCACAGTCTGTGTGGTGGCGGAGCATCGTCAACAGTTCTGTTTTGCTCCACACCTCGAAGGGAAGCCATGGATTTGCACAGGGTTGATCGATGGAAAAGGCTGTTTTTGTACTAAAACCCCCAAAAGGATTCAGAAAAGTTATGGAAAGCTCATTGGGAAATCATCATCCATACCATCCTGGAAGATCTTTTATCTGTTTTTTACTCTACACTAATTTCTGTGGGCGAGTGTTTATGTGTATGTGGGTGTGCGCCAAAGGGGCAGCAAAGTCAGAGATTCTTGCGTGGTGTCCAACCCTCCATTTTCAAGAGTCGTTTCAACACGGACCTTTCAAGTTCCAAAATGAAAAAAAGTAATTAGATGACATTCTTGGGATGAAACCAAACTTGGAGTGTGTCGTCTTCACCCACACCCAAACATGTTGCTGGACGTCTGTACTTCGATCAGCTATGCCCTTCAGGGAACGCCCCTGCTAGAGTTTGACTGCTCGCGAACTATGTACAATAAGTCTTAACTTAGTCTTTACCAAAGAAAAACTCTGGTTCCTATTTACACCACGTAGCCAAGTTACTGTGTCAAAAAAAACACCACAACCCCTCCCAAGCGCATGGCGCGCAGTCAGCGCCTTAGCGCCCTCTTCGTGGCCCCAAGGGCACCAATCTGAATCCCCTTGGCAATTCAGCACCAAACGGTGTCCCTGGAGATTTCCAATGATTCCCAATGATTCCCGCGGGGTAAATCCATAGGGTATACTCCATACAAATATATTGCACGTCTGATATACCTATCTAATCATAAGTTGGCAATAACTTACTTTCTAACTGGGTGACAATAATGAGTACGTGTTTTTGTTCACCAACGAATCTAACTGGGCACCCGGCTTTCCCGCTTCCTAGGCTTGCTGGGGTAGGCCCGGCAATGCCTCCATCAGCAGTCCATGATGAAACCAGTGGATTTGGGGCAAATTTTGGGCAAATTTTACCCTTTTTCAGGCAAACCCATTTTTGGAATCATAGTTGAGATTGATTTCCGTTGGGCTTTTCGATCAGTTGAAGTATACCAATATAACCAATTAATTTGTCCCATGAGTCTGCGGAGTAAGGCATACATGTCCCAAGCACACGATCGCAGTGTACTGGACAGCTTTCTGCAGATGATATCTTGAACTCTTGAGCTATTCACTAGGCTATTACCCGACCCGCGAGTCCATTGAGGGGTTACTAAGAATCTTCTCTGATCCCGGTGGCGACTGGCAATGTGCGTTTGGGGTGTAGCCCAAGGTGCGCCTGCTTCGCTTCAAAAGAGTTTGCCATGGCATAGATACCTTCGATGCTCTGAATCCGCGGTGATGTCACAGCACTTCTCCCTGTATCTCAAATGTTCCCAAACCGTGTTCCCCCATCAAACGAACCAAACGAACCCTCAAGAACAAACCCTCAAAGCATCGCAGAGCTCAGGCTCAGATGTTGCTACGCCCTTGGAATGGTGAGCAACAGGATCGCCATTCCAAACTCAACAAACAGGATGGTTGGCTCCTCCAATTGAGGGAACTAACTCATCCGGAACGCCATCCTTCCACTACCAGAAGGGGCCTCTCATCAACGATGGTAGCAATGGAACATTTAGAACTTGACAATGATTAGGCACAGTAGCCTTTATCATAATGACACAAAAAATCGATTACAACTATAGTTGAACTATGTATAGCTATATACCCATGTTTTTGAGGAGGGTCCCCTGGAAGTTTACTGAAGTTATAGCCCCAGCCACACCCATCTTGGTTGGTTTACATTTACATTCCAAGTCTTCTTGACTCAATGTCTTAACCCTCATGTCTCCCCATGCTGAATGTTGTGGTAAACCCAATAGCAAACCGTAGCGCATTTACCCAATTTTACCAGTGGAGGGCCTTAAAGACAAGATCTAGAAAGGGAATTTATGGCATCAGGGTTACCGCATTATCCTCCATTATCCCCATATTTGCTCGCTTAAATACCACAATATCCCAAGCTTGGGGGGTGAATCCCTGTTGTTCTTCGGTTAAAACCTCATGTCTGATGCTTGAATTCCTGGAAAAGTACAATCTGTACGATTAGATCCCATAAAATAAGTGGGTACTCAATGATCTCCCGCTCCGCTATCTTGCCGATGATACCCGCTCCGCAGATTTTCAGGCAAGGTGCGCTTGACGTGATCCGAAAACGTCTCTGGGTTGCCCAGACGAACGTAGATTGACCTTGGCCCCAAGAAATTTCAAATGAAAGCCTCCAGCATTTTTGATGTCTCAGCAATGAATTGCAGACCTTAGATAAAAATATGGTTTTGTCAGTCTGAAAATAGGGTACCTCCAAGTCCAATTGTGTATCATCATTTCTGCCATAAAATTGCAATTTCATGGGTATATCCCATTTCCAGAAACACCTATATTATGAAATATGATGAATCCAGATTCCAGGAAATGGAAAGTGACTTAGCCAGCCACTTTCCATCATTCTCAGTGTCCAGGACAAAGGTCTCGTTGAGAGGCTCTTGGTTGAAGAGCTCGATAAGCTTGGTACACTGTCAGCAGGGAGCTACAAATAGCAGGCAATTTCACGAAGTTTGAAGGAGGAGCCACAAAAAAATGGACCAACTGACCACATCTTGTCCCGCCTGAAAAGCCATCTCAGAGAGTTTCCTTTGGAACTCGTGTTTGATCATTTGCTTCATCCTAGGCATCCAGTGCGGCATCACAAAATTGCTATCCAGTTCCCAGGGCTCCAAAACAACTCATGTGCATTTCAGAGTTCTCAAGTCCTCGGGTATGTATCTAGCCTGCTTTTTTTTCCGAAAGGCCAAACGACACAGCTGCACAGCTACCGCAGCACAGTACCCCGTACTCCCATTGCGCGACTTAGCATGGGACCGGCAAAGCCTGATGCCCGACGGGTGGTGCAGCAGCATGCCTCAGCAGCGCGCCCCGCCCTAGCGGTCCTGAAGTATGGCATCCAGTGGAGGGGTACAAATGGATCCATAACCAGGAGAGGCCAGGAACCAGTGTGCTGTTCATGAAGGCGAACCTCTGATCTATATAACAGTTTGCTATAGAGAATCAAGATATGTAGTCGGTAAATCATCTACATATGGGCCATTTGCCGTAGCTATATATCTGTGGTTACCCGATGGTATCCAAAATTTGAAAGTTTATTATCATGTTCTCCATCAAAGTGACCATAACTTGAGGAAATATTATCCCATATACAGACAAACCTAAATACCATGTTGGGCTGGTTTCCTGATTACTCAATTATATCCCGTGTTAGTTTTATATGTATATTATATGTACATATATGATAATTTAATATGTACATATCTCGCTATATGTTGTGTATGCATGCATATATACATACATATATATATATATATCCATGTGTATCTATATATATATATACATCTAATTTATATACACATACACATATATCCATATATATATATATATATATACACCCAATTTATCCCACTAACCCTCGATAAACCAGGGAGATAAACACCATGTGCACTTTATCGGAAATTTTGCCACTAAGGTGCGGAAAAGGGCCAAGGTCAGATCGTCCATGTCTTTAATCTCTTCTCCCTGCAGTCGCGTGGAAACTCCGCAGCAAAAATCACTACCACCGCAGGTCACATCCGTTGGTTTCCCTGATACTTGGAGCAGGGTTTCCAAAAAGATTGGTTCCACCTTAGAATCATTCAAAAATGGGAAATTGCTTGAAGCTTGATGGGGGAACTCATGGTTTTAGGGTACCCGGAAACTCCCAGCACTGCGGTCGCCTCTGCGTTGTCGATTCCTTGGTCTGTTGAAGCAGGGCAAAGCAATGATTGCGGGTCCTTCCCCAATGTTTGGCGTTGAACTTCACAAATCAAAAACTAAATTTCAGACAAGGTGTTCGAACTAAGACTATAAAATCCCTATTAAAATCCTTTAAAAAACCTAGCGATGTAACAGCTACTTTTCAAACCGAAGATGCACAGCTCGACTTGGCTCGACCAGTTATAGCTGAGGTGAACTAACCCCCACCTACCATTCCCGGGATGAGCCATCAAGTAACCCTGTGTATCACTCATAGTTGAAAATCAGAATCTGAAATCCACAGGTTTTTTTTTGTACATGGTCTACATGACTGACATTAGGGTATCCGCAAATCCGGGGGTTTTACGCCTCATATGTTTTCCCCATTTCGTGTGTATGGCCGTACATTGGTGTACCCAAACCCATGTCCCAATTTGCATCGATTGAATCCTTGCTTTTTCGTTCCCCATATAGCGAGCTGGATCCTGCTAATAGCCGCGTAGATACCCATTTTGGCTAGTTATAAATCTATATTTTAGATGGTTAACTCCCCATTTTAGCTGGTAGAGATAAAGTCCTTATTTTTGTTGTGTATGGTCATCCCATTTCATCGGAATCCAAACATCACAGGTATATTATATGAATCCTTGGCAACAAAAAAAGCATTTGCGTATAGTCATCCTGCAGTCGATAGAATATGGACATGTCATGAAATCTCAAAAACTCCTCACAAAAATGGGAAATGCTATTTAAATGATTTTAAATGTTGACATCTCATCTACTTCAGGATGATTATTGATAAGCTTGGTTTATCATCATGTTCCCCATGTCTTATAGCCTTTTTGTGAGGCCCCTATCTCCACTTCCACATCATCCGTCAACCCGAGGTCCGCGCCATTGCCAGTGCCATCTGGCGACAACTGGCACAGCACGGTTTGAATTGGCCTCGGGAGTGGCGAATTTCCGCGTCGGGATTTGCGGATCACCAGGGGTTTTTTTTGGAGGAAAAATGGAGGGGGTTTACTGATGCGGAGTATCATAGACTATGGTACAAACCATTGATGTCCCAAAAATTCGGAGAAAAGTGGAGTTGTTGGGACATCACTGGTTTGTACCATACTCTGTTTATGGCACTATCCCATGAAAAAATGGAATCTTGATTCCGAGAATTGGTGGCTTGGGGAACTGGCTTTTCAGAGAAACAGGTGTTGACTTCATCAATTTCCAGGGCTGTCCGGTCTCACTGTTCCTGTCAACCTGAGAATCAACCGCTTCCAATCTTTTGGGGATGGTCTAAACCACTGATGTCCCAGACACTTCCAACTTCCATTGGTTTGTTGAGTCATGGAGGTATTCACCTAAAATCCGGCCCAAAACCAATGGTTATCAGATGTTATTAGTTATATACAGCGATTTTTGGGGGATGATTCCACCAAATGATTTTTTTCATGAAGAGGTCAACCTACTTGAGCTTGCGACACAACCTGCCCGGAATACATAGATACCCTCCAGTGAATTGATATAGAGTAGATGTGGAAATCTGTGGGAAACCTTCGGAACGTGTGCTCCACAAATGGTGAAGCGTCCGCATCCACATCATGTTGCCTCTCCCATGATGGCCATGTTCCCTGAAGTCGATTAAATGACTAGCACTTGAGGTCAAAGCTTAGAACAACTCACGGGCTGAGGACCAGACTTCAGCATTTTGCGATGGTACACAATCAGCCTTCCAAGCACAAAGGACTGGCAGTTTCAGACCACCTGAAGAAATGAGTGATTGGGGATTTCCAGAATCTAAAAAAATAATCAAGAAATAAAACCCCATTAAAAAAAAACACCAAGAAGAAAAGTGCGACCGCCGCTCTGCAGTTATGACACACATCGACGACAGTTGGATTTATCAATTGACACCAAATTTGGAAGTCGAAACCTCCAAGGTACCAATCGAGCTCCATTGGGCCTGCGATGCTGAATGGCGAGTTGCACGATGTGGCCTCGCAGGGTGGGTGCTGGAAAAACGCCCACCTCAATCTGCGAAAATCCATTGGGGACCATTTCCATTCACAGATCGTTGGGGAAAGAAGACCTGAGACAGCTAACCGCACAGGTTTGAAATCAGAATTGAAACCACAAGAAGAGGCTGAGAAGGATTGACAACGTCCATTCCCCAAATCCTTCCATCTGGTGAACCCGTCATTTTCTCGGTCCTTTTGGACACACCATCTCCATCAAGGCTGATGCAAAAAGGGGCAGAATCTCTGAGATCCTTGCAAACTTCGCCGAGCCTTGGCATCGGGCAGCTGATGTGTGGATTCGTACAGGCTTCGCGCGGCTCAACTTGCTGGTGACTGCGAGTTGCTCTCCAGTTGGGATCATCCCAAAGTGTGGTTGAAAATAAAGCCCCAAAACTGTGAAGCCACCGACTTTTTTTCAACCCTGCTTCAAGCTCATTTTTGGGGCCTGTGAGGTCGACTTTTCTTGGAAAAATCCAGATGAATCACGGCTCTGTGTTGTTTTTTTTCCGGTTGGGGATCAGTCCCCATCTTTGATGGTTAGATTCCAGATGTTAATCCAATGTTTAGTGCGTTTTCCTGTTTGTGATGGTTACATCCCCCATTTTTGACGGGAATATATAACCCATTGTGTCATTTAGTAGTGGATGGTATATCATATTATATTGTAAAAATGATGGTGAGTCATATTGGACATATATATATATATATACATATACATATACACATACTGTATATATATATATGTGTGTGTGTGTAATAATTCTCAACATCACCATTGATTATGTGTATGCTCATCAGGCATGAATTATACTAGACATAGTCACTGTTCACATCATCATCATCATCATCATCATCATCATCATCATCATCATCATCATCATCATCATCATCATCGTAGCCCCCAAACAGCTAGAAAATGTTCAATTTATCACTGTTTGAGTTGGATGTTATATGCGTTTCTATCTTGAGGGTTACTATTCATCATTCACCTGGAAAACTCTTTGATGGTGAATCCCCCGCAGTTGGCATCGCTACCGCCTCCCCGCCCTAAGAGCCCAGGCGAGTGGTTGGCCAAGAACGGGAGGTGACGCCTAAAGTCGGCTGCCACGGCGGTTGAAGGATGGGCAGTTGATCACCTATGGGAGATTGACCATTTGCAAAATAACCAATAGTGGGGAACCTTAGTACCATATTATGTAAGTATATATATATATACATATCTCCGTGTATATATATCTATATACATATGACAATCTTAATCAGGACTCTTAGGCAAATACTTAAATTGAATCACATGATGATTAAGCATTAGGCAGTTTGGTGATCAACCAACGAAAAAAATGAATTTAATCTCGAAATGAGTCAGAGAAAATCAATGTAAATAAATATCAATAAATGATTGTTTAGTGGATTTAACCAGCAAAATGAGGATTTAACGCGCTTTTGCATTGGATCTGGTTATCAGGGAAAGTAGCTATTCTATACGGGAAACCAATCGAAATCATGGTTTTGTACCTACATTTTTTGGGGCGATCCTGTAAGTTTCCTTTCAACCATTTCTGGGACTCAAATGCGGGAAACACAAACATCTCCATGTACCTAATAGGTAAGCAAAGTGCTTTTCAACAGAGGGACATATTAAGAAGAGAAGTATCCATGTGAATACATACGTGCATAAGGAAATGTCTCCGAAGGTATGGGGAAGGGAGCATGGTTCTGATGGATTCGACATGTATTGCAATATCATATATCACCGCAATAAATAGGTTGCTGATTGCTGTTTTAATCCCTTTCCCCATTCACAAGTGTTCAAAACCCTGATGGATGTGTTGGATCTTCTCATTTTGGGAGATAGTCACCCATGATGTAGATCCCCATCACCATGGATGGAACCAACCAAGATGAACCATCCAGGAGTTGGATTTTCCTCAACCCCCGTGTAGTTGGAATTTCAAAAGCTATGTGAAAGCCCGTGCAAGGATCTTATCACTAGGCTCAAAAAAAAAACTGGTGAATCATGGTTCATCATCATATCTTATCATTTTCCCATCATTTTCCCTCATTGAAGTCCATAACTCAAACAGACCCACCATTTTTGAAGATCGGAAGCTCAGTTCCCGGCTGCATGAGTTCCCTGGCCATGCCGTAACGGCCTGCTGACCGGCCACTGCAGGGTCGGCAACTGTGTGTATTAGTCATATTGTAGTAGATATGGATATGGATATATTGCATGATATGTCAAAAAAAGATGAGTCTATATATATATATTGATAGATGTGATTCATTTCACAACAACGAGTATATGTGTGTATATATATATATAGATGGATAATGCAAACAACCCTCAGATGCTTCAAAGAATCCTCACAAGAGTGGGAATGTTTTTGAAATTTTGATGCTACTCCTATTGCCCGTTCACATCAAACACTCCCCAGGAACCATGGTTTAGTAGGGGATTGCAAAACACAGGGGACCATACAATGGTTTTTTACTTTTTTTCTTGTTCGTAGGGGAGGGATCATGTCTGTATACAATCACTTAGAGGACCCGGGAATATCATGGGATTGGGAATCGGATCCGTGGTTAATAACTATGTGAAGTAAGCTAGTTATGTATAGGATATACCCCAGTTGGATTAGTGACTTACAGCCCACTTACTAGATTATTCGGGTTTGAACCCTGGAAACGGGGCATTTACCCCCAACAAACACCTGGAAGTATCCAAGTGTGTGAGCTTCCATAAGACTCCAAACATGGCACTAAGCATGGATATTCTCCAAAAACGTCACGAAAATGTCTCAATTTCCACCCAAAACATGGATCTTCATTAAAATTCATCCCGTTTCACCCGAAATTCGCCGACCATTCAGCGACCAAAAATCAATAGCTGGGACCACTCGGGTGAATCCTCAGCCAGACAGTTGCCAGTCGCCTCCAGCAAAGGTATGCTCACCATCCAAGAACTTAGCGAACTCCTTCCACATGGACCTGCAGCAACTCGAAACAATCAGACTGGAAGATATTTAAGTGTCTTTATCGCACGACAAAAAACCGCGTGGATGGATCAAAACTGGAAAACTAATGTTTTTTCGTAACGCCAAACAAGAATAGTTTTACAGTTTACACAACTTTACCAATATCACAGTAGGAATTGTTGTCTTCTTTTATCTTCTTTGGGTGTGCTACTGTGGCTACTACCAGTCTTGGCGCAACGAAAAAAAAAACATGTCGAGGTCGCAACTCATCGTAGGGATCCTGTGGGGAATCGATGTCAATCCAACCTTAGCGGCAAACGTCCGGCTCCAGAAATGACCCGTGGTCGATGAGAGGTAAAACAGCCCCTCCAGATTTTTTCTCAAACAAGAGATGTTGAAGTTCCTGTGGTTTTACCATTCCCAAGTGTGTCAGGCTTATAAAACCCCCATGATAAAATTGGGGTCTCCTAAAATGTGGGTACCCCTAAATCATCCATTTATAGATGGGATTTTCCGTTATAAGATATTCATTTTAGGGTACCCCCATGGCTTAGGAAACCTCCAATTGATTGCATTTGGCTTACCACCTGAATCTGAAATTTCAATCAACATGCCCGCGGGCTCGATTGGCACACCGGTTGCCATCATTTACTTACTGGTTGTTCAAAAAGGGCAACCAGTTGGCAAAGGACATGATCCATTCACCTATTATCATGTATCTATGTATTTTATATCTATGTATCTATAATATACTTATTTCATCTATTCACATTGTCCATTTTAGTATCTATATTTCTCCTTTGAAGAGTGCTTGGTCTTATCATTCCCTGATGAATTTCGTGCATTTGCCCATTCCCCTGAGAGTCGCACCCTTGAACCAGGCGGGTGGCTTGTGGAAGTAGATGGTGGTCTGCACAGCTGGACCGATCTGGGTCTCACTTTTTGTGTTGCGGAAAGGTTCGGAAAACTGAAAAGCAAAAATATCAATAAGCAAAATATCAACAAATATCACGGAATATTAAAAAAAGAAAAAACGCATATCGATGAATATCACTTGTGAAATCATTGAAAAGCAAAATGACCTATAAATATCACCTACTAAGACATGTCTGATGATATAAAAAGATATATCTTTAAAATACAATTTCAAGATCATGTTCCTCTTGCGGTCTTATGGGTTTTGTATTGTTTTTTTGCAAAAAATGTGAGAAATATCATGAAATAAAACATTCCATCCACTGGTTAATCATCATGATTTTCAGACATTGCCGCATCTCCATTGGTGAAATCCCCCGCATCGTCACCATGTTGGTAAGTTATACATCGTTGGATCCTTAGTCTATGCCCAAGTGTAGTTATTCCCATATTGTTCCCCATAAAAAACTCTCCAGCAACTTTACACATGGAAAATCACATTTAAAGAAATTATGCCTTAAAATTACTTAAACTCCCATGCTCATCTTTCATGGGCCCATGGCCATGTTCCGCCTCCTCGCCGCTCTTGGGATTCTGCACCTGTGAACAATGGCTGTCGCACGCTGTATCAAATAGAAGAGCAATTGGAAGATCAATTCAAGTTGCTAGATGTTGCTAGTATAAACAAATATGAAACTTACAAAGAAATGTCAGGATCAAGTGCTGGAATGTTTGATGACAGAGAGTTTGCCAACAACTGTAATTTATCAGGAGTACTTCTAAAAAAAAGACAGGACGTTACCAGCAATCTTGCGGCGGGTTTTGTTGGGCACTGAGCCCAGCCTCAAAGAGGTCCGGGTGCTGTGTGTACAAGTCTTCAAACGATTTGACAATGATGTCAGGTACTGACCTGTTGCGCAGCGCTGCAGCCATTTTTCTCCAGTGACGCTACTTTTTTCAAGCATCAAAAAGCACACCGGAGATCAAGCATGCCCTGTTTTGGGCCATATCAATGCAGAATCACATGACAGGCAAGACTCCTCAGACAAAGCTACTTGATGCAAATGGATGAAAGAATCCCAGGTATCCCATAGCTGAAGGGAAAAATGACAGGAACCCCCTGCTTTTTACTGGAATTTCCAGCAAAATTCCCCTTAATCGCCGGTGTGAGTCATTCGCAACTTCGTCGCAACTTCGCCATCCGCGGGGTCCCTTCCCCGATGCACCGCATTGGAAGGTCAGTCTTGCCAGGCGGACCTTTCCTTCAAACGGCCTTTGATGTAGTTCGACATTGGCTTAATGCGATCCTTCGGCCGCTGTTTGATGGTCATCTACCCAACAAGGTCATCGATTAGAGTTTGCGATTGAAAATGGTCATGGAAATAGTAATGATGATGATAATGATAATGATAATAACAGTAATAACAATAAAAATAGTAGGCAAATCATCTAGAAATGAGTATATTTTGTTGAATGGCAATGTGAAATTAGAGCTTTTAATTCCAACTTGTGAACGCAACTCCGTGAAATCTACAAAAAATGTCTAAAAGTCATCCCACGATGTCCCACGATCATGCCCAGTAGTACCACCCTAGGCTCAACTATCAACCAACGTTGGCGTCAACTGTGCAGCAGATTCCAGTCAAAAAAAACATTGGGAAAAACTCAAAACCAAATTATTGCAGTATCCTAGCTCCATCGGACTCCCCAAAATTTCTACAGTAGGGAATATGAATACAACCACAGCTTCAACCGCTGCCTCCACTCACCACTGAACGGCATTTGAAATCGGGCGTCCTCATACAAAGATTCCAAGGTCGAAATCAACATCTGACGCAATCCATCAGGACCAAGACTCCTGGCAGCTTCGCCGTGGCTGGGCGGCTTGGCGGCTTGCCGTGTGGAAAGATCGAGCCTTTTTTGGGGACGACCTGGACAAGGGAAGGTCATCACACAGGAGTTCTCCGGAAAGTTGCCAGGACTGTGAATGCAAAGAGATCGGATGCAATCTATTCCTATGAAGAAAATTTCCTGCAAAGTCTCTCTTCCCAGCCCGAATCCGACACTTTCCTTTGGACGTACTTGGATCTGCATCCCAGCTACAGTAAGTGGTTTAAGACCATATGAAATCGCCTAGCTATATATGGTGAATATCCCCAGTTAGATCAATGGCTTACATCTGTCTTATATACAAACCACCCAAGAACCGATTCCTACAAGATCCGATAAACCCAAGCAGAATACCAGCCAGAAGGACTCAAGAGCGGCTTGGCCCGCATCAACTTGAGCTTTGTTGGTATCAACCTGGTCGATTTGGCCACTTTGTGCCGGGAAAAACCATGGGGGAAAAAGGCACTTAGGTCGTTTTGAGGGACAGAACAATGTATCAATAGATCACTCCATGAAACATATGTAATAATGTATATATGTATGTCATATATATATATACACATGTATGTACTTCATATGACACATTCAATTGTATATATATATATACTGATATATACATATAATATCATATTTATATATATATACATATATATATATATGAGAGAGAGAGAGAGAATATATATATATAATACATTGTGATACCATGTTGGTGCAAACACAAGTGTATCATCTCGCTTGCTGGTATGCCTGTTGCCATACCTGTTATCGGAATCCCTTGCGATTTCAAAGTGGGCCTGGCGGCCCGGAGGAACCACTTGTCGACCTTTGCCGCGCCTGGCAGGTGCAGGTTGTGAATCTTCTCAGCACACTGAAATATCGAAGACCATCTGTAAATGCTCAAATGGCCCGGGTCCAAAATCTGAAAGTGGGGGACTTTGAACCAAAGAAACAACCACTCATGGGGTTGGTTTAAGGGAAAAATTACCGGAAACCTCTATGTTTCATGCGGAAAACAATGGTTTCCTGTAGATTTTCCCTTCAACCCATCCAGTCAACCACCGTTCTCCATTCTGCTGTGAACTCCGAAAACGACCCCATCACAGATGTTCACCGCAGCTTCTCAGCACCGCACCCATCATCAACCTGGCGCCTTTGAGTACCGTTTTGCCTCGGGACATGCGAGGCTGGGCTGAGAAATCTCGATTGAAGAGGTGGCTATTTATGACACTATCTGTTCTTGGCACCTGGATCACCGGTGGGATCATGCCGTTTGTGTAAGTAGAAAAACAACTGGATTGACAATGATTGACAAGTATGCTTCACCACTTTCCAACTCACGATGAACGTCCAAGTAGATGTTTGCTGGCGAAGCATGGGCCCTCCAACTGCAACCCATGAAAGCCATGACTTGGTGAATCTTCGTCGCAAGGCCCTGGACAAAAAAAGGAGGATACACCAATGGCACCTTAAATGGTGCCTTTCTGGGGGTCTCATCCGGCAATCGAACGTGAGAATGGAACATCCCCTATAGATGGAGGCTTTGAATGGGAAAATCATCTACGAAGGGAGGATTTTCCATGGCCATGTTTGATTACCAGAGGTTACCCAAAACAACCATGGGTTTCAATACAATTTTATACAATCCAATGGTCAACTGCTGCGCAAGACAAAGGTCTGCTCATCGCACGAGGATCCGACCCTTTGCCACGCTTTCCTCCTGGGGCTTGTGGCAGAAAAACAAAGTAGGCAATGCACTTTTCATTGGTTCCAAATAAATGACTTGCTTGGTTATCCGATTTTCCCTAAGGAAGTATAGGCCCCGAATATTAAACACCCCAATAAATGGTCCCAAATACATTATATGATGTGCGTAAATCCTCCACAAAACCATGGTTTCTGGTGGGTGTGGGGGGTGTTTAAATTAGGGTCAAGGTAATAGCCTACCAGTTGGTGTTTTGAGCACTGATAAAGTATTCTTTACCATGCCAGAAAGATGGTCGACCAGCTTGTGTGAGCAACCAATTCACTGATGTCAACCCAGGACCAATAAACCTCTGGTTTATCAATCATTTTATCGGGTGGGGGGGGGCATCTACAATTTGGACCTATCAGTATTCAGGGGACCCCTTGATTCAAAATGGACTGGCAGTTTATGTTTATCTGGGCTTGACAAAACTCGTGCAGCTTGACCCAACTCCCCAGCGTAACGAGCCTGTCTCATGTGAATAGCCAGCCTGGCGTCCGCAGAATGGCGATTCAATCTTGTGCAGATAAAAATTCGACCCCAAAAAGAACTGGAGGTCCCAAATCTCTTGGCTATATTGCAGCCATTGGGTTTTGTTGTTCAATGATGTTCAATGTCTTGATTCTTTAATTAACTTTAATTCTCGCTGACAAACTGGAATTGATGCGTCGTCAAGAAGCGGGGTCAACTGCTTAAAAATGCTCAAGATAACTATTCACGGAAAACCATGGTCAAAACCAATCAACCCTTCCCCGCCTGCCCAAAGTCCACGGCATTTGGCACGCCCTTTCCGCCCATACCTTGGTCCCAGCCGGGCAACCCCAAAAAGATACCCAAAAATGTTTCCAGCTGTCCAACTGAAAATCACCAGAAGGTGGTCCTCATGGGCCTGAATATTAGACACACACATCATATATAGATATATATGTATATATATATATATATGTATATACATATATGTGTATATATATATATATATAATACATACATTCAATAAATGTGTATATCTTAAGAGAAATCAGCGGGTGGAAACGGGATGTGCACAGTTTCTTCGACATTTCAACATACCCCGTGTTGTCTTGTGACAAGAGAGCTCGTTTGCTATTGGAGTTTAGTGCGGCATTGAGTGCCACGCGAATTGAAGTGAGGTCATCCATACCCAAAGGCTGCCTGTCACGGAACAGAGCAGACTTGAGAAGTTTGAGACCTCAAAACCATACCCAAAAAAAAGATTTTCAGCCCTCAAATTCAAGATGGACCCAAAAAACACATGAAAACTGGCGATGTCAATCCCATTTCAGGAAACCTCCATTTTTCCAAACTCCAGGGGTTCCACATGTCTTCGGCCTTGGCGCGTAGGGGGCCATGCCAGCCTTGCCAAGTCACTGGATCAACAAGCCAAGTGCCGACTTCGACAGATTGGAAAGTGAGAAAATGTTGGATGTTCAAATAGATGTTCAAGGACTTCAATTGGAATTCCAATCATCCAGAAGTGAACACTCACAAAAAAAGAATGAACACGTTCAACCAAGGCCCGATTTTATCGCAACACAACCACCATGGTGTTTTTGTTTCTTTCACAAAAAGTTGGTAAACGTGATACAATATGACATTCTCGGGCTTCAAAAACACAAAACAACCCCATAATGGCAATCATCGGGTTTATCACAAGGCAACGACACGTGATTGGCTTCAAGTTTCAATAGCAAAACATTTGTTTAAGTAAAAGCATAATTGTAAAATCACTGACCTCCATTCGCCTAAAAGCCATGGCTTAAACCGTTAAACCATGGCCCCCCGTGGTGCCTGTGGGTTTTGGTAACGATTTGCATCAGCTCCATATGCCAGCCCAGCCTGCGTCGGGTCCCAGGGATCCAGGACAGGCGGACAAGAATGGTTTATAAATACAGATCATATCAGATCATATACCATTATAGATTATATATGATGGTTTGTAATGGTCCTATATAGATTAGATTAGATCAGATTAGGTTCGGATAGATAGATTGATAGATAGATAGACAGACAGACAGAGATAGATAGACAGATAGATAGATAGACAGATAGATAGACAAGATAGATAGATAGAGACTGACCAACCTGCAGTAGTTGCTGATATGAACCCATCCCCAAAATATGCCCACAGCATTCTCGGGTCTTCCCACGTTTCCCACCAAGGTCCTGGATGATTTCACCGGTCAGTGACTCACCAATAAACGTGTCACTAGATTGGTTTAAGGGAAAATTTACAGGAAACCCCTATATGTCATGGGAAAATCCATGGTTTCCTGTAAATGTTCCCATTAACCAATCCATTGAACGTGGCTATTGGTGGTTTTGTTTCAGCCCATAATAAACCTCCAAGTGTTGGGGTCCTCTGTTTTTTTGTGGGAGGTGGTGAAGTGCCCATGAACCAAAGGTTCTCAATGATGGCGATTCAGGGTGAATCATCTCATATGCTTTGTTCAGATTGACGAACTATTATGAATATGAATCAATATGAATCTCTCAAAATGGCTCTGAAGAAGAATTGAAGATGCACAATTGTGAAGCTAGTCTGGGACCCTGTCTTCAGCACAAAACGACATTTGATGTCTTTAAGGATTCTATATGGAACTCGTCGTTGGAACCGTCTGGGAGGTTCACATGTCAAATCCCACGAGCTCTCGGGGAATAGGACACCCCCAATGTTCCAGTCGGAAATGGCAATATATTGGAATAAATTCAGCATTTTTTGATAAACCGTGATAAACCTTGTCTCTTTCCCACGGCCTGCACCAGTAGCACAATTTAGGGCACGATTTGGTGCACGAAGAATTGCAGGGAAAACACGACATGGTGCACAGAGAAACGCAGAAAAAAACACGGTTTTCGACAATAAGTTTATCATAAACCAACTGTAACTTCTCCAATGACACAACCCCAAGCATTCCCCACGCCATCTCACCTGGTATTGTGCTGCGATCGGGTCCAATCCCTGGGGAGTTCAGCAACTTGCAGCTTGGCAAGCTTCGAAAGGTGCTTGACTAATTTTGATCGGGGCAAACCCAATAATAAACCATCCACAAAATCACTATCAATGGGTTGTATATACCATCCCCACATGGTAGGTTTAGGGGTTTGGGTTGCCCACATTACCATACACTACCCATTTCCCTTCATGTTGTTGTATCACCATGTCCCTGTTGCAGTTGCTGCTGTTGTTCCAACTGGTACAATCCTCCAAGAACTCACCGCAATCTGAAACCTGGCACTCAAAAAACCCTTGGAATTCTCCAGTCATCGGGAGATCATGGCCCTCAATGGCCTGCCAAGGTCCCAAGGTCCCAGATCCCTGACCTGAACTGGAGGTCTTAAAGGATCGATACCAGGCTGGAGTGCCATTGGGTCCTGATTCAGCGGGAAATGGGCCGGAAAGAGGTGAAATATCGAAACAGGTCGAACATCAATTTGCGAAGACTTCTTGAAATATCAAACTTCCAATCTGTCTGAAGTAGGGTTTTATCCCTTCAATTGCATGTGTCAGGATTTGACAGTTCCAAGTTTGCAGCAGTGTCTTCAATCCCAATCTTTCATTACGATGATACCTGAAATCATCGCTAACCTCAAATACCCCTCAAAAGGGTCGACCTTTAGCGCTACATTGTACGATACCCCCAATAAATATTGTAAAAATGATCAAACAAAAATTCACCTACATCAAAATATTTGCCTACGAAAAATGAAGCCATGATTCACCAATAAATCCCATTCGATCCTCATAGAATCCGCATTGACCTACCATTCTCCGACCATTCCCCAAGCATTCCCAAGTGTCCATGGGGCGCGGAAGAGCTCCGTAGGGGTCGACCCCTGGCGATGATTTGACCCAGGAGGAACCTTTAGAAAATCCCATCCAGAAGAATAGATGATTTCTACCTCCACCAAGATACCGATCTTAGTAAGTCCAATCCAAAAAAAAATGTAGATTGCTGGACTCCGTTTCTGTGGGGGTGATGTACCTGATCGCTATTCTGTTGCTATTTTGGGGTTGAAAGCATTAAGTAGAACCAAGGAAGGAAATTCCAAATTAGAGGGACCCAGATATTCGGGCAGCCACGAAATTTACCCCACTTTGACTTTCTCCTCCAGCGTTGGTTTAAGGGAATTCTTACAGGAAGCTGCTACTTTGATCGTACATCCGGGATGCGAGAGTACGCATGTGTGTCCTGTACCCTCCAGTAATCAAACATAGCAATTGGAAATCCCCTAAAAATAGAGGTTTCAATAGGAAAATCCCCTATAAATGGTGGATTTTCCATTGCCATATTTGATTATTGGAGGGTAATCTTTCTCGCTGGAAAAATCAAGGGGTTGGGAAACTCCATTAGTGGCTCCTTGGCTCCTCGATCGATTGGGAAGATGGATAACTCGATACCATAGTTCCGAACCGTTCACTCCATGCACCACCTGATAGTCAAATATCCCATGACTATCCATTCTTTATTGGTTTCATCAAAATCCCTATTATTGATGGTTCCTATCATATATAAATATGTAATATCATATATGTATATCATCCCCAATCTTGTTAACTACTGATGGTTGATATCCCCCCATGTGTTCATTATGTGATATATGTTCCCATCAAACCACCAGTTGTAATAACTGTTAAATCCCAACTTTAATTCCCATCAAGAATGGGCTAGTTTCTAGATGGAAGTGGCATAGTCTGATGGCTAAAAAAATCCCTCTGGAAATTCCAGTATAGTAACCTCCAAAAGGATAGAAGCTATAGTAAAATCCTACTAAAATAGTGATGAATCCCTTTTGGTAAAATGCTAACATAGTAGAATCCTACTAAAATGCTGAACGATTCCCATTTATAGTGACCCCCTGCTAAAAATCGTCTTGGAGGTTATACTATCAATGGGAAGAGTTCATCATCCTAGTGCTTCTCCGGTCACATCAATCGCAGCAGACGCCTGGGTAGTACGGATTCGTTGGGGCCTGATGCAACGGTTGGTCGTCCACTGGAGATGAATGGGAATGGGTGGAGAACGATTTGATAGCAAGCAACAAAAAACGATTTGAGTAAGATCCAGTTTTCGAGAATTTTAGCACGCGATTATCATCTGTTTTTTGGAAACTCAATTCGTAGCTCAAAAAGAACGACTCCCTATTTATACATATATATATATCGTTTGGGAATATTCGGATAGTCAGAGCTCTAATTCAACACCTTAGAACTTGATGTCGCCATGCACAACGGGTCAGCTTGAGCCATCTTAAAAAGGGAAAACTATGGGGTGTTGCCATCATTTTAGAAAAGGTCTTCTGTAGTTTTCTGGCCTGAAGCCAAGGTTACATTGTATGTATACTATATCTACACCTAATTGGACACATTGGTACTGTACCACCCAGCGGTTCCCACCTGCACGTAGGGTTGAGCCGCCGGTGCTGCCGGTGCGGGGGGGCGACCGTAAGACGGACTGTCCACCCACTGGTACACCTGGCATCGTGGCCACATGTTCAGCCAAACAGAAGGGATCAAGCCACAGAGGGGCACCAAAAAAGATGGATTTCATCGAGCAACTTCTACAAGGGGGTGATGTTCTGTTCCTTGTGTGCCTAAACAACATTCGTGTTGTCTCAAATGGATGAACACCTTTCGTGGCCGTAGGCAAACGATGATACACTGACCATCAGATGTTCGGGTTCCAGATTTCGAGACAATTTCATTTTGACGAGCAAACTTGGGCATCAACCCACAAAATGCGCAGCTCATTCAGCAAAATGGATGAGTTGCATGATGCTGGATTCCTATGATTTCTTTTTCGGGAACCCTAAAGAGTTGATAAATGGATTCAATGAACAATCAATAATCCCTTCCTCCTAATATTAAACACCTCACAGAAACAATAGGGGATTTGCACATATATGGGACCATTTAGGGGATGTATTGAAGGGGGTCAGTCTTCCAAAATGGGGGATGTCCTTCAAGAATCTAACCCGAATGATCATGTACATACGGTGTGTTTGTATATACATATATATATATATGTATATATTATGCATATGTGTGTGTGTCTGTACAATGCGCTCACTAAACCTTTGCAACCATACCTTCATACATGGGTCTTGTCTGAAAACATGATACAGTACCTGAGTTCCAACCCACCTTGCCTAAGATTGATGCTTAGTCATCCCATTTTGGCCGGTTAAATCCCATTAAATCACCATTAAATCACCATTCAAGTTCCATTAAACCACATAATTTTCCCATTAATTGATGGTTCAAATTGCTATTAAATCCCTATTAGATCCCATGGTTAAAATCCCATGGCACCCCCAATCTCATCCCGCTGCTCCCGGGCCATGTCTTGCACGGGTGGAGGCGTTGGATTGTCCACCCATTGAGTGCCAGCCTTGGTGCTGCAGCTGGGGTGGTGATTTTTTGGGGAAGATCCCAAGGGTTGAAATGGTTATAATTTATAATGTTAATGGATATATCATGATGTATCCATTGTATGATATAGTATAAGATAATATGACAATCAAACGTAGTCAAAGAATAAAATTTGATGTTTATCTCCCAAATGGTTCATGCTTTAGTTCCAGTAGTCAATCATGGCTAGCTGGAAAATCACCGATGTCGTTCGATGCTTCCCAGCTACAAACCTCCATTTAGTGCGGGGATTTCCCAGCCAGCCACATTTGAACTACCGGAGGGTGTGGCAATATTATTGGGATATGAATTCTTGGCATCGTATTGGGTTGATTTGGTTTTTGAATGTTAGTGTTGATTACGAAATCAATGGATATATCTGATAAACCATATCAACTGAGACTTCTTTGGTTTGTGAATCAACCTTCAAACATTGGGAACGGTAAGACATGGTACTACAGTAAACCAGTGTGGGCTTGTAAGATCCGAACTCATCCAATGTTGGGTGTCAACGATTTAGAGCCACAGCCAAGTGGGATTGGTGTTTTTCAACTCACACTTGCAATCGCCAAGTGGGATGGTTCTCCAGCTCTCATGCGAAGTGTTCTCAGCCAAGGTGCTTGAGGTTGTGTTGTCGGATAGATCGGCTGGGGGGGAGCCTGGCATCAAGGTCACTTGAAAAATCTGAAACTGGCCACTGCTCGTCCCCTTCAGAGGAAACTTACGAGGAAACCTCCTGTTCTTTGCAAACCTTAAGTTGGACAACTTCTAATTTCCACCCCAAAAAGTTGATTTACCCTCTCGCAATCAACTTTTTCGCCTCAAGAAATCCAAAAAAAAATCGTTCCATCATTTGCCCGGCTATAAATGTACATTTAGGCCACGGGGATTCCCCAGCCATTGCCCAGCTTCGCCTGCGCAGCAGGCTGTTGAGGCGGCTGGCCCTTCGCGAACGGAATGGATTTTCCAGCAAAGATCTGCAGGAAACCCATGTCACTGGCCTTCCTATCCAAAGAGCCTTCCTATCAAATATTAGTGATTAGCCTCTGGTAATTTGTTGCATAGCTATTGAAGCCATGGCCATTTAGAAATAGTTGATTTCTCCATTAAAAATGGTGGGTGTTCCAGTTCGCTATGTTAGTTTACCACAAGGTTAATCATCATTCATCACCATTAGTCATCATTAAATACCCACTATCAATATTAGTCACTATTAACCACTATTAACCACGATTAACTACTATTCACCACCACTAATCATTCGATAATTTTAGATGTCAGTTTTTGGCCTTCCTATCCAAACGTTGCTCGGATTTCTGCTCGGATTCCCCTGAGCTTCTGGCAGGACCATCCACCCATTGGTATCCCTCAAGGCGCACATCCAGTGGCGGTCAAAATCAACGACCCCAAGATGGTGGGTTAAATCTTGTTAAAATGGTTGGTTCAATTTTTTGGTTCAATTTTTTGGTTCAATTTGTTGGTTCAATTTTTTTGTTCAATTTTTTTGGTTCATTTTTTTGGTTCAATGTTGGTTATCCCCAAAATGGATCAAAATAGTGGGTTCAATAAGAAGAGAAATAAGTTTTCTAGGTCCATTGGTTCGCCAATTTCGACCCACACCCAAATAGATGCCCGATTGTGCCACTGCCAGTGCAGAGTATGATGAGGCTGGGAATCACACATCACCAGCTGGCTCATGCCAAATCCCTGCAGCACGCCTGAAATTGGAAGCAGTGCGCAAATCTGAAAAAAAATCCAGCACTTTGTCCATGAGCGAGAATTCCAAGAGAACAGGAACGTGGAACCATCCAGCTCACGAAATACCTCATTGAAAATACTGCAAATGAGTTTGTCCAAAAATGGTGTATACCCATCTGGAGGTGTCCTAAATAGGGGTACCCCTAAATCATCCATTTATAGATGGATGTTATATTATAAACATTTATAAACCATAATCTATTTTAGGGTACCCCCATTTATGGAAACCCCCCATGGTATACCCCATCCTTTGACTCTCTAGTGGATCTGGCAATTGAGTTGCTGGCTCTGGCGGCATCATACCTGGATGGGCTGAGATTTGATGGACCCTCTGGTGACACAGTTTGCCATGTGAAATGGCCAGATCTAATAAGTAAATCATCTACAAATGGATCATTCTCCATGGATCAGCTATGATTTCAGCAACTCACAATTTCCAATCCACAGATTTCTGGCTGAAGCGTCGAGACTCTTCCAGGCCTCTCCCCACCCCACCTGGATGTTGCGAGTAGGGCAGCGACATGTTGCGTTGCGCTTAATCCTCACTTCCCAACGGGAGTGGCGAAGCAAATCCAAACATGGGAATGTGTAGGGAACCCTCTATGAATCAACCTGTGAAAATCTGGTACATCTATATATAGCTATCTATAGGTGAAATTATTCATGTTATCGCTATATAAGTTGTATGCCCATTACGTTCATGTAATATCCCCTTGGAATCCCAATGGAATCTCTCCACGCACCAAGTCGCGGAACTGGTCTTCGGAGTTGAGACCTCTTTGGCGCTGGGGACATCGGAATGGTAGACGCTAATGCCATAAACGTAGCATTTGGGGATGATTTCATGGGATTTAGTGGGATTTAACCATCTACAAATACGGCAAGACCCTATGGTTTGCCCGTGACTCGTATAACTCATCATAACTTATATAAAACCGAAATGAAACCCTAATTGAAGTATGCGTAGTTGTTCCATGGGGCCGGGGGATTTTATAACTTATGATAACTTATAAAGACCCTAAATGAAACCCTAATTGAAGTATGCGTAGTTGTTCCATGGGGCCGGGGGATTTTATAACTTATGACAACTTATAAAGACCCTAAATGAAACCCTAATTGAAGTATGCGCAGTTGTAAATGAAACCCCTCTATTGATTGATGGTTGGTTAAACAAAAAACAAAAAAAACTTGGTTTGCCCTCAAGGCAAACCACGGGGTCTGCGCGTACGAATAGGGTCTTAATGGACTTTAAGATGATTTAATGTGGTAAAGCCAGTGCCATGAAGCTACCATATTTGGGGATGGTTTACATCCCACCCATAGAAATGGTGATTTTGGGGATGGTGTACGAAATTGGGTTTACCACAGATTTCTTGTTTCTTGATGTTTTGACATATTGCTATATATTGCTGATATCTCAAATACCGCAGGTTTCATGTATGATGCAATTTTGTTGGATAGATGTGGCGCTGCATAAAGGTTGTATAGATATGTTGCATAGATATATCAGTACCCAAACAGCGTGTTGGTAACGAAGCAACACTTTGTAAGGATGTTTAACGGTCTCCAAATTGAAAAGCACCAACACGGAAAGTTGGCATGTTTTACATCGTCAAGAAACGCGGGGTGTTTCTGGCCCAATTCGGAAGTAGTACGCACTGTGTTTGATCCATTCGTCATTGGTTGATCCCCATTTTCGATGCTTAAATCGCAGTTTTTACTCGTTGACTCGAATACAAATTCTAGATGGTTCAACCATCATTTTTTACGCCCTCCCGATTATCTCCCCACTATGCTTGGTTACATCCCCATATATTTGATTCTTAAACCACCAGGTGACTTCCCATGTTTGCTGGTGAATCCACATTCTACTATAGCAAAATGTGATTTGTTGGTTAGTAACATCCCCCTTTGTGCTGGTGACATTCTGAGTTTTGTTGGTTCAATCAGCATCTTTGTGAAATTGTGATGGTTACATCCCAACCAAGGTTGGTTAAATCACATCTTTCAAATATAGATTTAGAATACATAGATTTAGAATACATCGTCTTTGGTGGGTTTTAGTATATATGGTCTAGCCATCATCCTAAATCCCAAAAGCTTCAACAACCCACCGAATCCGATTGGAAAATTCCCACTCGTCAGCGCACCGGAGAATGCGGCCACTGCATCACCGACGCCAACCGGCGACGGACCGCTTTTGCGGAGACACGCCTTGGTATCGGAGGCTCGCCGAGATCTTTAATGGGCAGCTGTCGAGTCCACTCTTTTGGATGCATTGATGTGCATATTATATATATATATATAGATATATATATATATATGCACATGTGTGTATGGATATAAGCTTCTGGCCGGTCCCGAGCTGCAGCAGCAACGCACCGTGCGGAGTCGAGCGAAAAGGGTGACGCCCACGGCCAGGTAATGGGGCAAGCATCATCAGTTAATGGGTACGAATAATAGTAAGAATAATGAGAAGAATTCAGGTTAGGAATAATAGTAATCAATAATAATAGTATAGTCAATGATACTGACAATAGTAGTTATGTGTATGTGTATATGGATCTATTCATACATACATTACATTACATTACATCACATTACATTACATACATAGAGACTATAATGAGTCAGTGTCCTTATGATTCTGCGTGGATGGATGACGTTAATCGGTGTTGTACTACCCACGGGGACATCATGGTGATTCAATAATGATGGTCATTTAGTGGATATGGATAGGCATTGTGATGACTAATGAATCAATCAATCACACGGGGTATCTTGGTCCATGGAAAGACCCCAAAGCTTGGATTTAAAAGGATTCAAATCTTTAGTTCCTATTCATTTTAAGTATTGCCCCAAGATGTAGGATATTTAGGTAAATCAACTGTCGATGGCCATTTTAAACAGCAAACTGTCAAACTACCAGAGGGTACCAAATGTATTTGGGATCACAACACTCCATGAACTGTGAATCCCTGCCTGGTCGGTGGATGGTGATTTAGACGTCAAAAATGTCGATTTCACCAACAAAAATGGTGGTATAATAAAGGGACATAATGGGGATACATATACACATATATAAATATAACCAACTTGAGAAATGATACGGCTTGGTTTCATTGAGAAAGAAAAATCTGATTTTCTGTGTTTTCCCCAACATAGGAAGTTCCTGCAATTGTTTCCTTATGAAACCAAAGAAAAAAACGGAGTGATTCGGAGTGACTTTATCTCAACGAAAGGGATAAAGAAACCATAGAAAATCCCAATGTAGACTGGCACCCTGGTAGGGTGAAATGAGCGATTTGACACTTAGGGACTACTACAAAGCTACGACCGTGGTAACTGGACCCTTTTGGCTTCAACAGCTTTGATCACCGGTCAATTGTTACCAGATTGCAGAGACCACTTTGGGTACTTCTGAACTAACTCAATCAAAGTGAGACCCACACTTGCCCAAAGAGCAAGTGCGCTAAGCGCATTGGCTTTCAGTGCAGCTCCCCATTGGTCTTGGTATGAATCTTCATTTTCAACGGATTGGTTTAAAGGGATTTCTTAACAGCAATCATGGTTTTAATGATCAAATGTTTGTGGTCCCTAAACGATCCCTTCAACGAAATCTGGGACAAATCTGCATATCATTGTTGCTCATTACCCTCACCCCATGTTTGCTGTTTCATCTCCATTTTCTCTCGTTGGTCAATATCCACCCAAGTATGTGTTTCAGTGACTGCTCCTATTCCTCCTTGTCTTGAAAGCACTGGATTGCTGCATGGAGGCTCCATCGAAAAAGGAACCTCCCTTGGTTGCAAATCAAAGCGACACATGGGATGGATCAAACTTTCTGGAAATCAGCTGTGCTGTGAAAGGATCTTTGAAAAATTACCGGATTTTCCAGCGGCCAGGTCAAATTACCAGAACGTACCACCATCAAAAGTTGATGATTCCGTGATTTCGTTCCTCCTCAAAAAAACGACCAAGAACAGTTTGGTCTGGTGGTCGCGACTTCCTAAGACCCATGTGACCCATGTCCCGCATGAAAAGTGTCGTGTTCTTCGTCCATTTCTCCAGATCTT
The DNA here is from genome assembly GCA_003297045.1 of Symbiodinium sp. clade C Y103. Classification (NCBI taxonomy): domain Eukaryota; class Dinophyceae; order Suessiales; family Symbiodiniaceae; genus Cladocopium; species Cladocopium sp. clade C. The sequence goes on along the minus strand of BGPT01000855.1, from coordinate 133,433 downwards.
CGCTCAGCTCCTAGACGCGACCGTCGCGCTCGCGTCTGGCGCGGTCTTGATGGGCTCGCCCAGCCACACGAAGTCCATCTCATTGTCCTCACGCATCATGGAATCTGGATCCAAAGTCAGAAATCATTCGGATTAAAAAAGTGAAAATCATGAAACACCTACCAAAAATAATGAAATTTAGAAGAAAAAAAACGGGGAAGAAGAAGAAGAAGAAGAAGATCATCCGAAAATAAATGGTTTATCCGTCAGACAAAAAGGAAAAATATGGGTATGGGTCAAAACTCTGGAATCCGGTTGTTTTAACACCCAATTTCTCGGTTGGATCACACCGCCATTCAGATAGCCCCCTAGGTATTGATCCATGCCTTTTTCATCCTTTTTCAGCCTTTCAGGTACCCATCCTCAATCAGCTCACTTTTGGAATATGAACCAAAAAGGAAGATAGGAAATGGTTCATCTTGTTGGGTTTCCAAGAGAGGGGCTACGTAACATACTGGTAGGTAAGGTCTAAGGTCTAGGCAAACATCCAAAATCCGCCCGCACCGAAGGTGCCGAGGCGTTGCTGTGTGTAAGTTGTGTGTGAGTAAGTGGTGTGTGAGTAAGTTGTGTGTAAGTCAGTAAGTGGGTGTGAGTATGTTGTATGTGATCAAGTTGTGTGTTGTCAAGTTGTGTGTGAGTAAGTGGTGTGAGTAAGTTGTGTGTGAGAGGGGGGGCGGCGCGGTCGGCGGCGCGGACGGCGGATGCACAACAAAAAACAAGAACCCCACACAAAGATGTGGGGAAAAAACCATCAAAAACCATCAAAAACCATCAAAAACCATGGTAGGGTCAGCAAAATCAGTACAAACATAGGTTTGGGGGGATCATATATATATACATATATATATATATATATTTATATATATATATATGTATATATATATATACATGTATATATATATATACATGTATATATATATACATGTATATGTTATATCCATATCTACATATATGTTTATTTTCTTGGGAGATGTCCCTTCCAGTTACCCTTGACGTTGTGGGCACCCATCCCATGGTCCATGAAAGGCGCCGGAGGAAGATAGCTTGGACCCTGGCGACGTCCAGCGGCTTTGGAAAATGAGAAAGAACCCGGGTCTTGGCAATGTTTTATCCTAAAGGTATCCCTAAATCATCCATTTGATCTTCGGATTTCCATTATAAATCATCCAGCTATTGGGGGGTCGCCATTTATGGAAACCACCATTTTAGCCATGGTGTAATGGCAATTCATCACCAATTTTTCCTGGTTCATCCCAGCCCCTGAGCCCTCCAAAAGTCTTCCCCACCTGCGGATTCAGCTCTGAAGAGACGGCCGCCAGTGCGGCAAGGGAGCCCAGCCCAGAGACCTCCCAAGGCTATGGGAAATCTCCGGAGAGGATCTGAGAGGAGTAGTTTGAAATGCTGCTGGTTTAAGCATATCTCGTGGTTTAACCATCATAATATTGACAATATCATGGAGAAGATCCTCCAAAATGGCTCGTTTTGTTTCCTCTGGGACCTCTAGGGTGAATCACTGTGTGACCAAAAAGCGATGTGGAAGCCTGCCAAAGTAGAGAAATATACAACCCCCTTCCAAACGACTGATCGCTTCTGCAGTTTGTAGATGCAGCCATTCACACCACGGGGATGAACACCAAGGGAATCAGCAGGGAATAGCAGGTCATGCAGTCCATGAATTGAAGGAGCGGCGTGACTGGAAAATTCCAGGTAAATTGCAATTCACATCCCCTCTGGTAAGAAGTAACATCGCAAGCCTGGAAAACCACCATGTAAAATCCTTGAACCATGTTTCTATTATTGACATATACCTTCTGGGAATTTAACGTAGCGAACTGGAAAATCACAATTTTTAAGTTCGGTGAATAAATGTAATAATCATGTTTATCATCTATTATGAATGGGCCATGGCTTCCATAGCAGACTGTCAGTTACCAGGGGCTACCTCTTCCATTGCACCTGTGACACGTCAGCCACTGAGGTCGTTGTTGCTCATTGATTCGCTCTGTAGTAACACTTGTATCTCTCGTTACTGGTGAAACACCTTCTTGATTTAAATCACTGTCATCGTTTCTGGTTCAATCCAATCATAGGGTGTATTACACCCAGAAATGTGGCCTTGTTTGTAGATTTATTGCTGAATGAGCACAACACATATATATATATATAGGTATATTTAGCTGTGGATCAACCATGGTACCCTACTGTTCACATGAAAATAGCTCGTGTATTGATTTCATTCCCACCATTCGCATGGAAAATCACAGGTTCTCCAAGCAGAAACCAGAGAATTTGAGTGCTGACACTTTAAATGGAAAATCCTCCGGCTGGAGATCGCGTTTTTTTGGTAGGCTTCCCTGGTGGCACATGTGGATCAATCCATTTTTGACGGCTGCAACTGAACACGTTGCCGGTTGACCATTTAGCCGCGGTACATCTGCATGGGTTCCTCGTGGGGTCAATGATTTCCAGAATTGCTCTCTGCCCGCACAAAATGTACACAAATTTATCAAAGTGCATCTATCATTGGCACCTCAACTTTTTTGACCACTACCAAAGATCGGTGATGCACCCATTTTCATCATGTTCACTTGGTGAAATATTGGTCATTTTCGGGTGTTCTTCTGTCTTGCGGGTGTTGATTCCATGACAGGGTCAAAATATCTCCAGCTCAAACTGTGGTGTCAATACTTGAGTCTCACCAACTTACAATTTGTGCGTACCACTTTTTTTTTTCATGATTGGTTTTTGGTGCTCTCAAGTGTGGGAGGCATTTATAATTTCATGCATCATATAGTGTTATGCATGGGCTTTGGACCGTTATGCAAAACAAAAGTGTTTGTCCCCGCTGTCATGCTGATGTACTGATGCGATATGACATTGATGGCTCAACGATTTCTGGGTTTGGTTGTCTGCCCCCACGGGGAAATTGCATTGCAAGAAGCTTCCGCCTGCATTTCACGGCCACCTTAGGAAGCTGTCACTTCGCGAAAATAAACTCTCGAGCCTTAGACCGGCTGGAGTGCACCCACGGCTCTTGCGTGAGGCTGTCTAAAACCAAGACTTGGACATATCTCTGGACGTTCATCTATGTGGAAAATCTTTAATTAGACATAATTGCAACATGTTGTTGCAACAGCCAACGAATCAGTCCTGTTGGTCACAAGGTATAATCAGTTCCGATGCTGGGTCGATGGGGAGATCTTCTTCGCAACACATTCTGAGGCGTTTCCAACTCAAAGTGCTCTCGGGGCCCGTCTCTCCAGGAGAAGGCCTAGGCCCTTGGCCATTTGCAACTGGGAGGGGCGCCAATACCAATGCCTGAAATGCTTGTTGCACCACTCGTCCAATCCATCTGATCATGACATCTTTCACATGCTTGTCGACCTCCTCAAATCCTTAGGGAGATTGCAAAATTTTGCGAAGAATAAAAGGCCCTGATGACAAAACACGGAAAAAACGGGAATTCCCCGCGGGTCCTTGACCTTAGCAAAGGAATTTGCCCGAAATTTGCCATGGCAAGAAAACGTGAACAAACAAATTGGATTTGAATGGGTGAATTGGCATGAACTTGCTGAAAAACATGGGGCAACACACTAGTTCTCCAATGTTGTCCAGGACACCCACCGTTCGACGGATGGCATCTTTAACCATTTGCTCATCTTCAGGTTTCCAAGCCTCAGCACGGGCGGAATCGACCTGGCTCACGGCTTGAGTGATGAAGCTGATCCCAGCAGAGCCCTTTGACACTTCCAGCAGCAACGATGCGCTTGAGGCTTCCGGCATCAGAAAAGTCACGGGGATGTCTGAGGAGTAGGCGATGAACTGCTCATAGATGGTCCACACGCGTTTCAGGTAGATGGGGGTCTGAAAGGTATCCAGAATTGCAACCATTTGACCAATTCGCGAGAGGTTCTTCTTAAACACTTGTTCCAGATCACTAGTGGCACCAACACTCCCTTCAATAAGGATGCGAAACTGGTTGTTGCAAAAAAAACACATGAAAAAGAATGTGGTGGCATGGGCACCTTCGTATGTTCTCAAAGCACTTTGAAGTTGAGACAGGCTGTATTTCCACGTCCAACTCATAAAATGTGTCTGCTTGTGACGATGATTGCAGGGAATCCAGTCCACCATCGCGCAGCCTGCGCGCAAGTCACGGGGACAGAGCATTCCTTGGCCGATTGGATTCTCACCAAGCCAGAATTGCTTCATGTCCTTGGATTTGCTTGATGATGTGTCCTGGAAATAAACAAACTTCTATAAACATCCCTGTTTTGGTGAAAAAAAAGAGTTGAACTTCCCCATTTGGGGTGGATTGTGGGTGGATCGACTCTTATTAACTAATAACTAATGGATACTAATGGGAAAATAGTTGGAAAAAAAACTAAACAAATAAAAAACCGGTGTCGTTGAAGGTTGGGTCTTCCGACCCCGTGCGCCTTCGCGCCAGGCTCCCGAACTCCTCGGAAAGCAAATACCGCAGGCCCACTCCAGCCTTGGACAGTCGGTGGATGGACCAATAGGAAAACCAGGATGGAGCGGGAAGAAAGAACATGGTAACATGGGTGGAAAACACATGCATTGACCAATGTCAAGGGGATCACGGGGAAAATAAGAATCACCAGCAAATCCAGGCTGCTTCGTGGCTGTGCTTTGCCAGTAGCTGCTTGGCTAGGTCAGAGGCATGTCTCCGGGAAAAACCTGTACCATGAGAATTGCTAGTACTAAGAAATCTCTCCGTGAGAATTTCCATTCTTTGCCCTGGGTCCTGAGGGTGAGGGCCAAAGAAGTCTGCTTGCCACATCGCCTCATCCACAATTTGGGCTGCAGCTTCTTGTTTAAGTTTCTGTAGTTTCTCCTCCTCATCTTCTTCGCTCAGGCAGACCCAAAGACATCTGCAAAGAGCCCAGACACCGACAAGAGACACGACAAAGATGGTAATGATTCGGGCTGCAGGACCCTGAACGTAGAACTCGAGTCTTCTGCCCTCAGCTCCTGAGTCTTGCGTCACCGCGCCGCGTAGAACGTCTCCGGAGATTGCGAGGCATACCGAGGCAAGCAGCACTGCGAGCCGCACCTGGAACATGCTGCACGTGGCACTGGCACCTGCAGTTTATGGACGGTATGGAGTTTGTTAAGCTTGTTGCCCAAGAAAAGATATTCAACAACATCATGCGAAATCATACGAAATCACCAAGTATCGCTGCAGTATCGCTATTGCTGCATGTTTGGTGTGCCTTTACTGTGCGAAACATCTTGAAATAGATATGTTTTCTTGCTTCTTCTCGATTCTTAATCAACTGACAGGGCCTCCGTGGCTACGAAGCGATGAGGTTCCAAGTATCTCAAGGAACACGAATCCAACCCATACAATGCGGCATAATTCATTCTTCACACACATTTACCCCAAGATTAAACCCAAAAGGAGGCACATGTAGTCTGAAAATGGGGTAAGGAGTGATCTGTAGTTGGATATCATTTTCCAGAAAAGATTCAGAAAATCGGATCATTGCCCAGAAAAATTGGATAATTGCCCAGAAGGTGTGAAAATTCCGGATATGTTTCTCTTGTCTGGGTCTTGGAGTCTTGGAGCAGTGTTAGATGAGCCATGTTGGTCTTTGACGAAAGAAAAACTGTGCAAATCACGATCATGAATCAGAACAAAAATCGGAAAATCATGGAAACTTCACCAAGAAAAGAAATGTGATTCGACCAACCCAGAGCTATTTAGCCTTGAATGGCCTTGATGGTGAAACCAGCAGCGTTAAGCTGTAATCTGGCTGTATGATAGAACCCGCCGTTTCCTGACATTGCAATTTTGTTCGCAATTTTGGTACGGGGGTCACATTCGCCCCTACCTCAGAGTCACATTCGCCCCTACCCAAACTAAGGTCACATTTGCCCCTACCCCACTTTCCTTTCTATTGAACTCATTCAACCTTTTAGGGTTCAACCTGGGGACAAGGGGACATTTAGGTGGGACTGGGCAGCAGGGGCTTCAGGGGGACTTTAGGAGGACGTACCCCACCTACCTTTCTACTCAACTCATTCAACCTTTTAGGGTTAAACCTGGGGACAAGGGGGCATTTAGGTGGGACTAGGGAGCAGGACGGGAACATGCCAGACGATCTTCATACTACATAAGTAACTTCTTCTTGGAACTTGCCAGACACTCTTGATGGTATGTAGTTAACGTCTTCTTGGAACTTGCCAGACGATCTTCATACTACATAAGTAACTTCTTCTTGGAACTTGCCAGACACTCTTGATGCTACGTAGTTAACGTCTTGGTGGAACTTGCCAGACGCTCTTGATACTACATAGGTGACTTCTTCTTGGAACTTGCCAGACACTCTTGATTCCACGTAGTTAACGTCTTCTTGGAACTTGCCAGACGATCTTCATTTTTTTTTGCTGCCAAAGCCACCTTTGCTGTACGCACGCGGCCGTTGGCCCTAGACCCTGCTGTGTGCACAATGTGCAAAGAGAACGAGGGAAACTATGTATATCGTAGTAAATCTATGGACAGTGAGAAAATTAAACGGGTACTACGACATGCTACGCCTGTACAATAGGGACTCTCACTTCCGGTTTGATGTCTGTTATTAAGAGTCAAGAATCGACCAGCCACCCAGTCTCGTAGCCTTGTAAGACGATCCCGTCTGCAAAAAAATAAATTCAAATGGAGAGGTTCACATAGAGAAGTTCAAATTGAGCGTGGGCATAGCTGCAACTGCGATCAACTTTCCATAAAGAGTTCATCGAATAAAGTTCACATAGAGTAGCGTTCACACAGAGTAACATTCACACAGAGTGACGTTCAAACGGAGCACATTCAAAAAGAGTGTGATCAAGG
>BGPT01000855.1:96285-108413 GCA_003297045.1 Symbiodinium sp. clade C Y103 | reverse complement strand
TAGTATAAGTAGTATAAGTAGTATAAGTAGTATAAGTAGTATAAGTAGTATAAGTAGTATAAGTAGTATAAGTAGTATAAGTAGTATAAGTAGTAATAAGTAGTATAAGTATAAGTAGTATAAGTATAAGTAGTATAAGTATAAGTAGTATAAGTATAAGTAGTAGTAGTAGTAGTAGTAGTAGTAGTAGTAGTAGCAGTAGTAGCAGTAGTAGTAGTGGTAGTAGTGGTAGTAGTAGTCGTAGTAGTAGTAGTAGTAGTAGTAGCAGTAGCAGTAGCAGTAGCAGTAGCAGTTGCAGTAGCAGTAGGAGGAGGAGTAGGAGTAGGAGTAGTAGTAGCAGTAGTAGCAGTAGTAGCAGTAGTAGCAGTAGTAGCAGTAGTAGCAGTAGTAGCAGTACTGTTATTGTTATTTTTACTATTGTTATTATCATTGTTAGCATTATCATCATTACTATCATTACCATTACTATTATCATTGGTATTGTTATTATTATTGCTATCTTTTCTATTCTTGCTATTCTTTTTATTACCACTATCATCATCATTACTATATGATTATATATATATATAGATATTTCGATGAAACGCTTGTCCCGAAAATTCCAACTCGAAACTGCATTCTTCAGCCATAAACTGACCTTTGATGTGAGGATTTTCCAGGTCCTTGGCGGTGCCAAAGTCAATCAACTTCACAACGCCAAGCTCCGTGAGCATCACATTCTCGGCCTTCAAATCCCTGTGAACAATTCCTGGCTGCTCTAGCCAAGGGAAATATGGGTTTTGATCCTGAAAATGGAGAGACACCGACCCTCTTGGTGGCAGAAAATCGTCCCTGAAAATCAAAATGGGTACGTCTGAAAATGAATAGGAAACAAACAGGATAAACCATTCAATTTGGTTTCTTGAACCAATATTTTCAGACAAACCCATTTTTGTGTTTGAAACCACTGACCCCAGATTCTTGCATCTCGCAGATAGGTAACGGCATTGATGAGTTGCGCCAGATAGTAGCGCGCTCGTGGAACTGGACAGCCAACCGTCTTGATTAGCTCCCACAGTTCACCCCCCAAGCATTCCTCCAGCATCACGAAAATATTGGTGTTGTCTGAGAACCAGCCCAGCATTTTGATGATGTTGCAGTGGTTGGTCCTGGAATTCCACAGAAGAACAGGTCCTCCCTGAATCACTGAAGACAACCTACGCTCATGAATCATTAAGCACCGGTTCCAGTGACGCTTCCAAAAAGCTACAATGGAATATACCAGTATCTCACAAATCCACTGGTTAATCATCTCCAATTCAATTTCATGTTTGGGGGAATGCCCCGTTTTCATACCCCTCAGTTGGGGAAAGTCTCAAATTCACAACCTGTCGTGAAACATGGCAATGGAAAATATGTGTTTCTCCTCAAGCCTATGTCTACAGCGAATCTTAGATACCCTGCTAAAGATAAATTCTCAGCTGGGAACGAAGAATTTCCCCATTCGCAACGAAAGATCCAATCAAATCACTAAACGACGAATCACCAGTGGGTTTGCCACCGACAAAATCCTAATTTCTTCTTTCTTTGCTGGTCATATTCCCATTGTTGTTGACAAATTGTGCTAAACATCCCCATGTTGATTGATACACTCTGGTAAACTAACAGAGCTGTGCAAAATGGTTCATTTATAGATGATTTACCCATTGAAATTTTGATGTATGTTAGTTTACTGGAAGGTAATCAGTGGTAAATATCCCTCTCCCTTGTGTCCTCTGCAGGCAATGCTTCTCCATGTACAGGTCTGCCGTCTTTTTCAGACGTTCACAGCGATATCGGTCCACGATTTTCATGGCATAGCGACGTCCTGTAGCCTTCTCGGTAGAGGAATAGACAGAGGTAAAGGTGCCCCTGCCAAGGCCCCGAGAAATACACAGCTTTGTCCCCAAAATTAGGTACTTACCCGCTTACCCCAAGAATCTTCCCATGTCTACAGGGAAGCTTATTTTACAAACCATCGGATTTTAGGAGTACCCTTTTTTTCAACAAATCCACACACACACACAAAAAGCACTTGAACCAGCAGATTTCACCTGTGGATGTTTCAGCAGTTTGAGACCCTACCTGCCCAGCAATACGCCAATGTCAAACTCCGTGTCTCTTCTTCTAACCAGTGGAGGCAGCGGGAACGACATTGCAGAACTCTTTTCCCGGCAATGAATGATCTTCGAAAACAACAAGGATCATATCAAGTACAAGTGACATCTTGCCCAAGGTTGAAGGGCTCAGCACATGCGAGCTTACAAAAGATCTTCTGATGAAAACACAAGGGACGTCGCAAACGAAAAGATAATGCAAACTCAAAGGAAGTCGTGTGTTGCATTACCATAAACAATGTTCTACTACTGGGTCATCTTTTCCTATCCTGCATTCTTGATCATAATGCAGCTGCTGTCATGCCATTAAAATCCCCAGCTACGGTTCTCGAATCCAATTTCGTGGTAAATCTACAGTAGATGTATAATCACATACACATCTAAAATACAGGATGTAGGTGGATTGGAAAACCTTTGGCATTCTGAGCGGAGTGGATTCACCAAAAAATTCACCCACTGGCCATGGCAAACCGCTGCGGTCTCCTCGTTGGCCGACTGAATGTTGGTGCAACAGCTGCTGGGAATGGCATGGACAATGACCTTCCTGGCTGCAGCTGTGGAAGTGAGACTCAATGGGACCGTGGGAGCTTACCCTCTGGTAATGACTAACAGTTTTGCTATTGAAAATGGCCATAGAAATAGTGGATTTTCCCATTTTTGAATGGTGATTTTCCATAGTTATGTTAGTTTACCAGAGGGTACGAAATGCATCTCTACTGTCATGGAATCTACTGGATATCTAATGGATATCCAGCAGGTATTCATGAACACTTACCCTCTGGTTATTTAACGTAGCTATGGACAATCACCATTTTTTCAGAGGTGGATCATCATCAACCATCTACAACTGGGCAATTTTCCATAGCTACGTTAAATAACAAGAGTGTACATTAAACTAATTGAACATGGAAACCTGGAGTCTACCAGGTTCCCAGGCACTGCTGCACTTGGTGGGTGGAAGTGCATCCAGTTTTTCTCAGCAAGTTGAGGGGCAAACATCTACACATGAAGATCAATGAAGCCCTAACAACTCCTAAAAATGCCTTCTGAAATCCACATTAAACATATATATATATATATACATCATGTTTATATATGTATATAATGTCTGTGTGTATCAAATATATATACTATCTCGGTATATATAATATATTATATATAAAAACAATCATTCTTGGGGTTTCTGATTTTGACCGAACTCTGGGACGAATCCAATTAGACCAATTCCGCCCAATTCCCACCAGATGCGTTGCACAATGCACAGCCTTCAAGTTCAACCACACGGAAACAAAGCTATGTTTGATTGGGCATCAACTGGTTCAATATATTCAACCATTGGTATGTTATCTGACTCATTCGATGTATATAAGTGCTATGTCACTATGTATATATATATATATATGTGTATATATATATATATATGTACTGTGTATCCAGATAGATAATTATTTATACACACATATGATACAAATATATGATTCCATGATGCTCAAGTGCATCCAATCGCATGTTTCAAGTTTTCCGGTGTAACACATGCCAGGTTCACTCCGCTTGCGACTTGTCGCACTGACACATTGCCTCGGCGCTCGGGCGACCTATAGTAAAATGGCGATCAAAACTCGCGGAATCCTCTGTGGTTCACACCACAATAGGGATCTATGGATTGTAAAATCCCTCAAAATTTGGTATTAGAGATTTTGACCCAACAGAAAATGAGACTGTCTGGATCTTTGCGAATAGTTTGGCATATGAAGCTATGTAGCCAGAAAAAATTGCGACCTGGCGACCTGATTTGGGGGCAAGCGAAAGGTTTTCAGCTCCTACTTGGAGGATCACCCAACTGATTGTGTCTGTACTTTGAAACTGGAGTGACAACCCAATCATTATTGGGATACTGCCAATTGGAGAACTTTTTGCAGTAACCAGTAGTAATGTGGCAAACCCAATGATAAACCATTTCGGGGTCATGTACATCACCCCAAGACTAGAGGGATATCTTTCAGAGACTTGTTAGCTATGATTCTGAAAACCACTCAGCCATCAGCTAGTCCTCCAAGTCCCCATCATCTTACCATCCCTTTGCAACTCAGCGACACCGCCCATCGATGCAGCGCTCCAATGTTTCGCCGCTGCCGCGATCCATGAACCCACCGGCGTTTCTGTTGCGGCAAAAGTGTTGTGTTTTCTGTTACAAGTCTTTGGATAACCCAAGTTATGTCACCTTCAGCCCCCCTCAATTTCATTCTTTTGGAGAAATCCTCAATCTTCAAACCCCCAATGAAAATTGGAATATGGGTGTGTGTTCAAACCCAAATATCTCGCTGTTAACACCAAAGTTTAGCTACTTATAGCCTAATAGCTGTGTGTGTGTGGCTTCCCCCAATGACATGATGGTCTCATAGGTATTGACCCATCCGTGAAAAAGACTGAGATCTCAGTTGAACTTCGCCAGGGCCAATCAAACGCTACTGAAGATTCATCGAACAATGGTGGAAAAAATGGAAAAAAACTTGGTTTCACGAAAAATGAGTTCTGCAATGCCCAGCTGCAATGCTGCAGTCATAAGTGGAAGCGACTCAGAGCGAATTCTGCCTTTGCATTCAACTCTCTTGACATTTTTAATCAGTGAGTCCTCATGTTGATATGAATTTGTCCGAGAATAAGGTGTGTGACAATTTGTTTTCCGTTGAAACTGCCATTTTGGGGTGTGCACTATTCTCAGACAAGCCATGACAAGCCTATACATTTTGCCGTGTGCTTCCACTTCACACGAGACTCGGCCTCTTTTGACGTACTAGGAAAGCGTATCGTCTTGACAGCAAGACTACAAGGATTCAAAATTGATAGCTAGCGCAAGCAGCAGCCCTTTGGCTGGAGCAAGACAAAAGGTTGAGCATCATGCACACGATGGCGCAGGTTGGCTTACTTGGGGTAGACCTTGCGCGTCATGATCTCGTAGCCGTTCCTGGGGGAAACAGCGCAGACAAAATGGGGTGCCATGTGCCATAGGATCACACAATTGATGTCGCTGGTCGCTACTTTTGAGCCATCACCATTCCAGAAATACCTTGCCTAAAAAAATGTCTCGGGGACTTTTCTCAAAGGACCGCCATCTGCAAATCCCCGAAAATCCGCTTGGACAAGACGAAAAATTTAGCGCGACACCTGTTCCACCTAGCGGTTTGTCCAAGAATGGGGATGTACCCCAAATCCATTCCTTGCTGATGATTTTCTTGACTGAATGGCCAGTGTGTTGGTACTGATCTAACATAGCTTTAGAACACCACCATGTTTGAAAGGTCCATCAACCACAAATACACCATCTATATCAGTTCGCAAACTCTTACCAGAGGGTATGCCTCGAAATTGTGAGACGCACCCCTTTTTCCATGTGCATCTGCAACATTTGCAACACGCCGAGCCAGTTGAGCCATTCAAAATACCCCTATCCCATCTCATTCTGCTGGTTGAAAGCGGTTTTCATACTATGAGTTCATAATCCCCAAGAAATGAGCTATAGATAGCTATAGTACAAGTCCCAACAAATTATACCATTCAACCAGACTATTTTTTTACATGACTCTTGAATGATCTCCCTGATCTCCAAGAGTCCAGTTGATGGAGGTGATGGAGATGGTGTTCTTCGACACCAACAAATCGTAGAATCCATACTGGGCTTCTCCATACCAATCCTCAGCATCCCCAAAGGCTCCCAAATGGTTTTGAGTGCTGGATGGCGGAGGGCTTTGACATGATATGACGGGGTTCAGAATGTAGGAAACCCATGTGTAGATATTTACATATACCATATCAATGAAAATAACTAATAGTAATAAAAGTAAGAATCATAATAATGTGGTTTAGACCCGTAATTTTTCCCTTGCACCAAAATTCTGGCAGAGATGCATCCGGTTTGGCATACAGAGGAGATGGGCACATTCGCTAACAAACATTGGGATATGAGCCAACTATCATAACGGGCTTACATTCCCAAAAAAAATATGGATAGTAACTGAAACCAAATGAAATGGCTACCCTCTGGTAATAAAACATGGCAATGGAAGCCAGCCCATTTGTAGATGCTGATACCCACTTAGATGCCTATTTCGTTCGGGGATTCCCAGCCATGATGACACAACAGAGGGGCTCAATCCCTTCCAGGTCACATGGGCATATGATGAGGGATTTGCTCGAGGTTAAACGTTTACATAGCTGTGGAAAATCAACCATGTCTAGACGATGTTCCTGGGGAAACCATGGGTTTTCCAGATCTTTTTGTATGGTCACCCTAGGGCAACAAATAAACGGGGATATGATCATGTGTAGTCATTCATCCCATAGTAATACATCTTGTCCAGCAAGGGAAAATATGTATAAAACGGTTAGATTCCCAGAGTCACCGGGGCCACAAAAAGAATTCCACCAATCCGCAATGGAAGGCCTACAGTACTGGTGACTCTGTAGAATCAACGAAAAAAAAAGGTCCCATTGTTGCGAATTCCAAATCTTAAATCCTGATGTGTTTCATGATAGTTTCATTGGGAATTCAATCCATTTGATGGATTCATCTCATTTAAATACCCACAAAATGAAGTGCTGGGGTTCATCCAAAATGAGGTGCTGGGTCTCCATCTTGGGATCGCCAACCCCCCCTTTGCGAGTGAACATCCTCATGTGGGTGACCGTTTTGGGGAGCTGCAATGATTCATGTAAGCCATGTGCATGTGCATTTGTATATACATATAATCTCTTACCTATATATATATATATACATATATATATATATATATTGATACATGTATTGATACATGTGTATATATATATTGATACATGTATGTATGTATGTATGTATGTATGTATGTATGTATGTATGTATGTATGTATGTATGTATGTATGTATGTATGTATGTATGTATGTATGTATGATTATCTTGTGTCACGTTACGTTTCGTTACATTACATTCCATTGCATTGCGTTGCGTTGGGTTGCATTGCATCACATTACATTACATACATACATATTATATGTATGTATATATATATATATGTATGTATATGTATAATTATGTATATGTATATATGAACATGCATTTACAGATATATAACTCATCGCAGCGGTAGTGAAAGTGGTATTATCACCCCATCCACCAATGGGGGTCTATACACAGACCTTTGCAGCCACTCACAGTGGATGAGTACCAAACACTTGCAGTATATACGTAAACATTGTTTTAACCGTATACATCAACATGTGTCTGTGCCTAATAAACCAGTATATACGTACATTTGCATGTACATACATACATACATACATACATACATACATGCATGCATGCATGCATACATACATGCATACATGCATACGTAAATACATCCATGCAGACATACAGGGAGGTAGATATAAACAATGAATAAATCGGTAGTTAATCATAAATACAGTAATTTTCATGTAGACCCACATCATATTTAAGATCTATAAACAAAATAACAACAATCCCACCAACCAACATCTTCCCCACCAAGCGAATTATCCAAGTGGCTCTCTTGTTGTGGATATTTGGCGTGGCCTCTGATGAGATACCACCGCCACCACCCGTCACGAAGCACGTGAGGCCGCCCAACCTGCAGGGAAACGGACACGGTTGGATGTGGAGGTACCTTATGGGATTAGATACTGGTGTTAGGTTTCGCATATGCATGTATGTATATATATATATGTGTAACTGTATATATATATATATATATACATATGTGATATTATGATGTGACATGATATATGATAGATATGTATGTATATACATGATATGATATACATATGTGTATACTGTAGTACATGCTACCTATATGTATGACTACCTATCTGTAGATGTATACCTATGCATATACTGGGATGTACATTATACTCATTATACATCTATTTTCATGTGTCCAAATCCCTTGTATATTATATATATAGTTGTAAATGTGACTAGTTGTAAATGTGACACACTAGGTAACTAGGTCACTAGGTCACTAGGTTTCAACTTGCAAAAATGGATGCACATAGTTATGACCCTGGCAGCATTGTTTTGGGTCAAGTCGCCACAGGTTCTGCATTGCTTACAAAAAATTGGGTGTGCCCTGAATTTCACCTATGCGGTAGATATCCCAAGAGATACAAATGTCAGTGAAATTTGGAAGTATCCAACCAAAAATCTAAACATAGGTGGAAATTGCAGGTGATAGAACGACCAACCAATCAAAATTGGTGATAATAGATTGCCATGGAACATGACCCATTTGTCCATGATTTGCCTATTACTGTAAGCATGGCCATTTCCCATAGCAATCTGGCAGTCATTACCAGAGGGTAAGAGTATGTCAGAGATGACAGAAGAGACCGAGCATGTGGAGAAATCCTATGAAATTCGTCTGCCACTGGCAGGTTCCATTAGAAACTGACGGGAGAACCTCAGCGATGATCCTCCAAGTGGCTGGAATCGGCGAAGGAGACCAGAAAATGGAAGGGGAAATCGTGGAGGTTATTTTGTTGTGAGGAATTTTGGGATGTTCCAGGGGTTTGCAAATGTCCCTTTTTGGGGATGTTGAACATCACTTGAAAAAATCAGATTCGGCCAGACTGAGATGTACACCCAAGTACCAACCTGACAACCTCGTCAGGTTTCCTGGATTTTATCCAATTTACAATATGGAGGTTTCCTAAAATAGGGGTACCCAAAAATGGATGGTTTATAATGGATTTTGTTTGCATGATCTTGCCAAAAGATTTTGATTGCCGAGGGGTTGATTGCCAGTTTTGTTGATTAAAGCCCCCACTTTGATTGGTTCTCACCCTCCACTTTCTTGGTTCTGAACATCCCCATTCAAACCGATCAATCCCCATGTTCGTTACTTAAACCCTTCCATGTTTGCGGTTTCACCCGTCCCATTGTGAATTACATTACATCTCTATCGCTTTCCATTTTGTGAATCCCAAATTATGGGATAAACTTATACAGTGTGGCCAAAAATGGGGTATATCCAAAAATTGCCACTCACAAGGAAAATGATGGATAAACCATGGGATGTTCGTATTTTGCTTCGTTTCATCCCTGAATCTTGCGTGGTTGATTCCCCACGATTGTCGTGGGCATATACGCACATGAACATGGACATGTCATGACATTTTAGGGTGAAAACACAAATCCCCATTGTTTTGTAGTATTTTTTGTTGGTTCTTACCCAAAATTTCATTCTATATCAAAACAACTCCCAATTACTCTTTTGGCCATATGTCCCATTATATCACCGTTGATATCCCCACCATACCACCATGATTGTTGTTTAAATATGGTTGTTCTGCAGATATCCACAAGATATTCACATTTTTGTTGGCGTTTCTTCGTTTTCTGTTGTAAGCTATGGAAAATGGCCCATGTAATCCGATAATTTACCTGTTAAAAATGGTGACTTTCCAAAGCTATGTCAAATTACCACAGGGTAAATCCACTAATATTCCATATGGTTTCATTCATGTTCCATTTTATCCCCATTATATCCCATGATGCCACCATGTTCCCATATGTGTTCCATCGTTTCCCCCCAGTTTTCCCATGGTTTTCCCATGGCTTAGCCGCGACGTGCTCGGCATCCCGCCTGTTGGGACTCCAGAGCTCCTGATCATGTCGATGTCCGGTGACCAGCAGGTCCAAGCCGTACCTGCAGAGAAACTCTTAAGGGATACGCATGAAGATGTATCATATCATATGTAAAAACTATGTGTATACGTATGTACATGTGTACGTATGTACGTATGTACGTATGTACGTATGTACGTATGTACGTATGTACGTATGTACGTATGTACGTATGTATGTATGTATGTATGTACGTATGTACGTATGTACATGTGTGCGTATGTACATGTGTACGTATGTACGTATGTACGTATGTACGTATGTACGTATGTACGTATGTACGTATGTACGTATGTACGTATGTACGTATGTACGTCTGTACGTATGTACGTATGTATGTATGTATGTATGTACGTATGTACGTATGTACGTATGTACGTATGTACGTATGTACGCATGTACGTATGTACGCATGTATGTATGTACGTATGTACGTATGTACGTATGTACATGTGTACGTATGTACGTATGTACGTATGTACGTATGTACGTATGTACGTATGTATGTATGTATGTAGGTATGTACGTATGTACGTATGTACGTATGTACGTATGTACGTATGTACGTATGTACGTATGTACGTATGTACGTATGTACGTATGTATGTATGTATGTACGTATGTACGTATGTACTTATGTACGTATGTACGTATGTACGTATGTACGTATGTACGTATGTATGTATGTATGTACGTATGTACGTATGTACATGTGTACGTATGTACATGTGTACGTATGTACGTATGTACGTATGTACGTATGTACGTATTTACGTATGTACGTATGTACGTATGTACGTATGTACGTATGTACGTATGTACGTATGTACGTATGTACGTATGTGCGTATGTATGTATGTATGTATGTACGTATGTACGTATGTACGTATGTACGTATGTACGTCTGTACGTATGTATGTATGTACGTATGTACGTATGTACGTATGTACGTGTGTACGTATGTACGTATGTACGTGTGTACGTCTGTACGTGTGTTCGTGTGTACTTATGTACGGATGGACGTATGTACGTATGTACGTATGTACGTGTGTATGTGTGTACGTGTGTTCGTGTGTACTTATGTACGTATGGACGTATGTATGGATGTATGTATGTATGTATTTATGTATGTATGTATGTACGTATGTACGTATGTACGTGTGTACGTATGTACGTATGTACGTGTGTACGTGTGTACGTATGTACGTGTGTACGTGTGTACGTGTGTACGTATGTATTTATCTATGTGTGTATGTACGTACGTACGTACGTACGTACGTACGTACGTACGTATGTATGTATGTAGGTAGGAAGGTAGGTAGGTAGGTATGTATGTATGTATATAATATGTATATATGTATATATGCATATGTATATATGCATATGTATATATGCATATGTATATATGTGTGTGTATGCATGCATGCATGCATGTATGTATGTATGTATATGTATGTATATATATATATATGTTTTTGCTGAATATCTCCATAGCCTTCAGCACCAAGGCGCTGTTGGTGCATGCTCACCTCAGTTCTTGGGAAAGCTATGGGAAAACTATTGGGAAAACTGAGAGAGAATATGGGGGTACCCCGAAATGGATGGTTTACAATGGAAAATCATACTTAAAATTGATGATTTAAGGGTACCCCCATTTTAGAAAACCTCCATATAGGAAAACTGTTGACTTCACAAAAAAAATTACACCAGCATCGACCCCAAACAGCAAAATTCGTACAGGTATAGTACTAAAGTATCCACCCAAAACCCTCCCAACTAGTCACCACTACACCGGGGAAGGAATGGTATATTGTGGAACCATATAATCCGGCTATATACGCGGCGACAACCCTCGCGCATTACGCATCGTGTGTGGTAATTTTTCTATATCTCTTCAATTATATATTTCTTATACAAAAACTCAAAAACCGAAACCAAAACCAAAAACATCCAACAACATCACTGCCGTCTGACAACTGAAGTGCAACTGACATGTGTTTCGTTTGTTTTGCATTCCGAGCGCACTTTGATATTTATTCTTTTTGCTCCTTTAGATTATTTGTCGAGGTTGGTGTTTCCCATGACCTTTGTGTTTTTGATGTCTGCTTCACCTTCAAACCGGGTGATTCACCGANTTAGATTATTTGTCGAGGTTGGTGTTTCCCATGACCTTTGTGTTTTTGATGTCTGCTTCACCTTCAAACCGGGTGATTCACCGAGCAGCATCCTATCCCGGGTCTGGGTGGGTGGGACACTTTTGGTCTCCAACCCAATTTTGATCCACTACTTGTAACGGAACATAACATAAAATGAAGTT
>BGPT01000855.1:84203-95538 GCA_003297045.1 Symbiodinium sp. clade C Y103 | reverse complement strand
CGTACAGGTATAGTACTAAAGTATCCACCCAAAACCCTCCCAACTAGTCACCACTACACCGGGGAAGGAATGGTATATTGTGGAACCATATAATCCGGCTATATACGCGGCGACAACCCTCGCGCATTACGCATCGTGTGTGGTAATTTTTCTATATCTCTTCAATTATNTGGTATATTGTGGAACCATATAATCCGGCTATATACGCGGCGACAACCCTCGCGCATTACGCATCGTGTGTGGTAATTTTTCTATATCTCTTCAATTATTGAAGCTTAGGTGTAAGTGCTACTTTTGGGGACAGCAGGGGCATGCTTGCGGTAGTTTCTCCACTTGAGGGGCACAGCAGCTGGTGTCAGGGGTGCCCCACGGTATGATCCGCATTGCGCTGCTCTTCCTATGCCTGGGAGAGCAGGGCCATGGATGGTGGTTCATGACGAACCAGACGATGCCACCTGACCCTCCAACGTGGTGGATGAGGTTTGGTGAGGATTTCCCAAAGAGCCGAGAAGCACTCGAAGGCTGGGGCTCATGGACGACAACCGCATGGACGTCCTTCAGAGACGCAACTCAGACGCTGGATCCCACAAGGTGGGAATATGGGCTCTGGTTGGTGGTGGATACCATGGTGAGTTTCGGAGGATGGGCAATCTTTGGTAACTCCTGGAATGGGGTGAGGACTGGCTGCAGACGCTTGCTGCAGATAGGAATGGTCCTGACGCTATGCCTGGCAGCCCACTATGTGTGGGCCGTGTGCTACCCAGTTGTCTCCATTCTGGTGGGAATGCTGATGGCGGTGATCTGGGTTCTACGTCGAGTGCTCCGCTTGGTGGGCACAGTCTTCTTCTACGTGCAGAAGTATGCGGGACTGGCACCAGAAGCAGCAGACGTCGACTATGTGGGACCTGGGACCGGGGCTGTACCCGAGACGTCAGCGTTAAGGGCCTTCAAGCGGACTGGAGAGCAGGCGAAGCAGGTTGTGGTGAGAAGGGGGACGTTGACGGCCGTCTTCAACGTGGGCAATGATGCTCAGAGCATCAGAACCCATGGGTTATACCTGCCAGTGGAGCCTGATTCCGTTCGAGGCGACGTGGAGCTGGTCGGACGCCTCAAGCATGTGGACCGGGTGCACCTGTGCCGGAACGTTGCATGCACCGAAGATGGTGGAGAGCATTTCCAGGAGTACGGAGTTGTCAAGAAGTTCAATGCCGAACGATTTCAGTCTGCCCAAGCTCATGGCGGGGCGCTGGAGGCTGGACGCACATTGTGGAGCTGGTTTCGGACTCCGGAGGTGAGTCAAGGTGTTCACAGACTGGTTGGGAAGATTCGTGAATACGCTTCAGAATCGGAGACTGAGGATGTGGTGCACTGTCACGCTGGCCAGATCAAGTGGCAGAGTGAGACCGGGCTCGAATGTCTAGCACCTTCCAAGTGTACAGCTGTAGGAGTAGTGTTCGATCAGCTTTTGCACGAAGACATGCCGGTAGGTAGCCATGAAGTAGGTCTATGCCCCAAGCATGCTGCCTCGTATCTGTCCCGAAGGGTCCACATGAAATGTGTGTCGAACATTGCCCCAGAGAGAGCCGAGTTCCGACTTCTGGGAGGAGGAGCCGATCCAGGTCGAGGGCAAGGGTGGCGGTCGATGAGGTCCAGACCGATGCGGAGGACATGGAGACTGGGTATGAGGACGACGAGGAGAACGGCATCGACACCTTGCCAAGATCGGGATGTTGGACTCCCCTGGGACAGAAGTGGGCGAGAGCATGTTGGAGAAGTTCATGGAGAGGTATGCTATGGGACGAGACGAGGGTCTACGAGAGGATCAAGTCCGAGCCCGCCTTTGTCGTGAACACCTTTTGGGGGAGGCAGAGCTTCTGAAGGAGTTGATCAAGGATGGAGAAGAGGAGCAGTCGAGAGGGCAGAGAGGGTTGACAAAGTTCCTGAACTGCTGGCGCAAAGAGGTGGAAAGGGAGAGAGTTGCCCAAATGTCCAAGTCTGACTCTGACTGGAGTGTGATCCCTGGACGGAGTGATGCCTCTCAAGCTAGCCCGGAGCAAGCCGCTCCCCCTATCCCTACGTCCTTGAGGGCGCCTGTGGCAGTTGAAAGCCCCGGTTCTGCGGCTGATGTGAAAACCCCGATCAGAAGAACGTCTACTTCCAGCCCGGCATCATCGTTCAGTGCATTGGGACGAACAGGACAGGGATCAGGAGAGATCAAGATTGCACCACCAGGTCTCTACAAGAACGACCGCAAGGCCGGGACAGGGGAGGCCACAGAACCCATGGAGCACATCGCCAGGGCGATCCAGAGTCAGACTGCGGAGCTCGCAACACTGGTGCGGCATCAGGCTGAGGGAGGAGGTTCACATCCGGTGGGTACCGTCAAGGGCCTCAACAGACAGTCGGAGGAGCTCGTCTTCCTGATGAGAGCATGCGGCCAATACAACATTCAAGTGGGAGCTGGGGAACATGGGCAGTCACTAGCCAACAGTTTGCTGGCAGCTCAAGTGGGTGCTTCCACCAAGCTACGAGCGGCAGGATTTCGGCAGAAGATGACAACCCGCCTGGCAGTGGGAATTGCAGGCCCATTCTGGGGAACCAATGAGAAATATGCTTTGTCCGCTTCAGATTTCCTGAGCTTCGCGGACGCAGAGCTGGATCAATTTGCATCGGAGCACAAGGGCAACAAAGGACCTCCTGACCAACGGCCACCACCTCCTGTGAGATTCGATGAGTGGGTAGCACGGGTCCGAAGGCAGACGGATGTTTGGTGCCTGGTCTATGGTGAGGAATGGAGGACAGTGAGGGCATCAGCGTTGGATCTTCTCTCTCAATGGCACCTAGCCTATCCGCATCGGTGGCCCTTGGCAATCGTAATGGACCTGTGGGAGGAGTTGGCATGGCGGCTCATGGAGGACTTCAAGGATATCCTGAGGAGTTTGAAGAAGGAGATAGGTAGGGAGACCTTGACCCTGAATGGCTGCGCTTCCATGCACTACTTCCTGGACCCGACGGACAAGCCTGGTTGCAGATGCC
The DNA here is from genome assembly GCA_003297045.1 of Symbiodinium sp. clade C Y103. Classification (NCBI taxonomy): domain Eukaryota; class Dinophyceae; order Suessiales; family Symbiodiniaceae; genus Cladocopium; species Cladocopium sp. clade C. The sequence goes on along the minus strand of BGPT01000855.1, from coordinate 92,502 downwards.
CACAACGTTCGATCTGGAACGACCAGATTCTTGGTTCCAGACTGAGGTGATCCCAAGGATTGAGAGGAAACAGGAGCGCCCCCTACTGCAGGAGCAGTTGCTACTGATGGGGAGAAGCCGACGTTGAAAAGCCTGTGGGGACCAAAGTTGACGGCGGAGGAGGTGAACAGGGCGAAGGAAAGAGCCCCGCTGGACCGTAGTGGGAATCTACTATGCTGGGGCAACTTGTGCCATGTGGGTTGCAACACCACCAACTGTCAACGGTCGCACGAGGGCCTACGGGGAACCTTTGAGAGCTTGGATCCGTGCGTCCAAATGCAACTTCTCAAGAGAGGTGGCTTGAAGAGGATGAAGATTGAGTCCAAGGAGGGCGTCACTCACAAGATCAAGGATATCCGTCAGAAGATGGATAAGGACAAGGCAGACAAGATTCAGGATGGTCGTCGTCGTGATTCTCGCGCTGGGGAGAAGGAGACAGAGGTTCCTACGGAGGATGGGCCCAAAGCGGGAGGAACACAGCGATCAGTACGATTTTGGGACATCCCGGAGGAGTTCAAGGTGGACTACACGGAGAAGGAGGACATCAAGGACCTGGTACAGGGGCCAAACCCACATTGGGGAGACGATGTATATCAACCTCGAGCACGACATCCCGGACGAGGAGGACAGAGTGCCCCTGAGGAGGCGCGACAGTTGGTGAGCGAGGCCAAACGTCTTGGGGAGCAGGACACCTTGAAGAAGTTGGAGGGAGCTTCGGATGACCTATATGCATGGGCAGCGGCACGTGTTGCAAGGGAGCCAGGTGTCGACTCCAACACCCTTTTGTCGGAAATGGCTACTTATGGTCTGGGTGAAGTTGCTCGCGAAGCTGCAGACCTTTTGGAGGACAACCCTACGGCCAAAGCAGGATCATCACGCTTGCAGATTGGTGAGACTTCATGGAGTGCTGGGTGCCCTGGAAAAGGTTCTATGACTCTGGATGGAGAACATTGGACCTTCTACGACTTCAAGGAGGAGATCTACATGACTGAGGAGTTGGCTGGCCTCCTGAAGGTCGCAGAGCCCACCGTGGAGAAGCGGCAATGCGTGACCCTTGCAGTGGCGGCTGGAGTGCTCTATGAGGAGACCAAGAGGGTACCGACGGCCAGTGAGGTGCAGAAGAGAGCTCAGCTATACCGCCTGGACCAGACAAGATTGGCTGTGGAAGCAGCGCAAGCCCTGGGAGACCCTGACGAAATGGTCACTGCCGTTGAGCATGAGATGAGAGTTTACATCCACGACCTCACCACAGCACACCATGAGAAGGACTTCCGCAGCTTGGCGGTCTTTCCGATCGGAGACTTGCAGGACATCAAGGTGGTGGTGCTTCGGACCGACTACAAGGGTGGTGTCATCGTCGAGAGTGTGGTGGGGCCACATTGGAAACCTGGAGATGCAACCATTTGGGTCCTCATCCATAAGGGTCACATGACGTGGCTCCAACCTCCATCACAAGGCCGAGGAGAGAAGCTGGTGGACGAGGAGGAACATGCAACTACTCCAGCATTTGGCTTCTTTTTCTTTTGGCATAGTCGACATGACCAAGCCGCAACATCACCTGGCAAGACCCACTGCCGGTTGTGTCGGACAGCCCGCAAAGCAGGAGCCTGGACGGACTGTTTTCGGCAGCACAGCTGTCTTGCAATGATGGCCGCAGTTGCGGGTGGTGGAGATCGATCACAAGTCGTTCGTGGGGTACGTCCAGCTGGAGCTCCACATCAACCTGGTGATTTGGTTCTTCAGGAAGTGTTTGCAGGCTCAGGGCGTATTACATCCAAGTGGAGGGAGACGCACTCAGCGGAGGAGCCCATCGAAGTCTTTGAGGATCCCCATCGACGGCGGGGCTATAAGCAGAGCCATGATCTTCTGTTGGACTCCAACCGCCGCAACCTGGGAGAGAAAGCCCGCGGGACCAGCGAATGTGTGGTGGTCATGCACCAGTTTCTGTGATTGGCAACTCCAGAATGGTGGTACCCGCACCTTCCAGGACCCTGAAGGAGGTCAGGATGGTCCTCAACAACAACGAGAACTTGATGGGAACGTACTATCAACCTTGGCAGCTGACACGTTTGAGTCTCTGCTGGACAGAGGGGCCTTTCCGGTCTGCGAAAGCTCTGCAACATCTGGACGTTACCCCAAGCAATGGGATCTTCCTGCTTGGAAACGAGTTTTGGCCAGACCGGATGTCGAGTACATGGAGTTCCCTATGTGCGCCTTTGGCTTGGGCCCTCCGGATCAACCAGGACATTTCTATGTGCACCGGGCTCGGTTGGTTTTTCCAACCCATCCCCCACTTCGTGAAGCACTTCTTCGAGTTTGCCCGTGTCAAGGACCTCATCATACCCATGTTGGACTGAAAGGCTGCCGCCCAGGCCATACTGTTACGAGATGCACGGAAGCGGGAGCCTATTCCTGGGACTTTGTCACCACGGTGGTGCGTGTCCTTCAGTCGACCTTGGGGGGGGGTCTGGTTTCATCACCACAACACCAGCCCTATGCGGGCGGCAATGAGGCTGAGGAGAACGAGGCTGAGGACGAGGCTGAGAAGAATGAGGCTGAGGAGACCCATGAGGATGATCGAGAGGTTGATGAGGCTGGCAGAGAGACTGATGAGGTTGGCGGAGGTGGTCGAGAGAACGAAGGTGCTGCCGATGACAATGAATCGGACGGCTACGAACCTGAGGAGCCGATCGAAACACCTGATGAGGAGTCTCCTCAATCTGATTCCCAAGGGGAACCTGGTGAGGACGTCGATGAGGATGAGGAGATTGTGCAGGTCGAGCAGGACGAAGACGAAGATGATACAGCAAGACATCCCAATCCCAATTGGGATGATGATGAGACGTGGGACCAACGACTTGAAGGGATACCAGAAGATGCTGAGGAGCCATGGGATCAGGAGTTCGAGGAGGTCCCCATTGATGACGAGGATGAGACCGAGGAAGCAGCAGAGGCGAAACGCCGGAGGATTGAGGCTGAGGTGGACGCAGGTTGGGAGAAGGCACGACCTAAGGAGCTGCCTGAGATGTCTTAAGAGGAGCTCGACGAGTTCTTGGAACTCCTCACTTCGAAGACTTCGCCCAGGAAGTCCCCACAGAAGACTGGGGGCTCTGCGGATCCGCCAGACGAGCCACCTGGAGATGACGAGCCCACTGAGCCAGAACCAGATGATGAGGACTTCGGTGACTACTGGAGCTATGACAGGGCGCGGGGAAGATTGACCAGGGTTCATCGACTACTGCGCCAGAGGCTCTATATCCCTGGAGATGACAACAGACCGGTCTTTTTGAGCAGTTTGAGGAGTGCCCGGAGGACGCATTTGACCAACCAGGACGGTATCAACGTCATGGTGGACGACAACTGGAGGGCAGCCGGGCAGGTCGAGATTGGCTATGGTTGGTGGACTGGGAGAACCATCTTCACTGTCGAAGGACATCGAACGGAAGGAGAAGCGGAGAGGGGAGATTATGATCCTTCGGGTGACGATGATGTCATTGGAGGAGACCGTTTTGAAGGAAGGTGGATTGAGGATGCCGGAGGGCCTGAGGCTACCGGGAGGTTGAGATCAAGTGCATCGAGGTCACGCGATGAGTCACGTCATTCTGGGCGAGAGGATGAGGGAGGCAGTCGAGAACATGACAGAGCTGGAGGAGCCCAAGTCATTTATCGAGCACCAACACCGGATGCCAAGGAGGCCGCCATGGAATATGTGAGGTTCGTGGAGGATGAGTTTGGCAACGATGCAATGGGATGGACTGCGCTCATCGCCAAGGGCAATGAAGTCTTACGGAGGGCTGGCACTGTCGAGAAGGCGGCGGAGAGCCTATGGGAGGTTAGAGAGGATCAGGGTTTGATGAACTTGAAAGGGGTGGAGTGTGACAGTCTGGAGGGCTTGCTTCACCCTGACCTCCTAGCCTACCTGAGGAGTGTGCGGCACTATGGGATGGAGGCCCGGTATGTCGGACCCAGGGAGAGAGTGAAGGCCAAGTTGCACCCCAATGCAAAGAGGAGCATCGATCAGGTCTTCAAGCAGATCGCCAAGGATGTCAAGAAGCATCGTGCCCTGGTCGTGGATGGACTCTTGGACGAGTTGGGGGAGACGATTTCGAGCCCTTTCGAAACTGTGGACAAGCAGAACCCGGACCGCACCATCTCCACCGAGAAGCGCTTGGTGCATGACCAGAGGAATGTCAACTGTGGCACCTCCAAATATTTCCACCCACCAGCTTTGCAACCAATGCACAGCCAAGTAGCACAGAGGGTGCTGTGGATGAAGTGTCGGTGCCCGGGCCTCCCTATCTTGATGGCCAAGAAGGACATCGCAGGAGCATTCCGGCTATTGTGGTTGAGACCAGCAGATGTGGGCCTGTTTGCCGGTGACATCCCATGGGCACCTGACAAAGCTTTCCAGGACCGCTATGATGGGGAGCCGCCATGCAGAGGAGACATCACGGTGCTCTACTTGGTGTCGAGCTTTGGCTTCTCTGGGTCACCTGGAGAATGGTGTATGTGGGGCAGAGCAACAGAGGAGTACCACAGGGCTCATCGACCTGAAGAGGGGAGGAGAGACATGCGGACCGGCTTTGACTCCAAGGTCTTGGTGGACGATTGTATCCTCATCGAACCTTGGGTTGGTTTGCGGCCGTGGGTCAGCTCGGAGGTCTTTGAGTCAGGGGTGATCCAGATGCTGGGCAAGAATGCGGTGAACCAGGAGAAGGATGAGATTGAAGGGGCCTTCAAGACGACTCAGACGGTTTGGGGAGTCATCATGCAGACCGATACAGAAAAAGCCCTGTTACCGGAGAGGAGAATTCAGAAAGGAGCCGAGCTCATGACCGACTTCGGGTTTGATCATGGGGAGAAGAGCTTGACCCTGAAGCAGCTCCAACAGTTCCGGGGCATTATGACAGGGTGGGCGGCCGTGATCCGAGGATTAGCCAACGAACTCAAAGCCGCTGACAAATTCCTTTCTGGTCGAGACGGAGGTGCCCCCATCAGGTTGAGGTTTCGAGGAGACGGGTCCCAGCAATGGGAGGAGAGGACAGCCTGGGAGGATCTATGGGAGCTCTTCGAGGTATGTCGATGGCTGAGTGCTCGGTCGGAACTTTGGGACGAAGTGTTCACCACGAGCATGAGGAGGATGTTGAAGCCCATGGACCGCCTTGCACTTCCAGGAGAATGGGATGAGGTGGTGTTCGTCTCGTCGGATGCCACACCGACTGTCATGGGAGCCATCGATTGGAAGTTCCGCACCACCTTCCGTGAGACAGCCAAACATCTACAGCCGTGGGTGACAAGGGCGCTGACCGACGAGGAGGAGGCAGCAGAGGACGGGGACTTGCTCATCCACCTCAGTGAGATGCTTTCCTTTGTGGCATTTGCGTGTGCCATGGGACCTCAATGGCAGGGTAAGGTTGTGATCTACGGTGGAGACAACATGGTGGTGAAGAACTGGTTGAGGAGCCGACAAAGTCGAGTACGAGGAGGCCGCATGCTCATACGGGTGCTCAATTTGGTAGAGATCCGGTGGGGCTGCCAGGTGCTGGCAGGGTGGTGGCGAACCTATCACAATGTGGATGCAGATTACGTCACCCGATGCACCGATGAGGAGTTCCAGGAGTTCGCGCAGCAGAAGGGCCTCGTCATCGTCGACGTGAGGAGTGCAGTGAAACAAGCCCTTGAGGACTCGGAGAAGTTCGGGACCACCTTTTTGTTCCATGCAGATGATGATGACCGCCAACACTTGCTGATGCTCAAGGAGCGGCGTGTCAGGAGGCAGATCCAGAGTGATATCGCAATCCCATGGGAGAGCATTCGAGTGGAGGAGTGGGCCCCAGGGGGCCGGTTGACCCGAGATTTTGAGCAAGCTGCGGGTGCATTGAAGGCCAGGGTCGACTGGGAAGACACTGGGGGTCCAGGAATCTTTTGTGCCACAGTCGGGCCAGACATGCAAGGGAGACAGCTCAGGAAGTGTTTGCAGGCCATGGTTGAGCGCAAAGCCTGGCTGGGGCTCATTGAGGGACCGCGTATGGTTGCCTGGGAGCTTGGTGAGCGCCTATGTGAGGAGCGTGGATGGCTGGTGAAGCACTTTGAGTACATCACTACGGAGCATGGAGAAGCTATGGCAAGGAGACGGAGATGCCTGGTGATCTTCTGCCGAGGTGGGCACTATGAAGGATGGGAGTCGGTTTTCGTGAAGTCGTGTCACCCACCGGCAGTTCAGAATGTCCTCCCTGCCAGGGCATGGGAGGAGAAGGTGTGGATCAAGCCGGCCAGCCTGACCTTGGAGAGCGGGATCCCAAGAGAACAGATGCTCCCAGCCCCGGTGGGGCATTTCTTCTGGGAGGAGGGAGGAGATAGGATGACCTGCCATGGAGCGGGGGGCCCCGTGTTGTGGCCAAGGTGGTCGGAGGAGACGAAGAGCTTCAACGACATCTACGTCTACGACCGGAGAGGACCCCCAGGCCATTTGAGGAAGCTTGAGATCGAGGAGATCTGGGTGCTACAAGGACGAGGACGAAAAGAGTTCCAAGGCTTGGCCAAGGAGCACGGTGAGAAGCAGGTTGGAGACGATGGTTGCAGGGCGACTGGAGCGCAGACGTAACCTTTTGGCCGGGGCAGGGGCCCTGGTGAGTCAGCAGGTCGTCGCTGAAGCTGGACGTGCTGGAGCTGCCGCAGATGAGACAGGAGCCGATGCTTTGGCCCAGATTTTGATATGGCTGAGGAGGTGGCGCCGAGGAGACTTTGGGAAGCCCACAGACGGCCGAAGAGCTGGAGGTGGATCTGAGTTTGCCCCTGTTTGCCGCTGGGCGGAGTCTTGGTGGATTGGGATGTTGGAACCTCTGGAAACCGAAGAGGAGCACCATGATCGGTACGCCGGGGGTAGAAGGAGGAAGAGTCCCCAGGAGATCGCTGAGCAGGTGGCGAAGGGAATCGTCGACAACGTGGGGTTGCAGATCAGACCTTTCAGTGGAGAAGTCAGTGAAAGGGTTGAGGAATGGCTCGAGGAGAACATGACCGGAGACAAGAGTGCAGCCACAGAGCGTGCCTACGCGGGAGCATGGTCGAAATGGTGTGCGTGGGCCAGACGCAAAGGTTGGTTGTCAGAGTATTTGAGCAGAGGTGAGGATGTGGTGAGCCGCGAGAACAAGATCCTCTCTTATGTGGGCACCTGGGATGGTTGGGGTGCTCCGTCAACACCATCAGGCAAGCCATTTTTGCCCTCAAGACAGCACACAAAAGGATTGGTGAGGGTGACATCACTGAGGGGATGCACCGTGTGTGGATTTTGCTCGGAGGACTTGATCGCCGGAACACGGCCAGGAAGCCCAGACGGCTAGGAGTCACCCAGGAGATGATCCTGTGGCTGGGGACGCATCTGGTTGAACCGCTGAGGGGCAGAGAAGGAAACTCATCCTATGCGGATGCGGTGACCATGTTCGCTGCAATCTCTACAGCCTGGTTTTACATGCTTCGGGCAAAGGAGTACGCAGAGTCCAACGGCATCGACTATGACATGATTGTCCGAGGATGTGATGTACGTCTGATGAGGAATGGTGTCACGGTCCCAGCAGATGAAACCGAGGTGTCGTTGCAGTTCAGGAAGACAAAGACGGACCAGCTGGCCTTTGGTGACGTGAAAACTCTCCGGGCTACTCAGGTGGCCTACTTGTGTCCGGTGGAGGCTCTGAGTAGAATGAGAAAGGTTTGGCCAGATCGGTTTCGACAGGGACATCCAGAAGGGCTCCTACCACTCTTCAGGTGGGCTTCAGGTGGAGTGGTGCGCAGGTTGGAAATCCAACTCCTCCTGCAAAAAGCGGCCACGGCTGTTGGCCTTCCAGGGGACAGGTTCATGTCCCATTCCCTCCGTATAGGGGGTGCTACGGCTCTCTTCCAAGCGACCTCCGACATCGAGCTCGTGAAGCGACTGGGACGTTGGTCATCGTCAGCAGTCCACCGGTACCTGGAGGATGGTGGTGCCGTCGCCCAATCTTCTGAGAAGATGGCAAAGGCCCGTATCAGTTACGGATGATGTATGATGAAGTTGTTGGTGGGCCGGTGGGGCATATTGCCACGTGAACATGTAAAGGTGGCGCCTCACCAGCTTGGGCAAGCACAAACTGTGTGCAACGCCGCCAGCAAAAAGGAGANAACATGTAAAGGTGGCGCCTCACCAGCTTGGGCAAGCACAAACTGTGTGCAACGCCGCCAGCAAAAAGGAGAGGGCGTGCAAGAGTGACACGCACTGGCACACAAAAGT
>BGPT01000855.1:41375-75948 GCA_003297045.1 Symbiodinium sp. clade C Y103 | reverse complement strand
AGACAAGGCCGCATCCATGTCGTGACAAGATCTCACAGAGCACTGGGAGACAAAGTGGGAAACAAAGTGGGAGACAAGGTGGGAGACAAGGCCGCATCCGTGACAAGATCTCACAGAGCACTAGGAGGCAGAGTGGGAGACAGAGTGGCAGACAAGGTGGGAGACAAGGTGGGAGACAAGGTGGGAGACAAGGTGGGAGACAAGGTCAAAATCATCTCGTGACAGGATCCAATTCTTGAAAGCCCACTNGAGACAAGGTGGGAGACAAGGTCAAAATCATCTCGTGACAGGATCCAATTCTTGAAAGCCCACTAGAACCCCAACAGACAAGCTGTTTGGGGAAAAATGGCGGTATCATGGGGATATTCATGGGAGTAAACCCCACAAAAACGACTGGGCAAATGCTTGAAAATATCACGAAACGTTTGTGAGTGCAGGGTTTGTTTCACCCATTTCAGCTTCATCGCCATTTTGTTGGGATTTTTTACACCCGACCTTTTGGCGTAGGTTACTTACCCTCTGGCAATCTAATGGCAACAAAAAAGCAGAAGGTTTTTTGAAGACAATTCCAAATGCGTTTGCTCAAAAAAATGCGAAATGTCTTTTTTCATGGTGACCATGCCATGTTTTTCATATCCCATTGTTTCACGACATTTGCCAATCTAAACCCCCATCCTTTGCTGAAAAAAAACATGTTTGGTTGGGACCTTATCCCCGGTTCAGCGACCAACCAAGGCACCCAGAAGCTGGATTCGTGGCCACAGGGGAAGTGGGTCAGGGCCACCTGCCAGTCCGCCTTGGACTTGCTGAGCCCTTCGGCCAGCCAAGCCTGTCAGAATGTCGGCGTGGCGAAAAAATTGTTGTTTCTCTTATGGGATGTACGTATATATACATATATATACACAATGGGGATATGATGGGATATCAGCGGAATATAATGGGATTTAATGGGTTGTTTTATATGGGATATACTGGAGATTTGGAGATACAATGGAAAGTGGAAGGAAACCACGGTCTTCTGTATATGTACATAATTTGATATATGATATATCGATAGAACTAGGGATACCTGTATACAATACATGTTGACTGGGGATATGTAATATATACTGTATGTGTATGTGTATATATATATATACAGTATGTATATAGTTCGATGTACTGGGAGATAACCACCAAATGGGCTAAGACTTGCTTCGATAGAGCGGTTCAAGGAAAATTTCACATGGCGGTATCAAGCACAGCTATTTCCTGTGGATACTGATAGAAACAAGAGCAATGATATCCTGATGGCTCAGGTACAATTTTTGGGGTCAAAATGAGATAGATGCAAACCTATGAAAAGACATAACAAGTCAGCACACGGGTCAAACGGTAGGAAGACGACGACCGGTGACATCCAGGGGTACCCGTCATATACCCTCTGGTAATCAAACATGGCAATGGAGAAGTCCCCATTTACAGATGGTTTTCCCAATAACACTTCCATTTACATGGGAATTTCCCTGCTAGCCATTGTTTATTGCCAGAGATTATCCTCAATCAAATCAACTTGGAGGACTGCTCAATGTGCCAATGTTCAGCTGATTGATGGAACGAAGTACCCGCAGGAAACCTGGATTGTCTCCTGAAAAACTCCGACCAATTCAGGGACAGGACCCGTCCTTCTAAAACAAATGTCTTAAAATCAGACTATGCCTTAACGTCCACATTCTGTTTTCAATCCGTTTTCAAAACAGCTATCTTCAACACGAGCATATCTTTCCCATGATTTAAAAAACAAGGCGTCTGAATCGCCGAATGGCACCAGATTTCCGGGCCATGTCACCTTGTTGGCCGCCCAAAGGTCCCAGAACCACTGCTTGCAGGAGCCCAAGTCAGTGGGGCCACCTGCAAATGAAGAGTGAAGGAATCTGCTGGGCTTCTTGACTGGGGACCGTGTGGTAATTTAATGAGAGATCCTATTGGATATATATGTATATTTAATGGGAATATAATGGGAATATAATGGGAATATAATGGGAATATATATATAATGGGAATATAATGGGAATATAACTGGCTATAAGTTGTTGTGCATGGATGCTTAAAGATTCTTGCAAGAATGACACTATTGCTACTAGATCATATGGGGCAGCTAATCTGAGTGTGTGACTGCATTGTAGCAAATACAGTACCTACATGGATACAATGTTTCAAGAAGATTCTTAAAGGCACGCGCTGTGTTGCATCGCAAGACCTTTCAGGTAGACAGAGACGAGGAGACTCACAGACCATCGAGACTCGAGACACATCCAAAACCCACTGTCAGAGTTCTCAGACTAGAACTTCATTTGAAAAACTCCAATTGACGCCAACTGGTGCCATGGTTCATGGGTATATTCTAACCCCGATGAAAATGGGACTCCTGTATTCACTAAAATTCTCCCATGAATTCATGAATTCCCAACTTTGTGGGAAAATTACCCAAGTATCAGATTCTTGTTGAAAAATCCCAGGTAAATTTTCTGGGAAACTAATCCATATCACTCAAAAGGGTTCGTATGTGTATATGTATGTATACAGTATATATACACATGGATGTGTATATATGTACATATATATAGGATATCTATATATATATTGTATATATATTTATATATGTGGATATAGAAATAGATATAGATGTATGACCCTATCATTAACCCCTAGATTCCCCTATTGAATTCCGCAAGTTGACGAAAAACGTCACCGTAACTCGGCACCTGCGGAGGCACAGGTGGCGCCCGGCGGGTTGTGCTCGGCGCCGCAGATGTTGTGTTCCGAGTCCTTGTCCAAGTCCTTGGCGTCCATGGCGTTGGAATCCACCATGAAGATGTCCATGGAGAAGCCGGCCTTGGTGGGGGGATGGGGTCAAGGGGTGGTGGGAGAAAAGTTGCCACGGTTTGGTTGGAATGGTTGGTTGGTTTCGGGAATGATGAGGAATGATTTGGAATTAAAGGAAATGAATGGAAATGATACAGTACTAGGAATGGTAGGAAGAGGAGGAATAATAGGAATACAACACAATATAACCTTAACTATGAAAATGTCCAGAAGCCAGGGTCGAAGAATGGAAGAATTATGCGATAAACATAGGATTCCAACAGAAATCGTGGTATGAATGGAGATGGGAACTGTGATTTTATGAAGTGATTATGATATAAACAATGATTATGAATGGATGTGAACAGTGATTCCATCAAGGTATGAATCAATGAATGGAAAGATGGTATAAATGAATTGACGAATCATGGGCTAGTGATTGGTGTGATGACCAACCAACTGAGATGGTAGCTTCACATGGGATGATGATATTTCACCAACCAATGGGATATGATGTTGGATTTTACCAACCACCAATGGCTTGTGGCAAAAAAAAACGTGGAGATCGATGTCACCAATATCATGAAGATGGGATGACAACCTCTGCAACGGGGGGTTGTCAATGCTACGAATTGGGGTCAACCAACCAATGAGAATATCATGGGAGATCTTCAGAGATATCCTGGAAATTTGAACCAACCAGGAATGGTACCTCATAGCAACCAAAATTTCATCCAACAAGCATGATGATTTTGGCTTCTTTTTCCCCTGATTCAAAGCCAGGTTTGATGTTGGATCTCTTTGTGGGGTTCAGAAACCACAAGATCACATCTTTCAGATGAAGTCGGTAAGCATGGTGGATATGGCCAACATTTGGATATGGTCTAAAATTTCCAGCTTCATTCCTGTTCTTGCTCATCATTCCTATGATTATTCCAAATACTTTACCTCTAAATGAATATGGGTATGGCCATGGAAAACTCCAAATTTCCGCCCCAAGATTGGATGCTTCAAAACTCCAAACAACCAGCTATTTCTAGGCCGACCCAGCTCGCCGTAGCCGTTGCTGGTAGCTGAGCCCAGGTGGCTGTCCACAAGGCTTGGTGAAATCCTCTTCAAGCACATACAAATAATCAATCATCCATCACTAACTCAAATCACATGAAATCATATGTACCCACCAGTAAACTAACATAACTATGGAAAATCACCGTTTAATGGGAATATCCACTATAAATGGCCATTTTCAGTAGCTATGTTAGTCTACCAGAGGGTAATTAATCATATGTGATCACCATTTCTACTTGTTCCATCCCCCCCAAACCACCCAGTTTAACGCACCAGAGCCACATCCGGGAAGTCCACATGCTGGCTCCAGTAGGCCGCCGGAAGGCGCCAACGGTTGGACTTCCAGGTGTAGGCAATCTGCTGGTCCCAGCCGTTGTTAAAGACGCGGCCTCCCCAATCGTGGTTGCCCAAGACGCTTAGCCAGACCTGGGGCGACTATGGAGAGTCGGTGATGTTGTTGACTGGACTGCTGACTTTAAAACCTGACAAGTTTTTTGGGGGTTCAGACATATCTGTTCAGATCTCCATGTCTTGAGTGCTCCCGCCACTTCTTTGCTGCTAGATCATGATCGCTGCTTCTATCAGTATATTATATATATATATATATCGGTATCAAAAATCTCATCTAAATCCAAATCTCGCCAAGTTATGACCCCTCCCAAACTGGCGCGCCTTGCCATCCAACCCCTTGCCGTTGTAAATTCCTTCAAAAATCTGGTTGAACTGATGGTGCGCGGTGTAGGACAGCTCATTCATTGGGGTGCCGCAGGTCTTCTCAATCCCACCCCAGTAGAAATTGTCGCCCACGTTCAAAATAAAGGCAGGATCCATCTTGGCCGCACGCAGCTTCATGGATTTGGCCACCAAGGTCTGAGGTTGATCATCAATGCCCTGATCGGTGGCAATGAAATCACCAAGGTTTGAAGGGCACACCATAGAAGTCCGCGAAAAATATCGCCAGCTTTTCTTGTATCCATGTTACTTCAAATATCTTTATCTTTCATTTCCCCTTGCTTGGAAAACATATTCAACGGTTTGCTCTGTGTTTCAGTTCCGACCAACATCCCCTCCAGCCTTGACGAAGCCACATCCGGGATCACACATCCTCCCCATGGTGGTGTAGCAGGCCACGAACTGCTTGTGATCACAGAGCTCCTTGGTATGCGCCTTGTTCCACCGTGTGCGCGGGAAGACGCTGGGTCCAGACTTGACACCCTGGGGATAGGCGATGAGCTCTGGGCGGCCCTCGATGGTGCGCAGGGTACCATCCATGCCTCCCCAATCGCCTTGTCACAACAAGGGATAGAAAAAGCTGGGGAGCAGACTTCTGGGTGATACCTAGTTTGATCCGCCATCACAATTGGATACATGTATGTATATATATATATATAGTTATGCATATACAGTCTATATTTAGTAATATGATTATAGAGTCTGTAAATAATATATAATTAAAGTATATGTAATATATAGTTTTCCGCAAAGGAATGTGTCTCAATCAATCAGTTCGCCTCTTTTGCATCCAGGGCACCAATGGCAAAAACGTGGAAGGGACCATAGCCTGGCACACTCATTGGATCCCAGGCCCTTCCGTTGTAGTCCTTAGATGTTCCCAGGGCACTGCCCGAAGATGCTTCCCCATTCTTGGCGGATGAAAGCCATCTCAAGAAGCTTCCCAAAAAGAGATTCCCCCAAAATATTTTCAAGAAAAAAAGAATCAGCATCTTCAGCAACCTCCAAATCCTCCAAGCATCTAGAGCCTTCTTTGGAGGCTTGCAACTGATGCTGTCGGGATCTGCTCCACATCCCTTCTCTGCAGAGGCGCCACCAGCGTTGCCGTTGTAGCAGATGTCGCAGGGCGGATTGGAGCACTGGCACGGTGGGGTGCCGCACTGCTTCCCCCCGGGTGGGGCGCAGAAATACAATTTCTGCCAATCGCCCAGGCTGGCGTGGTGAAAGCTGACGCCCGAGATGTCCTGCGGTGAATCAACCCAGGTGTGGCCAAAAAAAACATGAAAAATGATAAACATCAAAAAGGTCCAAAAAAAATCAGACATGAAAAAGTACAGAAAAAAAAAAAAAAAACATGAAAAAGTACAGAGCTGTGGAAAGCCAAACAAGCACAAAACAAACCCAAAACCTCAAGCGTCCTGCATGTCCGCAAACCACTCATTGGCATGAGGATCGTATTGCCCTCCCTTCGAGGCCCATCTTACGACCGAAGCGCACACCGAATTGGATGGATCGCTCAAGGGGGCACATTTGCTTCCTGGAAGGGGGCACATGTTTTTCTTGCCCAAGAAAAGTACATTCCCTAAATTTACCATGGAACCCCAAAATGGCGAAATCCACATTCTTGAGGCTCCATGTTAAAATTTGATAAATTTTGGGGTTGTAGTTTATATATGTTTATATGGCCTTTAAATCGATACCAGTGATGTTGCACAATATACCCATTTTGCATCATGCATGACTATTGCCATCACTATCAAGATCATTACCATCATTCTTATCGTAAATATAACTGTCATGAGCATTATCATCAGTGTGAATATTATCATTGTTAAAATTGTTCTCATTAGTATCGTTATTACCATGATTATCATTATTATCACTACTATCATTACTATCATTACTATCAGCGATATATCTTTCAACATTACGATCATTATTATCCTTGATGTCATTATATATTTGATGTTTGTCATTCCTGTCCTTGTCATTGTCATTATCGCCATCATTAGGTGACATGTTTACATTGCAGTAAACCCTGGTCCTTCTTCCGAGCTATTGGAGAGATCTGATGACATCGACATTCCTCGAAGCTGCAGCGCATTCAATGCGCAGCTGCCATCACCATTGTCGGAGCACTCGTCATCGGGCAGCTCGGAGGATGCTACCAGGGCCACAAGGCCCAGAAACCTGTGATTTGTTGATCCGACACTGGGCCGCTAGGGATAAATAGGAATATCAATGGGGATAAGATATATAATATGTATTTATATATATATATATACACATCATCATCATCATCATCATCATCATCATCATCATCATCATCATCATCATCATAGCAATAACGCGCAATAACAATCTAATTGTCAGAAGAAGAAAAATTGTGATAATGATACTGATAATTAAAGTAGTAGTGATAATGATACTGATGATGATACTGATAATGATGATAAGAATCATAATGGTAATGATCAATAGTACTTATTGTACATTTTCCCGGTAGATTTCCATTTTTGGGTGGATGAACTTCAATAGAAAAATGAAAACATAAAAATTAATCAATTCAGCAAGGAAACTTGGAGAGCATCCCCAAGATCCAAAGAAGTAGTAGGGTAGTGATAATACAAGAAGCACTGTGAGCAATGGTATATCAATGGTTTCCGAAGAAACCCTTTTGAGCCGGAAAAAGTCAAGGGTGGACGGTGGATGGAAGATGGATCACAAGTGCTAGTTAAAAATACTGATCCCTGTTTTGGAATCGAACTGAGCCTCTTAAGGCTCAAAGGGGGGCACGAAAAAACTGTGAAGCTCCTCAACGGGATCACACAGGATCAAGTCCCATTTTTACCCGCTCCTGACAAAGGGCAATACGTCAGTCTCGACACGGAACATTAAAATGGTGGAAACTGGTAAAGCAATGGTGCGGTCCCACATCGCACGCAGAGTCGACTTCACATCCTTATTCAAAAGACACCTCCGAAAAAAGTGCGTGAATTTCCATACCCTTCATCTCTCTACATGTATAAATATGTGTATATATATATATACATATACATGTGTATGATCATATATTTTTGATACATGTATATATGTACTGTATATATGTAATCGGCACAAGGATCTGAATGTGGAATGCTGTGGCAGTACATACAATACAGGCCGCTGTGCAAAGGCTGCACTCACCGGCTGCTCTCCATGCGCCCACAAGATCCTTGGGTTTTTCTCGGCCCAAAAAATCGCTTCCAGAAGGGTTTGAAGAAAGAAAACCATAGGAAATCCATGGGAAAACCACATCGAACCCCTAGAATTTGGGTAGACCAAATCACTCCATTGAAATCAGTGATAGCCTCAGCCCAAACACACAATTTCAATTCCCTGCTCAAATCAAGACCAAGCATCTCGAACGGTGGCTGGATCTGGAGAGAAGCCAGTCTGCGACACGGGCGAAAAATGCCGCACAAAAAAGGGGAACCGATAACAGAAAGAAATTATAAATGGTAATCAGAAATGAAATTACAATAATAAATGATAAATCACAAATTATAAATGATTAAATCGTAAATGGAAATTTAGTGCGGTTTTGCCATTTTTGGAATGCTTTTCCATCAATTTCCAGGTTTCGAAGCCACATTGCCATCACTTTCCAGGCTTTGAAGCCACATGTTCAGCCATCAAACCTGCTGACTTGATGGTTTTTCATGATTTCCTCAAAAAACAGACAAAAGTGGTTCACATCTGTCAACAGACAACCCATCGCAAGACATCGGCATGGCGACCAAAAATGGCGTACCAATGGACGTCCACTTCGAGGGTTAACCCTTTAGAGTCGATCCCATGTGCCATGGTCAAAAGCTACGATTCATGGGGTATGGTCATCCCACTTTGAAATTGGGAACCCCCTAATAGTTGGATAGTTGGCAATTATATATACATCCTTTTTTCAATGGTGGTGTGAATATTCCCTATGGGTTTGTAATCCAACTTCGACCCACCTGGCTGGACAATCCACCCTTCAAAAAGGTTGATCATGATGTTCCCTATTTTGTTATGCCCACAACTGCGGGGGTAAATCCAAGCCATTTTCAGGTACCACGCCCATATCTACATTCCACTACCCCAGTCAGTAGTAACCATCAAGACTGGGAAGCCGCTAGGCCTGCTGTGACTCCGGCTAGGCCGGCTATGCGAGCTCGCTCATATTCACGGAGTTTGCCTTCTCCACATACTCCTCGACCTCCGGCGATCGTGGACGCGGTACGCGATCGAGTCATCATGCAATCACAAGGGCTCGGTTGTCCCGAAAAATGGTGTGGGTAACATAAGGAAACTAATCTGTTGATGATGTTTCGCACTAATGATAGGATCAAAGCATGTCAAAGTCAATGTCGGAGATTCGGAAAGCGCCCTTTCCAAACATGGTGTGCTTCAGCAACCCCCAGTTTCTGCCTGATCGAAGTTCAGGTACTGGTAGATAGAATCCTCATTCTTGGCCAGCTCGGAGTGGTACTTGAGATATTCCTCAACTGAAGACTCACAGGTCATCGCGAAGGATCCTCATCCCCCACATTTGGGGGGCAATCCACTGCAACCATTTACATCCACTTCCATAACCTCCCACTATCCACTATACACCATATAACCCATCATAATCCATAGAACAAAAAACATGATCACAATTACTTCCATCGTTATCATAATATAATATTCTCATTATGTTCTTCTTATATCCATGGAATCATCAACTATTCACTTCTTAAAACCCATTAGCATCAACTATCATCAACTATATCCCATTAATTCCCCATAAAATCCAACTAAAATCTCCATTCAACTCCCATCAACTTCCTCTTCACTACTAAAAAAACATTTATCATCAACTATCATCACCTATATCCCATTATATCCCATTAAATCCCATTAATATTCCATGAAATCCCATTAATATTCCATGAAATCCCATTGAATCCCACTAGATCATCATATTCAAAGCCACCAACTCCCAGCAAAAATCCCATTCCCATTTAACCCCCCCAGTTTTCCATGGGGATTTTGACCCCCTTCCAAGCTGCATCTGGGGTTGGCAGTCGACCCAAGATGGCCGCCACGGACGCCAACTCTGCTGAGGCCAGGAAGACATTGGCGCCTGGCGACGGGGTTGGAAGACCTGGGGAAATCCACGGCAAAGTGGGAAGAAATGGCGATTTGATTGGGAAAACTCAGAAGAAATGGTGATTTAAATGAGAAAATTGAGAAGGAATGGTGATTTAACTGAAAAAAACTGGGAAGAACCGGTGATTTAGCTAGGAATAGATGATGATTCAAACGATTTGACTCAGAAGAAATGGTGATTTAAGCACCAAAATTGGGGATGGAATCGTCTCAACTGAAGAATCATGGGGATTTTTGCAGTCATGGGAATAGAGTGGGAATAGATGGGAATATAACTTATCAATGATGGTTTGGGGAAAACTGTGACAATTCATCATTAAGGTGACCACCACCAGCAGTGAGGCTTTATTCGGGACTTCTTCACCACCAACAAGCACGAATAAGGGCGGACCTTAACCATCTATTGTTGGGGGGGTCACCTGGCTGGGGGGAACAAATAGGTATAAATCTATTTTAATAGAGTGCCATATTTTCACCATCAAATGTTGCAATATGTGTGGGAACATTCCCTTTACAAACCATGCGTTTCTTTTGGTAAGGGGAAATTAGCGGAAACTGCGGGCTATTGCCTTTCACACATGGGATTCCTGAAAAATGTTCCCTTAAACCAAGTTTGCGAATCAGGGACACGGCGTGAAACAATACCTTCTAGTAAACGAACATAGCTACGGAAACTCGTCATTTTTCTAGGTAATCATCTATAAATATAAATAAACCATTTCCCATAGCTATGTTAAATCACCAGATCTCAAGAGTTGCCAGATTTTCATCCCCCTACTTGGGGGTGCATCCCAGTTCGGATCGATGGGTAACAAACATATGAAATATCTCAGTTTTGATTAATGATTCATGGTTTAGCTGAATGGATGATGTATAGGTTATACACATTTCTAAACCACTTACTATCCTGTCCCTGAGATCCAACCACCCCCTGCCATCCTGCCATCCGTCGAACCGACCCCAGGCGCCTTTTCCCAAGCGGTTGGGGAAGTTACGGGTGGAGGTGGACACCACCGTGGCGTTGTCGGCCACGCGCGCCTGTGGATGGAGGGTTTTTCGCCAAGAGATGGGGAGATCACCATCAACAAACAGCACATGCCATGGGATTTCATGGAATTCTATGGGATTTTCGTGCGATTTAAAGGGAATCTTAGTTGGATTTTATTGTGATATAATGGGGATATATATAGGATGATCAAACATGTTTGGCAGGAAAATCCCTGCGGCCTAAATAGAGGTTTTGTTGGCTTGGAAAATGATCGAGCTAAATGGCGGACTTTTCCAGCCTGCCCCATGTTTGATGACACCCGAGAGTAATCCCAAGAAAAACATCCACCTGGTTCAGAAAAAATTGTAAACCCAATAATAAGCTATCTCCAAAATCACCATAAATGGTTGCTCTAAACCATCCCCGAATGGTAGGTAGGTTTATTATTGGGTTTCCCACATTATTCAAACGTACATTTGGGAATACAAGTAATGCTAGACCCCCATTTGGCTGGTTTGTACCAACCATGTATGCCAAAATTGGAGATGGTCGACTATTGTTTTAATGGTCGACTATTGTTTTACTCACATTAGCTCAAAACGTGGCTGCCAACGGACCCAAAAAAAGTGTGTCGTATGCTAAACCATCCAACTTTTGGAGATCGAAGAGCGAAAACATTCAAGTAGTGATAAAGTGAAGCTTCTCCTTTTTTGGGGGTTACTACTACTATATACATATAATAATATATCATATTATGTATATATATATACATATGTGTGTGTGTGTGTGTATGTCATCCCACATCATCCCCGCAGCTCTGCTCGCACGTCTCGCATGTCTCGCCGATGTCTCGCCGCGCCTGGTTGCCCATGCACAAGGAGCAGCCGGGCATCTCTGTGCGTGCGCCAGCCTTGCCGTAGACGGAGTAGTAGCCCTCCTTGGTCAACTGCTCCTGCGGGGAGATGGCTGGGGATATCTATACATATATAAGACCTGGATACAGTATTGATTTGGAAATCGTTCACCAACAAATGGATGTTCACCCAACTTGTCCAACTTTTAGGGGGATGCAGTCCGAGGATTCTTCTGGGCTTAAGTTGGCTAAAATGGGAAAAAAAAGAATGGAGCAGACCTCGGGCCCAGGACTTGTGAGAAATGGCTTCTTATCACAGAGGAACTACCCAAAACAAGACCCTCCAAACTTAGATTTAATGGTGCCTTTTGATGGGATTTGAATGGGATTCCATGGGGATTTAATGGGGATTGAATGGGATTTGATGGGATGTAGTGATGTAGTGGGCAATTAATGGGTATTCAGTTGTGGTGCATGGTTTCATGTTTCCTCATCTCTTCTGGTTGCCTGATTCTTTGGTCAGAGACATCCATTGATTGGTGGGCTGATGGCTTGACTGACTGTTTGGTTGATCGATCATTTTACCAATCTCTTATGTTCAAGATACAGTACTGTACTCATATACCCTTTATACTAGTGGCGATATTATTAGTGTGGTAAACCCGTCTCCGAATTTGGAGGTTCAAAAACCATCATCTCATTGAATCCTGGTTGGTTAAGAACCGGATTCCCAGTTCATGGATTATGATAGTCCCCAATATATCAAGGGGAATACCCCCCAAACTAATCATCAACCAACCATCATTTATCAACATGATGCCAGCATTTCTGGATAATATACCCATATAAATGATGGCTAACCTTCTCCAATTGATGGTAAATCATCAACCATCCATCATTGTTGAAACCCCATAAACATATATATATATATATATTTTTTTTGCTGGATAAATGTCCCTCTAATCATCAACCACCAGTGGTAAACACCACATTCACAAGCCCAGGCTTAATTGCTGTCTCCTCATCCATCTTGGTGGGTGGGGCAATCCACAGGCGCGTTCCAAGCTGACCCTCGAACTGGCTCAGCATTTTTCCGGCGGCACGGTAGTGACCTGAAGCTAAAAAGGGGGGCCCTGCGCTAAGTCTTGGGCAAAATGTGGGGGCAATTGTATATACATATGTATATAAATGTAATTAAATATAGACACATGTAGTATGTGATCGATGTGGATTCATATGGATGATTCAGCAGCCTGAACCCCCGAAAGAAAGAAGTTAATTTCTGTTGGAGGATCGACACTTCACCGGGCATTTTATGGGGTCACCTTCAGTCACCGTCCCAAGTTGTGGCTGATTCATGGGATGGTTTCCCATTCCCCCAAACAGTTCATGGGGATAGCAATAGTTACTATGGCTTAGTGGGGATGTGTCACTTTTGTGGCGGCTCCCACATGAGTTGCGGATTTGTAGCGATCCTTAACCGGAAAGCTAGGCGACAGAAACCCAGCGCCACACTGAGCACCCCACCGATGTTCCTCGGCGCAAAGTTCGTGGACAGGGGCTGGGATGGTCCATGAAGTTTAGACGATCACGGTAAGCTATGGGAATTAAGCATCAAAAATGGAGACCTGAGCATAATGGTGATATGATGGGGATAGAAAGTGGTTTAAACCATCCTGATTGTGTCACAAATGGATTGTGTATCTATATAATTATATATATATATAATATGTTATATATATATATATATGTATACCACCCATAAGTGAATATTTATTGTTGGGTTTCACACATCATTAAATCGGATCGAACCCCTTATCACTGGGAAATGCCAAGGCTGCAGGTTTTCTGTTCCCTGAGCTGTTATTTTGGTTGTTCCCTCCTGGTTTTTCTTCCTCGGAGGGTGCCTTCCATTCCCCGGTGTATTTTTTCCGAGTGGAACGTTCCCTGCGGAAAGTTTTCTGTTGCCGTCGGTGTTTTGTGTTTCCTGGAAAGCTGTTTTATGTGTGTGTGTGTTTTGTTCCCGCCAGACCGCCGTCAGATTGAGCTATACCGCAGTTCCTACCCATTTCCTAGTTGTAGGAACCATCCCAGGAAAAGGTCCAGGAAAAAAAAAACAACGGCCTCAAACCCAGTAGTTGTTCTCTTCTGTCAAGCCTCTAATCCGACTACTGGATAGAAAAACATGATTTCCTGTAATGCTGCCCTAAACTAATCCATTCATCCAAGTGCGTCCAAGGCGCGTCATGCAGGAGCCAATGAAGACTTCATCAATGTTGTTGGTGCCGATCTGATCGAGGAAGGGGAAGTCGTTTGCTGTCTGGCACACACTCTATATACTCATTGCCTACGCCATCTTTCGGGGGTGAACATCCATTTGCCAGCTAAATGTCGATGTGAAAATTAGTAATCATTGAACCACCCCTAAAATAAACCCCATAGAACCCTAAACCAACCCCAAATAAACCCTAGACCCTAGATTTTCAAACTGCTGCGAATACCATGAAGCCGCTGCATCGCTGCCTCGGACAGCTTCTTTGCGTCATCTGGGTCGTTGGGGCAGCACAGAATGGGCTCCTGCCACGGGAGCTGCCTACGGTTTTCGTTAGATCAGGAGCCTGGCATCGTGCTGTATGAGAAACATGGTACCGTAGTACAATCCGATGTCTCTAATCGGAAAATGAACAGATCCAATACTTGGCTCTTTGCTTTTTTGGGAAAGGGATTTGCCCATCTTTCCGTTCAGAGTGTCATAAATTGATATTAGGCTCTATATATACATGTGTCCCGATGAAACGCTGGTGAATTCCTTTTTCCTGGTAAAATCTCCCTGAAATCCCCACTAGTTGTTACTCCCCTATTGACAAGTCCTTCAGTTCGTCCAAGTTGATGTCAATGACAGCCTCAGAAGTCGTGGCAAAAAAACTTGGGCCACCCATTTGGGCTGCAGTTTCCACGAGGACTCACTTGAGGTGGCTCCAGCGATTTTGGCCCCCATCCCTGGTGACCCATCCCTTCGTCCTGCAACCATCATAATTTTTCAGCCACAGCCCAGTGGTATCGCTGAAAGGAGGGCTACCAATGGACACTTTGGGGTAATCCATTGGTTCAAAATGAGTTCCCCGTGTTTTCAATGGCCATGGGGGGGGCACCCCCATCTTTGGAACCCACATGGCGACCTGGGCCGCTGACCGCATACTCTGCCTCCTTGTCTGCCTCGCAGCAAAAAGTTCAAGAAGTCGTCAGAGGAGTTGTAGTGATGACAATTAATGCCCTCAACTAGGAAAAATGGATGAAATGGGGAGTAACAACGGAATAATCGTAGACAAAAGGACAGGATTGCCTCCACTCACTTCGTCAGAGATATGTAGACATTGGTAGTTAGGGATGACCACAAAGGACGAGCACTATAGTCAGTTATGGGATGTTTCTACCAATCAACACTGTAACTTTTCCGGGATTTCCATAATCTCACATGCTCCTCTCGAGTAAATTAGATGGCAACGGTCCATGGATATGTGATATGAGTCAAACCACCAAGTACACAGAAATGGATGCCAGAAATGTCCAGGCAAGCTGTGTTTTCAATGAAAAAAACAGTGGTTACAATGGCTTCTCCGTAGCTCGTCAGCATCATCCATCAAAAAACACAGGCTGAAAGGCCGAATAGTAGAACACTCTCCCAATCATCTTCAGTACTTACATATCCAAAACACATAAATCTATATACACAAGTCCATAGATGTACAGATAGATAGATATGGATGGATGGAAAAAAAACTCTTTGCTGTCTAGATATCTAAACAACGTATATAGATATATGATATATGTATATCTATATATACATACATACGACATACAATTTTATATGTATGTATATATATATATATGTGTACAAATGATAATGTACATATGTATTTTTGTATATATTTATATGTGTATATATACATATATGTATATATGTATATATGTATATATGTATATATATATATGTATATATATATATATATGTATATATATATATGTATATATATATATATGTATATATATATATGTATATTTGTATAGATGTATATATGTATGTATATATATATATATACATACACTATAATATCATATATCGATCTATATGTATATGTAGAGAGATTTGCATCCAACAGTTCCTCTCCAGCCCCCTGCTCGCCACCATCCTCCGCTATCCTCGCCCGCGGAGACCCATTTCCCTCGCCTCCATGAGCTCTGGAGCCTCCAACCAGGCCTCCATCTTCTTCACACGGCGCGCCAAGGTGCGTGGGTCGCTGTAACCCTGGGAGATCATCCACTTCAGCAGCCTGGGCCCAGGGACTCAGGGACCCAGGGACCGGAGCTGGGGTCATCCCCCAGGGAGCTTAAAGGGCCCAGGGTTGAAGCCAAAAATGGTTAAGAAAGATCCTTAAAGGATGGTGGTCTCATGTGTTTTATTCTTGCCAAGAAAGGGAGCCCAACAGAAAGTTTCAAAAGGTTCGAAGACAAACAACACCTAATGGTGAACTTTCGTACTACCGTCCCGAAACCCCAATGACAAAATAACAAAATGATATGGTCCTTATCACCCCATTGCATACCGAAGCGACGTGATGTTGGACTTCAGGTACTCCACCACAGGCTCCTGCAGAAGTTCAACAAAGGTTTGTTGATAGAGATGGCTTGGTTTTGTTGGGGAAATTTGCAGGGAAACCACGGTTTTTACCATCAAATACAGAGGTTTGCCATCCAATGAGGATTGCAATAGGGCAGTCCCGATTTAACCAGTCAGTACGATATTGTGCAACCGTCAATCAACACGGGCTCAAGTGCTGTGGTTGACTCTTGTGCACATAGTCTGGAAGCTGGATGCTGCAAAATTCTGTACTGAAACACCAATCAAGATCCAGTCATGATCCAGAGAAATGATTGAAATCAATACAAATGATCGATCGATGTTTGTCTTCAGATTAGCTTCTCCGCAACTATACATGTGTATATACATTTGTATAAACAATATGTATGCACACATATGCATATGCCTATGAATAGACCCATACGTTTACATATATATGTGCCCGGGCATGCGCTGCGCTTCTTTTCTGATCATGCCAGAGTTGTCTCTGTCATGCTTACCAGGTCTTTTTGCTAGCTGTTTGGGACAAATGCAAACTGACATATCATAAGATCATAGGTACATCCCTATACATGTGCGTATATGTATATATCCCGATTGTACCACCATGTTCGATGGCCAAATCCCATACATCCCATTATACCTCATCATATACGATGGTTCCATCCCCAGTTTTGATGGTTAAATCCCCACCCGCAGATATAACCCACCCATGAATCTTCAGGTGAGCAGTGTTCAAAATCCTCTGTGCTGTCCTCCCTTCATACTAGTTGGCTGAAAGGATTTCCCAGAATGGATTGATTGTGACAATCCCCAGTATAGCAGATAGTATAACTCCATATAATCATCAATCAACCATCATTTATCAATGATATCCGCTTTTATCCTGATATGTTGATGATCGAAATCCTAAAAAAGAAATGGTTATAGATTAAGTTATAATTCAATATTAAATGCGCGGGGACTTTTCTGAACAGTATTGAATGACTGTAGTGAACACTATTGAATCAATATCAAATGAACAATATACAATGACTATAGTCACCAACAAACAGGACTGCTCAGCACTCTGCTCAAATGTCAAACGCTTCCTTGTTCAACTTGATGGTGCATCCCGCTGCGGAACGTTCAGCAGAGGCATCGGAGAGCTCGAATGCTTGTTCGCACTTCCTACGATGAACACCATGGGATGATGATTTAACCATCAAAAAATGGTGATTTAACCATCACAAGTAGGGATTAACTGGAACCATGGGGAGATCATGGGTTTATAGTGTATGATCGGGATGTAATGGGTATATAATGTGGTTACGAATGTGTGGTGATAAGATTATGGCAAAACTACTGGTTACTAAGACTTTAAATGGAAAATATTCTAGATAATATGCTTACTCATGATCTAAGGTGATGGTAACCCCACAAAGATTCTGAAAAGGTTCGATTAGTCACTGTTTTACAATTGGATTTAACCAGATTCTGCACCTTCTTGGTCGTTGCTATATTCTATCGTAAGGCTATAGTCTATAGGTACTAAGATATGGAATATTACCAGATATGATATATGTCTCATCTATTGGTACAATTTTGGTGAATATTTCATATAACATGGCCACATTGTTCATCGCAAGGGTCGGAACAAAAAATAAATGCCATCTTAACATCCAGACTGGTACCACTAGATCACCAAGAAACCTACTAGTAGGTTTAACATTGTTCATGATTGGCTTGACGACCTCACTTTTTCTCCAAGCGACAGGTCTGGAAGACCCTCAATCTCCAAAATACGTCCGTTGAAGATGTTCTTCTTGCCCTTCTTCTCCACTGTGAGGAGACCCTGATCACAGTCAGCTGATCTTAGGCCAGTCTTCTGATGAACATGAATTTAAGGGCTGATCCGTTGGTTCCCCCGGGCTGAGACATGGGCTTGGTAAATATCCCCTGAATTTGAGAAATTTGAAGATCGAGAAGTATCTGTTGGAGATGAGATGAACTATCCCCAAGAGTTGGGTGCTGTGAAAAAATTGGAACATTTAGTATCCTTTCTGAGAAGTGGATGTTCCTTCTTCAGATACCCTCTGGTTATTAAACGTAGCTATGGAAAATCGCATTTCCTTTAACATAAATCATCATAAATCATCTATAAATGGGCCATGGCTTCCATGGCTATGTTAGATCACCCGAGGGTACTTTGACCTGCGCCAAGCCCAGCCTGTTGGATGGCATAGTAAGGGATAGCATGCACCAAGTCGCGCAATGTCACGCCAGGCTGCATCTTGCCTACACCGCAAAGATGCGAGCAGCAAGTCAGCCACTTTTTTCTTCACACCAAGAATGGGTAATTCTGTTAGGTTGAAACAAATTATGGTATCATCGAGTAAACTATACAACATAGCTGTGGAAATATACAACATAATAGCATATAATAGCTGTGGAAATGACCCATTCAGTTCGATGATGAACCAGATGACCCCAAAAAATCATATGTTTGTTTCCCCGGTCAAAATTTCGGATCTTCGCAAAGAATGTTTGGGTCCAGGTTATTCAAAATGCCCACCACATCTCCACAGCATCTTCCAACTCCTTTTCCCATTGATTTCCCCATCAAAAATCACAGAAATCCACATCTTCCCCATCGATTCCCATCCCATCTTCCAAGGCGCCGCTGAAGCGCACCAGCACGGACTCCGGCATGTTCAGCGGCATGACCCCCGTGGCGGCGGCGAAGGCCACCAGACCCGAACCCGCGGGGAAGGAGATGCCCAGTGGGAAGCGGGTGTGCGAATCGCCACCTTTTCGACCGAAAAGCTGGAAAGCTGGTGGCTTTTCCAGGCCAAAAATGGTGAACATGTGGTTTTAACATGCAAGATTGTGGTGGTATCATCGAACAATCTTAGGGTATTTGGATTGTATTTGGGGATTTTTCCAACAAAAGGCGAATTTTGACCAGCAGAGAGTAGGGTTCAAGCGAGAAGACTCCGCTTTTCGGCAAACAAAAAACGGTTTTAACTTTGTCCAAAGCCAGGTCGCGGGGATGGTGGAAAATGGGATGGTGGGGATGGTGGAAAACGGGATAGTCGTTGGAAAATGCGGTACCCCAAATTCCAGGAAATGTTCATGTATCATTTTTTGTTTCCACTCTTGGAGGTATACAATCCATTCAAAATCAAAGCCCGATACAAAAAACATCAAAAAACAGCCTATTACATCCATCAAAAATAGCCTTCATGGCTTGCGAAATAGAACCTGGCAGTGGAAAACCCACCAGTTAGTTCGATGATTTTCCCATTCAAACACCTGCATTTATCGGGGATTTCCCAGCTAGCCACGTGGCTGATTACCAGAGGGTAAATCCATTCATTAATATTCCACTATTATCCCACTATATAAAACCATATTAAACCACCCGCATTAACCCCCACTATCCCATGTTAGTCACCACAACTCCTGGCAAAAAAATGCCCTGCCTGTGCCAACCTCATCCGGCAGCAGCATGCGATTCAGCCAGGAATGGATGATGCCATCGCCCGGGCGCAGGGCCACGCCTCCGCGGTCCGCGATGAACTTGGGCAGGGTGCGATGAGTGATCACCTTGGGAGGTCTCCGAAAACCCTCCGAGACAGCCGTTTTGCAAAAGTGGGAACATCTGAAATACAAATTGGTCTCAGAAATGGATGGTTTTTTGTAGGGGGGAACATCATCAATCATGTCATCATCCAAGAACAAAAGATGTTCCCATAATCATCATTAATCATCATCAATTATCAACATCTAAATCATCTATGTCCTTAACATCAACTGGATAAATGGTGTCATCATCTACATGTCATATATTGTTCTCAAAAAGGATCTTTCCACGCCAAGGTATCACTCACTGGTGCCTGATGTCACTGAGGCCTGAGCATCCACTGGCTTTGGATAGGCCGCCGTGTGGCAGAAGGATTGCATGACAAGGTCCGCCTGAAAACCTGGGTTTTGATGAATGGATGGGGAAGATTGATGGAAAAATCCTTGGGTTTTTTGAATCTTTGGTGAAGTTGGTTGAACTGTCTCCAAGTGGCATGTGCCGAAAGAAGATCAGTTCGTGGCTAGATCCATAAAAAATGACGATGTACATGGACCAAGTGCATGGATTTAAAAAGAAAAACGACGCTTCGGTCGGACAAACTGAAACTGAAAAATCTGCGGTAGCATGGTATCCGCATCATTTTTGGATCAAGCCATTGTACAACCTCATGAGGTGGGCGTTCTGCACACAAAAATATCCATTCTTGTTGCTTACCCAAATGGATCTCCCAGTTTCCATCGCAAATCCCATAGTCATCGTCACCATAAAATCTAAACATCACCCAGAAACCATCCAAGATACCTCGTTCAATTGCCATGCAATCACCATTCAACATATGCTTATAAACCTGGTCATTTCTCTAAACATCCCCCAGGAACAAATAAAGCACCGTTAAACCAGATTGAATATATATATATATATGCATGTATATGTATATATATATATAATAATGTGTGTGTATATATATATATATATGGTTGTAAACCCATCACTTCTCTCACCCAGAAACCAAGGCAAGCCAAGTCCTTCAGCTCGTCGCGGGTCATTGGTCCGGTAGTATCCTGGGAGCCAACCGTGCCCATGCGCGGCTCGCAGTAGGCGCCCGGCACCACGCCGTCCACACCACAGGCCTCGCTGGGCAAATCACGGACCTTATCAGATCTCATCAGTTATCTCAGTTATATCTCTGGGATGGATCCAAGAAGGATATAACTGATAGAACCAATCTATAAAAGGAATATCATTTGGGATCCAATTGGGATATATAAGTAAGCTGTACAATATGGTGAGGATTTAACTAACAACAAATGCGAAACATGAGGAGTTGACCGTCAAGCTGAATCAAGCACTGGATAAACTTAGGATTAAACTAGTTCAATATGGTGGTTTTGATGATGATGATGATGATGATGATGATGATGATGATCCTTGTTCTGGCTTTGGATGTTTTTGGTGATTTCGCAAGCGCGCAGCTGGAAAAATATCCGAGTTATTAATGGAGTGGTGCTGCTAATGGATTGGTGGTGTCAATGGATTGGTTTTGTTTGGAAAATTCTAGGAGACCCATTGGTTTTTCCCATCAAATGAGGGCTGTCCAGCAAATTTTCCCTTCCACCAATTCTGTGATCGTGGTTTCCGAACTGGAGAATCATCCTATTGATTCAAGGGTAGAAATGAGATTGAGCAACCCGGCTGAAAAATGGGAAAATCAATTGGGATTGTCATCCCTTTTCTCGGGATGAAAACTTTCACAACGTAAAAACCACCCCGCCATTGGGCGGAACCATGCACTCTCTATTGGGATGAATGAAACATCAAGGATTAGTATCACTATCACCCTTTTGAAGCATCTATCCAAGTGATGTTTATACAATATCATTTGGCATCTATCCAATTCTTGCTGTTTGTCAATATCCCCTGTTCGAGAATATACCCAGCTTCGTGGCACATGAATCCTAACTCATCGATTGACGGTCAAAGTTCCACGAATCAGTGGCGAAATGCCTCACTTTTTGTCGTTTTTATTATGTATTAAAACCATTCAAAGCCACCAAAATGAGGGGTTTTACCCCAAATCCAGCTTTCTTTTCGTCGCCCCAAACCCAAGCGCACCTTTCCGACCATCTTCTGCGCCAGCGAAAAGCCCTTGACGTTCACCTCTGGCTGCGCCATCTGTTTGAAGGTGGTCGTTGGGCCCAAGGACATCGCGTCGCGGGCCCGGTTCGTGAGGCCACGGCCGATGATCAGCGGGATACGTCCGCCCGCGCGGACCTGGTCACCAAACGGTCAATGGTGGATTGAACCAACTCGACTGGTGGTATAGTGGGGACATGGGGGATATTCAGGGGATACATTTCACCAACTTGATGAGATATATACATATATATATATACATATATATATATATATACCAGCAAAATTGCCACTTTGATATATGTTTCTAGGGGACATGATGGCAAACCACTGGATTTAGTGGGCATCCTCTTTTCCGGGTCAAACATATTTTCGCAATGTGAGCATTGTTCAAAACATTCCATTGAATCCTGGTTGGTTTATAGGCGCTCCCATGATGGTTCACGATTTTACGATAGTCTCAAAATAACTGGGTAGCACAACCCTCTATGATCATCACCCAACAGGGGTTTTGAACACTGCTCAAGTGATCTCTGTGCTTCCCCTCCCTTTTTTATAATCTATTTACCTCTTACATCTTGGATACACATGGCTCTAGTGTTGTAATCCCCTGGCCGGGCCTGATCCAGCATCAGTTCATGCTTCAAGTTGAACTTCACCAGGACATCGCTGGTGCCGTGCTTCTTCACCACTTGTTCGTAGACGCAAAGGTCAATCAAATCCCCCATGGCCAAGTCCTTTACGTCCATTTCAAGTGGCAAAGCGCCGGAATCCTCCATGGTATTGAAAAAGATAGGAGCAATGGTGCTTCCAATCACAAAGCCCCCTGTGCGCTTGTTTGGGGCGCAAGGAATGTCCTGACCTCAGGCAACTTTGTCGCAATTTGAGAATGGGTCAAGTCGTTAAACAGCGGAAAATCGCGTAAACAACCATGCAACTTTCGTCTATTGAACATTTGTTGGGACGGTCACTGCCATTTACTGCCAGGGTTTTCAACCCAGGCAGAAAAGCAACAACTGCACCAAAATTCATAGCAGCTCTGGGTCCCACGCCCATGTACCACAGAATGGAATTGGTTGCTGACTTTCGTGATGACCCCGTGCCAACCACGTCGCCAACATAGGCCAGGGCATGACCCTTCCTGCAGGACGCGGAGTAACTGGATTGGTTTAGAGTAACCCCGAAAAAGATAGAGAAGGTTTAATCTACCATAGTAGGATGTTGCTGTAATCTGACACTAAATATTGGTGGGTTTTTACTGTTTACTTTTCTATCTCTTTGGCGATTGGGGGAAGATGAACAGTAAACCATGGTTTTGACCATCAGGTGTAAGGGGTTCGTGTGAATTATCCCTTCTCTGCGCTTTCTATTTGGATGCGAGTCAAAATAAAGCACGCTGTGCGTTTTCACATCCCAACAGATTCAGTTTCTGCTCATTTTGACAAGTTCACAAGTATTTCTACCCACACGCATTCAACAAAAAAAGAAAAGCCAACTGGGTGCGGCGAAAGAAAGTATCAAAATTTCCAAACAGTCGCAAAATCAGTGATTTGCTATATTTTGCCATCCAATGTCGGAACCAACAAAAAAACAACAAATTTGATTTAAAACATGCGGCATCCTCACAAATCTTGGACATTCTTTCATTTTCTTGTTTCGGTATTGTTTGGATATTTGAAGCATCCCTCTCTTCCCATAAAGAAATATCGCCCCAAACATGCAATAATTGGCCACCATCATTCCAGTTTTCAACGGTGGTATCATCATCCCCCAATATAGAATCACCACTTCCCCCTAGAAGGCCCTAGGAATAAACACACATAGAAACCCTTGCGTTGGCAATGGATCTAGCCATTGTTGGAGGCCCATTTGGGGATACAGTTGACCATGGCACATGTCACATCCCCTGGGCAGACTCTGCAAGGCACTTCTTGAGATCGGCAATCTGGTTTGGAGCGTCGGTGATGCCATCGCGTGGGAACTTCCTGGGCCCCAGGAATCGGCAGAATCTGATTACTCCCATTTAGTTCGATGATTTACAGGGGTTACACATTGTCATTGTACATAGCAAACTGTCGAGTCATTACCAAAGTTGGGTACAACATTGTAAGCCCATACGCTTCCTGGGAGAGCCTTCCACATTGACGTGACCGGAAAAAAAAATGGTCGTCCCTGCTTGGAATGTTCTGCAGACTTCGACCAAATTTGATGTCAGAATCCGCAAAGTGTTACAGCAATTGTGTGGATCATTGGGATACCATTTTGGTAGCAGCTGATCACGTGACACGTTGACCCCATCCAATGACTGGATCCAGAGGAATCTCACCTCCTGAAAATCTTCAATGGATGACCTGCCAAAAGGTTCCTGAAAAAGTCAGTGAACTTCAGCCATTTTCAAAAACCAGTTCCGCCCATTTTTGCACCAAGCTTCAGCATGGCCAGAGCATGCAAGGGAATATCAGGACGCGACCAGGCATCTGGAGCTGGAGACAGGTCATCGGTGTTCGTCTCGCCGGTCACTTTGAAGACGCACAAAGTCACCTGCAGATCGTTTGGAATCCTCGGATTCTCAACCAGGGGATGGTTGTCATGGGGCCTACAATTACCACTACCACCACTCCAAACAACCAGTTAAGCATTGGTTGAGCTCAAATAGTCGAAGCAAAGGAATAACTTTGGATCTAGCAGAATCTAGCATAGCAATGCTTAGCAGGACACTAGACTATCGATCAAGCCATCGATTGCCGAAAATCTGAGGCTTCTCTCTGGGTCTGAAATCTAAGCCAAGCTGAAAAGTTCCATTTGTTCATTTTCGGGGCTCTTCCCCATTACTTTCAAGGGGCCTGGCGCCTATAGCTTGAGTCATCTGCACTTTGTGGAAGCTTCGGAGCCGTACTGAGGCATGCTTTTGTTGACTTTTTCAAGGTATGTGTTTGTATGAAAATGAATTCACCCAAAACCCTATGGTTATCCACCATTTTTCCTGTTAGCATGTAGTATAACCTTGCCATTTGGGTGAATACAGCATTTTCAGACACACCCATGTAACTTGAACCCCCTTTTAAAAGAAACAAAGCAGCTCCGGAACAACAAAGATCTATCCCATCATGATTCAGGTGCCGTTCAAGTCATTGAGCACACCTGAGACTTGGCCAGGCCCTTTCTGATATTCCTCGGCCTTACGAATTTTGACTCATACCCACATTGCTGGTTGGTCGTATACCCCCCATCTTTGGTGCGAGAATCTTGAATCTTTGAGTCTATTGTTTTTGCGGATTCGAAGCTCACCTTTATGCCGCTGAAATCTCGAATCTTTCTTTCTATTCTCTTTATTGTTTTGGCGGATCAAAACATCATCCTTACTTATTTCAATTTCAACCCTGTGTTTGTCGATGAGAGTCCTTTTCAAATCCCCACTTATTGCGAGATTCAACCCAAGTTTGTTGTTTAAATCCGCCATTTTGCAGCATCATTTTGGGCCGGTGTGAACTCGGTGAAACATCTTTGTGTCAAAAGTGTTGCTGGTTTCAGTCCCCTGAATAGTCTTTTTGTCATCGGAAACATGTTTCATTGGTGATTCGCGGGAAAAATATACCCGACACATTTGTTGATGTTTGAAGCCGGGCATGATGTATGCAAGGCCGCTCTGATTCAAACCCCTAGTTTTTGCAACCTCAGACAAGACAAGATCTTGCCAATTTAAACATGTCTCGACACTTTTGAATTCCCCCCAAACTCAAGAAAAACAAAACATACAGTAGATCAAAGAAAAAAAACACTCCATCTCCATATCCCCAACTCGAGCTCCGAAATTTCGTTCCTTGACCCTCCCCCAGTGGTTCCGCCATCGCCACGTTCGCTCGCACCTTCTCGGGCACCTCGGGGCGATTGGTGAACCACTCTGCGTTGGCCCAAGACTCCATGACCTGCAGGGGTTGATTTCACCATCCAAAAGGCTGTGATTTCATGGGAAATGTGTGGGAAAATCCATGGGGAAAAACTAGATGTCTGGATGGCTCAGACAAAGCCATTTGCTCTGGAGCAAGTACACAAAAATTAAGGGAGTTTGATGATTTTAACGTGATGGTTTTGGATGGTTGAACCCGACTTTTATACAGATCTTGCCCAGAGACCCCGAGTCAATCCCAACAACTCCCACGTTGTGGGTGGTCCCATGATCAATGTCAAATGTATTCTGTTGATCATTTTCCCAACAGTATAAGAAGTGGAAACTATCTGGTTTAAGGCTTAAGGTGGTCAATATCAACAACAATGGAGGCACATGATAGCAAATGATCCTATGTCCAAACCTGAAATATTAGTCATGAGGGCTACATACAATATATTACAATATGTTACTTTGTCTATGTGAACATATACACGTATGTAGATCCTGTATTTTATCTATTGCAACTACTTGACTGGTATTCCCAAACCATCTACCGTTGGGTACAATATGTGCTACACTTCACTGGCAGTTGGAGAACCTTCCCCGAAATGGCTGGGTGTTCCATCATCAAACTGGGGTCTGGGCAGGTCCATAAAGATTCAAATACGAATAGATCAGAAGATCCAGCCAGAAGTGATGATTCATGGCTACTTGGGCAGATAAAGACAGCTGGAGTGCAGTCAAGTGTTGACAGCGCGCCTTCTTGGCATAAGGATTGCCCTTCTTCATCTTCTCTTCCACGTCGTAGAAAGCATCGAACATCAAGATCCTCAAAACCCAATTCCAGTTCCAATTACACAGAAAAAATCCACGGAATTGGAATGAATTGGATACATAATCCCATCATTTTCCCTATTCCAATCAGTTTCCAATGGCTATTCCAATGGATTATCATTCAAGATCCTCCAAATTTTTCAGTGGAATATTCCAATATATCCCAATTTTCCACTAGTAATCCATTCATATTCCATTACATCCCATTGATCACCCATGATATTCCCTTTATCAGTTGGGATGGAATAACAGTTGGCCAACCAGCCCATCTGAACCCATGCAACTCGGCGGCATTCGGTTGAGACCCACCGTGGCCGCCTCAGCAATTTCCTGCTGGCTGGAACTGGAGATGGGGATTCCACCACCCAGGAAATGGTGGTTGAATGTGTTTAATTTCATGGTTGTTTCATCGGATTGTACTGGACTTTACCAACAAAAACTCACAAATGGGGCTTGAAAATGGGATTTGAATGGTGATTTCAGGGGGATGTCATGGAAGTATCATGGGATGTATCTCTAACAATATGAATGGAGGATTTCCCAAAATACTGGACGCCGCCAAGTTTTTGTCCTGGTCATCCAAGCTAATGGAAGAGCCAGTGGTGATGGGGTAATGTTAGTCAAGCAACAGTAAATCATCCCAAGTTTTACCATAAACGAGTGGTATAAACCATCAATCCATAAGGCTGGTTTACTATTGCTTTACTAACATCACTTCACTTTTCAGAAACACCGCAGATCAAGCCAACACCATGTGTGGTCCTCTTTCGAGCCACTGCGAAATCACAGAAACTAGTAAGTGCCGTCACTCTTCAGTATAAAACCCAAAACCACCAACTCTTCAGAACGATAGGTGGCATGATGCTCTACAAGTACTCTCCGTGTTTCTACCATTCTTCCCTATCAAATGAGGGGCATTCCCAACATTTCCCATCCCCTTTCCAATTTTCAGCCAGCGGATTTTCCAGCCAGCCACGTTTCCATCATTTTCCTCTCGCGTCCATTGTATAACTTCAGTGAATCACAATGTTCGGATGTTCGGCTGACTACCAAGCCGGAATTTCCCATGATTGACCTTCCTGGTTGCTAAATCCCCGCAGAAATATACGTGTTTAGATTACTTAAATCCCCATCAACTCCCATTATGCCTGGGAATTCCCGCTGAGCTCGGAAAGTATCGTCAAAAAACACAGCTACGCCACGGGGGTGCATCGCAGTAGCTAAGCGGCAAGCCATGTTAAGTACCCCACTGATATATGGATTTTTCCGTGGATTGTGTATGTTTTTTACATTCATTATGTATATATATATATATACACAGCCAAATCATATACAGTATATATCATATATATGTACATAATAGGCCATAATAAACCTATCTGGTCTGGGATGCACATCCAAGTAAAACTCGGCAAAAATTCCCATCTGTCCAGCTGTCCTGATCCAGCTCCAACGCCTCCACCAAGGGAGCAACGTTGTATCCGCCCTGCATCCATCCCAGCATCTCCACCTCAGCGAGCGAAGTGGCTGACGAAAAAATTAACCGGTATTTGGATGATGGACCTCTGGAAAATGGTTGGAAAATGGTGATTTTAAGAAAAAAACACCAAAAACTGTCAAAACATTGGAAAACTGGAACTGAAAATGATGCTCTTCCGTTGCTACATGAAATGAAAGTAAATATTTCAGGTACCATCTGCAGAACCAACAAGACATGGATTTGACCACTCAAATGGATTTTGACTTTCAGATACCTCAACTGGAGATACTGGAGGTACCTTCCGTGTGAAAGCTCTATTTGAAGTACCTCTGTTTTAGGTTCCTAAAGAAGCCAGTGAATCCCATGGCGGGCACCAGAAAATATCAAGTACCAAGAAATGGATGATAGCCCTCACCTGGTGATTACGTTTACGTGACGTTTTAGGATCTGACAACACTAGTTTTGGTGTGCATTAAGCATGTGGAGGAGAATGTGTTGTCGTATTCTTGGAGGTTCCCAGCAAAGAAAGAAGAATGCATTTCCATTGAATTGGTAGGAAAGTCCTTCATCATTTTGGGGACCCTGTTGTTTCAATCCATCCAATTGTATGGGGGTCAACGATTTAAGACACACTCGCTTCATGAGAAGCTGGGGGTGGGGAGGTTGACCCCGGCAGATGTCCATGCATCCAGTCGTCAACCACTAACGGGACATAACAATCAACTGAGGTCAACCCAGGAAACAAACCATCCTCAATTTGGGCTTCATTAGTGTATATACTTTTGCATACCCCTAGTTGGGATGATGTTGAAAAAAATGGGATCACCTTTTCACAAACAACTCGACCGCCCGGAGCTCAGGCAGATGACTGCGTCAACCTTGGAGATGAGCGGAGTGGAAACTTTGCCGTGCATGATATCACCTCAGCTGCGGATTTTCTCCCTACCCTCTGCAGAAAATGCGAAAAACATCATCCACAATCACTCGGAAACTTGTGGATGATGTTGTGCTGATTTTTCCAGTTATTGTGGATGATTTTTCCAATATAATTGGGTAGGCCCCAAATCAACCATCATCCGCCACTTGAGGTGTTTGTTCACGCCACTGGCGTGACCAGCAGTGAGTCCCGCACGCAAAAAGTTGGCCTTCACATAGCTAGAGTCGTCGACCTTATAATGGGACCGAAACCATGGGGAGGATCCCTGAATTCACGAAAAGGCTATAATCTGGTATTAAGATACATCCATTGAGATCTATGTATCTATCTATCTTCTCTTCTCCGATCTGATCTGATCTGATCTATATTATATGCTCTAATCTACTCCGATCTAATCTAATCTGTATACATTATGTAATATATATATATACCATCAGAAGTCCCTTAAAGAGTTCAATCCTTTCTGTACACATGCCATTTGCTGACTTAAGTGTTTGTCTCCAGCGTACAGAAGCACATACTAAGGTCTCCACACCCGGGTTCACCCTGTTGCGGAGAAGATCCACATAGAATGAGCCGTCAGCTGGTGCCTTCTTCAGCATTTCCACGACACTCTCTGCCTGTCCGACATGGTCATTGGTGTGCCCGCTGTCAATTTAACATGGCAACGAAAATCCATGTTTTGGTGGAAAATATGGGAGAATCATCTATAAATGGGCCATGGCCATGTGAAATCACTGGAGGCAAGGTTGAGCACAGAATCGGACACAGCACAGCTGCATTCGTTCGCCCCAACAATCCATGATCACATGTTTTGTGGAAGTGTCATTAAAGAAAAAAACGCATCCCTATCTTCAAGCCTCAAAACTTTTGGCGGATGGAAGATGTTCCCAGCTCAACTGCGCTAGTGTTTGGCTATGAATCAAAACCCGGGTACCCTGGTGAACATCAAAATATGGTGCCATAGGCACCCTTTATTATCATCGCCGTGCAGCTTTGAGTCCCCACCAAATAAACAAATGTGGTAAAATATGATCTCACCATCATTAAACCCCGATGAAACCCCATCAAACCACTATTTTGATGGTAAAAATCTCCCCAATAACCAGTGCTATCCGAGCGATATTCAAAACCCGAAATGTCATTCCATTATGCTGGCTGCTTCAGAACAAATTTTCAACAATTGTGATAATTCCAAATATATCATACAATATAATCCATAATTCACAATTATGAGAATTCCAATATAATCCAATCATCAAACAACAAGGTTTTTTTTCGCAGCCACTGCTCCACTTCCCCCCTGGCCACCCCCTCCCCTTCACTCCTGGCTCGAATCCAGTGCCAGAGGTGGAATCCCTTGCTGTGCACGCTCGGCCACATGAGCTTCATAGGCGGCCTTGAAGGCCTCGAGTCGTCGAGGCGGTCGATGACTAGATTCTTATGAATGCTGCCAATAGGTTGTATATATACATACGTGTATGGATGATCATTGATAATTATATTCGTTCTATGGGGGGTATATACTACTATCATTGATATGGATTGAAAGAAATGTGTATATAAGTATATATATATATACATATACATATGGTTCATACTGAATACCCCACTGAGGCACCCCAAAATAAATCTAATAGCAGAAATAGGGGCAGGGGATTACTGTTATATTCCCCATCGAATTGTGAGGGTACCCAATTTCCATCCCCAAAATGCCAAATCCTTGAATGGGAAAAATAAATGCTGAAATGTCCATCTAGTTGTTTTCCTCAACCAGCTTGGAATTAATTTCCATCACTTTCACCATCCAACGTCTAGTAACACTCAAAAACTAATAAAGTATTTCCAGGATCGTATTTCGATTATGTTTTCCCCACAAGATCTAGGTTTTTCTAGGTGTCCATTGTCCAGATTGTTTTGGTGTTCTTTTCCGCGGTTGCTACAGATATCCCTCACTCCTCAGGGCGCCTCTGGCTGCATCGCTGAAAAAGCTCGGACCTGAGCACCACAACTGGAAATAAAATGATGCAAATTGCTCCTGATTAGAAGTCTATCGTAAAATTCCTTCAAAAACCGTGCTGGGAAACACTAAACTGGATGGTTGATTGTCTTGATTCAGTTGGTGGTTTATGAATCTATATCCCGAAACTGAGAGAAACCCACAATTTTGGGACACTTGCATTGAAGCATAGAACCCTTCGCCATCTGCAAATCTGAGCTCCGCGCATGCTGAAGTGTGCGCCGAGAGACCGCCTACCAGAAAGTTCTGACAAAACTTTGCCCTTCATTAAATGGAAACGTGACTACACTTTGCGTTTTTTGGATGATAAACATCATAAACATGTGCGTGTGTATATGCATCCATATATTGCTCCCCGC
The DNA here is from genome assembly GCA_003297045.1 of Symbiodinium sp. clade C Y103. Lineage (NCBI taxonomy): Eukaryota > Dinophyceae > Suessiales > Symbiodiniaceae > Cladocopium > Cladocopium sp. clade C. The sequence goes on along the minus strand of BGPT01000855.1, from coordinate 44,435 downwards.
CTTGAGCACGGGCAAACGGCGTACAGCACGCATCATGGCCTCAGGGACGGTGAACTTAAGCCGCAGAGATAGGGGGTATAAATCTGACCAAAATGGTGATAAAATGGGACCATCACAAGTGACCCCCCGATAATATCCGATAATGAGGGTTTCTTAACAGTTGATTACCCGCCAACAACCACTAATACGGCCGGATCCACCTGGGCTGGCTGAATCCCCATTAAGACATGTTTGCCAAAAACCCAACCTTCATGCAAATTGGAACATCCGACCATCTACAATATGTTCAACGACCAAGCAACAACAAAAAAACAGGTTGAATCCGAGTTTTATCCACTTTGAACGCAACAACCATGCAATTCAAACGTTGGAAAAACAAAAACGCGCGAAGATCCATACAAATCCATGGTACCAGGATCCTTCCTTCTGAGGCATCCACTCACTCACCGGGGAAAAGGGAAAGTATCTGTGAGTGGAGGCACTTTTTTGTTTCTGCGAGCCAAACAAAACGGCGGCAGGACCAAGCGTTGCCTGATGTTTGCCTGTCAATGCATTGACTCAGCTGAGTGTTTACAAACACAAACAGGCAAAATTCTCCAGTTTTTCCATGAAACCAAACTTGAAGTGCCTCCTGCCACGTGTGGGCGAGGAGGGGTGAGATGATGCCAGGGGGTCCGATTTTCGGAACTGCAATCCCTTGGCTTTTCCGTGCGTTTCATGATGTTTGGGATACAATGATATATATATATATATATATATATATATATATATATATTATATATATATATATATTATATATATATATATGTTATATATATATCTAAATGTATATATATATATATATATATAACTGGCAATAGATTGACTACCCTCCGGTGTAATAAAACATGGCTAGCTTGGAAATCCTGTGTCTTGAACTTGAATGGGCATTTAGCTGGGTCATCCTTGTCCTCACTCCGCACTTATCCAATGCTGCGGTGCCCCAGGTTTGAACTCTTTGGCGCAAGCGCGCATCTTCGACCTTGGCGAAAAGTCCAGCGAGTTGCCACCGGGTGGGATGAAGGCGGTTGAAAACAGCCGATTTGGAATTGGGCTATATGTTAAAACTCTTGTAAAGATAAAGTTTGACTAAGAACTAAGTGGTTGGGCCGTGGGCTATACCCTACTGAATATTCTGAAGCATGTCCAAAGCGTTGCCTGGCAGGTACTGGGTCGCTCATGGGATTCAAATGTCCTCAGACTGCGACATTTTTGTCAGATATCACGGATTCAATATTGCATCCCCATGATGTCCCCGGCGTTTCACAGTTCACATCATTTAGAGGCAGTATTTCCATATCCCACTGTGGTTGTCCCCAATATTGTCGCCGAATCTCCGAATGTCCCAATGTATGTCCAATTTGTTACCATGCCGCAATCCAACCTACTTGTCAAGATAATTTAAACGTCCCACAAAAATAGACTTCTTCTGCCAGTGTGTTACGATGATGTGTCCCCCCTGTTTTCAGGGTTTTCAAATTGTCTATCTATTGGGGGGTTGCAACCCTGGGGATTTGACCGGTGAAAACGGGGATTTACCAAACAAAAAGAGAAATTGAAATATCCTGTATTTGATCAACAAAATTGGGTTGGTTGGTGTTTGTTACTGTTTTGCATCCCCGTGCGATTGGGTACTAGGTGATGAATCATGTTCGGACGAGTGGTTCAACCGCTACATTTAGCTGAAGACAATTGGGCAGCTGTGGTGACTAGTTTGGCCGCGCGGTTCATCATTTGGGCTTGTTGTCTGAAAATGCATTGTATGGTTGTACCCTCCAGCAATTGCCTTGCAATATTTTGTGGGTGGCCTGGGTTTCTGAAGATTTGACTGGACCCTTCCAGTTTGCTGTTAAAAAAAAACTCTTCTTGCTGAAAACCACATACCAGAACTATTGATTCCATTGTCTGGCGATTCAAAAAGAAGTCTATACCAACCCCCCAAGAAAAAAGGAATGTTTTTTTTTATCATCATCATCTAGGTAAGATTTTACTCTGCCACCTTTTGAAGGTTGCAGTTACCTCCGTATTCCGTCCTGGGGGCGCTGCCCCAACAGACCCACAAAGCTCCTGGCACAAAAAAATGGCGTCGCTGTGGATACATGGACTCTCAGGTTTCTCAGTCCCGGACAGATACCCGGAGTGCTCGATTTCAATGCAGTTCTGGCGCATGAGCACTTTGGGGCAGATATCCCACGAACTATCCCAGCGATGCGGAGGCTGAACTTGGGGAATATCCAAGTGACAAGCATGAAGGGGTACAAACGTTACTACTTGGATCTTCTCCCCTCGTTAGATTCCTATAGTTTCATGCTGCGCAAGTGCGCAGAACATGGTAGAACTCCTGAATACTATTTACATCTATGGTGTTCTACTATCATCTATTCAGCTATTCACGTGGATCATAGTTCGCCCCAGCTACCAACCAGCAAACTAACCGCAACTAACTCATCAACTAGGCTACGGCGTCGGTTGCGACCCCTTCGAAAACAATGCTTTTTTTTCAGGCTCTGACGACATGCATTGGTATTTGCAGTATTTCGCAACTTTGGTGGTCATTTCACGACTTCAAAACATGTGACCCTCGTGAGGCGGNTGCAGTATTTCGCAACTTTGGTGGTCATTTCACGACTTCAAAACATGTGACCCTCGTGAGGCGGGGGCATGACAAGTTGAGTTTGTATTGGTTTTTGCAATATATTTTGAAATGTTTTCAGAGGTCTGCGGGGGGACACGTTATTTTGTCAAAGTCTTTGGCCAAGTTTCCTAACAAGTGCCATATCTTACTGAACGTTATTAGCCCACCCCACCCCACCCCACGCCCCCTTCTGTAACGTAGCATGACGTATGTGTGCAAGTGCNTCCTAACAAGTGCCATATCTTACTGAACGTTATTAGCCCACCCCACCCCACCCCACGCCCCCTTCTGTAACGTAGCATGACGTATGTGTGCAAGTGCAAGAGAAGACATCTGTAACGTAGCATGACGTATGTGTGCAAGTGCAACTGAACGTTATTAGCCCA
>BGPT01000855.1:29344-41330 GCA_003297045.1 Symbiodinium sp. clade C Y103 | reverse complement strand
CCACCCCACCCCAAAAGGTACAACACAACACCACATTCAATGCGTGACAAGATCCAGAAAGCTGAGGCAAGTACCTGAGGCAAGTGTGAACGTGGGGAGAAACCAAGGGAAGTGTAAAAAGTGTTAAAAACGGAGGGGTCGTAAGTGGCGCCGTTGGCANGCTGAGGCAAGTACCTGAGGCAAGTGTGAACGTGGGGAGAAACCAAGGGAAGTGTAAAAAGTGTTAAAAACGGAGGGGTCGTAAGTGGCGCCGTTGGCATCAACTAGGAACCATCTTAACACACCTCTAACCAAGTGTTATCATCCCGGCAACCAGTGGCCAGTGATAGAGCATCACCAGCCAAGTCCACCATGCAAATCAACAGCAAAGGAATAACTAACTGATGTGCCGACTTGTGTATCGAGCAAGAAATGTTTGTCGCGCGAGAAAATAGTTTCAGATTTGTTGGGTTCAAGCGAGAACAAGTGAGGCCGTTACAAAGAGCGGTGAGTCCAAGTCACATACACTGTTGACGAAACAGATCAGGGTTTGACTCCCCGCAGGTTAGATGCTTGGGATCCCTAGTTCCATCCGCCAAATTGGACTTGCACCACGCCAGTGTCTTCTTCTGGAGGTCCGGAGACTGAAAGATGTGAAATGCGCAATACCAAACACAAGAAAGCGGTCCAAGGCAACAAAAAGGATTTCAATCTAGTTTTGTTAAAGTCAGAACCACAAAATATGGTGGAAGGTTCGCCCGATCTAGCAAAAACTCATGGTATGTGACCACAGCAAGATAATAACGCGTGAACTTTGAAGTAGGCTAAGAAGGCTGCCGTCTTTACATGCAAGCGCCCCATGTCATGGCCTGCAAGAATCACCCATCAATTACAAGGAAATCGGCCGAGACTAGGCCCTTGACCATCTTCGCAAAGAGTTTCCGGCACTCCTCTCAAGTCGGCAAAATATGTTGCCCCTTGACCACCAGAGCCCTATAAAAACCAATTCCATTACGAGAATAAATAGTTTCCTTTGCTCAGCCATTTTGTACATGAACATGAAACAGAAGCAATTGCTATAGCTGCGACAACAATAGGGTCCCTTCAGTCCTCTAAATTGTTTTGATCTTGCCTGAGTGATCTCCGGCCGGCAGCTTCGGGGGCTGGGGGAGCCCAACGCGTCCAAAAAACCTGGTATTTTACAGCTTCGTAAAATTCTATGGGGCACGTCAAGGCCGTTTATTGAAGCCTTCTCTTACTACCCAATAATCCTGTCCTAGATCTAATCAGAATCGAAATTGTCCTGCAAGGCCATCTCTTGGCTTCATGGATTTCCAAGGCTTGTTCCAAACAACGACTCTGTCCGATCATCCTAGTGGCTATGCTTGGACAAATGGACCAAACAAAAACGTCAGGCCGTTAGCATTCCAAGAGATGACCAAATTGGTGGATTGGTGCGCGTTAGGCCCGTCCAAACGGGCGTTTCTCTACACATACCCTTGGGTTGCCAAGCTGCGAAGGCGCCATGTGGGTCTATGATTGTTGGGAGGATACTAATCTGTATCCAAGATTCGGAGACCATGATCTGTTGACATCTTCGTGACCATGTACCATGCATATAGATTGTGCGCATCTTGTTTTTGAGGTTTCACTGTTTACCCACTGTCTGCAAATGATCCCAGTTGGCCAAAAGCATCCAGGAAAACGGCTGGTGGAAACACACTCTAAATAATAAATGTATAAATAAATAAATAAATATATATATATATATATTTATACCTTGCATTTATCGGGCATTGTCCGATCAAAACATCCATTTTCAGGTGATTTCCCAGCTAGCCACGTTTCATGACACTGGAGGGCAACTGGATATAAGTGGGCAATTCGCATTCCACGACTGCATCATTGGACCATCCCATGTGTTCACTACCTGATGAGGGGAAACACCCAGCACTCCATTCCACCTTCTTAAAAAATACCTCTAGAATCATTTAAGTTCATTCCAGATCTAAGAGGGGGATAAGCTCCGGTGACCTATATAAATATGGTTGATTTTCCATTGCCATGTTTGATTGCAGGAGGGCAAATCTATGGTAAACATTGCCTGTGTGCGTAACTCAGCTGGACGTGTCACCAATCAACACACCCACAGATGGCATAATATTCATTTTAAGGGCCATAATCGGATTGATGGAGCATGGTGTTCTATCCCATGCCATAAAAATCGGAACATAATGGGTATATTAATCCCTGGGAATGGTAGTAGTATGACGATTCAATATCGATGATATAATGTATGTGTATATATATATTACATTCATGTATAAAATCTAGTCCAACTTTTGACCAGATGTGAAGAACTTGCAATTGACAAATGGATATGGATTCAAGCCCTGGTACCCTGGTGAAACACAACAAACAAGTAATTTTTTGGATGTTCATCCCTCAAAATATGGTACCATAATATATACTATGTTTCTACACATTTTGATCCCATCCCCAAATCTCTGAGCAAAGTCGACAAGTAAGTCACTCGAACTGATCCCCAAATCAATGACCCTTCCGGAATTTGTTGCAGTTTTCCATGCAAGCCATGGCCCACTACTTAGCTATTTTCAACACTCAAAAATGGTAACTTTCCACTGCAAACTGTTGTATAAACTACCATTTCGAGTCGAAACCTGCAAAACTACTTGGACTCCCAAAAATTTGCCTCCAAGCCCTGCTTTTGATTGGCTAAATCATCATGATTTTCCGTTCGATTTTGGCAAAACCTCACCCCGTTTCTGCGTATCCCCATCCATAAATGAAGGATTAGTCCCCATCAAATGAGAATTAATGTGGTACACCCAATGCCGCAAGCCATCCTGAATATCACCATAAAAGGGTAAGTATCATCCCAAAATGATAGCTGTGTGGCATTGGTTTTGCGACATTTTTCCAGTTGTCCATTCTTCATCTAATATTGTTGGTTATATACCCATTATTAACCACTATTAACTATGATTACTATAAATGGGTAAAGCGACATCGCCATCAATCATGTTCAATTCGACATAAGTGTTGAATGTAGGGTGTACAGTGCAGAGTGTGGAGTGTAAAGTGTAGACTGTGGAGTGTAGAGCGCAGCGTAGAGTGCAGCGTAGAGTGTGGAGTGGAAAGTGAAATGTGGAAACTGTAAAGATGTGTCAGGATGCGTAAAGTGCAAGGAGTAGAGTGTGGAGTGCAAAGTGTGGAGTGTAGAGTGCGGAGTGTGGGGTGTAATGTAGAGTGCGGAGTGTAAAGTGCAAAGCGTGGATAGTAAAGTGTAAAGTGTAGAGTGTAGAGTGTGGAGTATCAAGTAAAGCGCAAAGTGTAAAGTGCAGTGTGTGGAGTATCGAATGTGAAGTTTAAAGTCTAGACTTTAAAGTGTAAAGTGTAGAGTGTAAAGTGTAGAGTGTGGAGTGTAGAATGTGGAGTGTAGAGTGTAAAGTGTAGAGTGTAGAGTGTAAAGTGTAGAGTGTAGAGTGCGGAGTGTCAAGTGCAGAGTGTGGAGTGTAAGTAAAGTGAAGACTGCAGAGTGCAATGTGTAAAGTGTAAAGTGCGGAGTGTGGAGTGTAAAGTGTAAAGCACAGGCTGTAAAGTGTAAAGTGTGGAGTGTGGAGTGCAAAGTGCAAAATGTAAAGTGTAGAATGTGGATTGCGGTTTGGGGATGTGGTGTGTCAAGTGCGCAGTGGAAAGTGTAGAATAGAGAGTTTACAGTGGTACTGCTGCAAATATGCCGCCTGCCACGCAAAATGAATTTCCACACACGACTGATCTGCACCAAATGCTGCGCCTGCCATGCATGAAACTTTCAGAATGCCCCACGCCTGCCACACGATTTGCACGTTGTCACCACTTGCCGCAGCCCTGGCAATGCGATTCACAAAAAACACGCAACACGACAGGTCTAAAGCGCTGCGCCTGCCACACGGAATAACGATGGAGGTTTCCAAAGTGCTGCGCCTGCCACGACAAATGAAACTCGTCGTCTGAAAACGATTCGGAAGTGTTACGCCTGCCACACAGAACGACTTTCGACTGTCTTTTCATACACGTGGGAATCTCACGAAGTGCCACGCCTGCCACCCGAAACAACGTTACAACATCTTTTTTGAAACCTTCGACAATGAAAAGTTTTTGCAGTTTTCCCCATTGGCACGGCGACGTCACAAGAAAACCAGCGAATCGAGACAAGACATGTTGGACAGCTGAAAACGAGCATTTCGTACGAAGCTTCCAACACCTTTCATCACAGTTCGTACGAGGCTTCCGCCAATTTTCATCACAGTTCACAAAATGCCACGCCTGCCACAACATTTGCACGTTCTCACCCCTTGACGCAACCCTGACAATGCGAATGTAAAAACACGCAACACGACACATCTCAAGCGCTGCGCCTGCCACGACACATGATAAAGCAGGTCCCCAAAGTGTTGCACCTGCCACGAAATATGAAACTCATCCTTTCAAATCGGCTACTGCATCCTGAAAGTGTTTCTGGTTGGCCACCACCGTCGTTGTGGTGACAGATGCTGATCTAAGAGCCTAAGTGCAAACAAGTAATTTGGTTTCAAACATGCTCGCATTTTTCGGACCCATGGCAAAAGCATGGAGAGTTTCTCATCCATGCACCATTTGTCGCGCTTCCCTCATGCGCAACGTGGCCACTTGGAACTGAAATCAGTGGCATGCCGATTCCACAACACTGAAATTCTTGAAAGCACATGTTTGTCGAAACAATAGGCTGGGTTGCAAACACTCTGGACCCGAACAATAACATAAACCACCTGGAACAAAATCAGAAAAGAAAAATTGATTGCCAGCATGTGTCCACTGTTGCTAGCTGTCTCAAATCTATTCATTCATCTCACTTCAGCAAATGCTTTCCGATCTTTTTCATCTCACCCGCGGTGATCGTGTTGTCGAGAAGAAGCACCGCCATCCAAAATACCGGAATGGAGAGCAGCTGAAGACGCCATTGCCAAACATTTAGCGGTCTAGAGGCAGGAAGCAACAAGGCATAAGTTTACTGGGCACAATTGCTTTTGCCACACGGATTCCATTTGCATATTTTTGGCGCGCCTGGTTGCAACGCAAACTTATGCAAGTCTTTTGTTAAAGCGATAAAGCGGCAATAAAGCGGTTCTAGATACGCAGCACGCTAGGCGCAGCTGCAACCAAACTTTGATGCAATGCATGCGGCAGCATGCGCTTGTTTGTTGCGTGACAGAAAGCACACAGCGACTTTAGGATAGCTCACATGCTCCCAAGGAACAAGGACAAGCGTGATGCTGCCTCTTCCCATGGTGCAAACAGGCGCCCTTTCAAGCTCAAGCACAAGACCACATGGTGGCCGCGAACTGCAAGCACGGTTCATCTGGGTTCGACAGAAGCAAAAGCTTTTGAAGGCGCGGTTTTTGCGTTGAATAATTGAATCCGTTGCCAAACCTGTTGAAAAAAATGGAATTTGGGCCCTGCTTTTGGGTCCAGAAAACGGCCTTAAAAACGTTACCCGCAAAGTGGAATTCAGTTGCGGGGAATCGTTTCTGGGGCCGCTCAGCGGCCCCGTTTTTGGAGACCATGTTTGGCCCTGCGCGCCTTGTTTCTCGTAGCTTCCGTTGCCATGTCCGGCGAACCTTGCTGCGATGTTTCCCCAAAGCACCAGCGCCGATGGAACCGCGCAAGAAGACGGACATGGGCGCCGACGTAAATGTTCAAAGTCAATCACACCCCCTTACCACCCAGTCCCTTGAAGCCAAGCCGGCTATGCATCAGTCGCACAAATTGACTCCAACTCCTGTGCGTAGACTCACCACCAATACAAATGTCCAAATCATTAAAGGACCGGATAACCCCACAAGTCAACTCCTTCCAAGAAGCACCAAACAGACGTGAAAATGAGATGGTGTTCAAGACATGGTGGAAGAAAGAATGTGTTCAAGAACTTGTGTGTGAAAGTGCTGTGTGTGACATAGCTGTGTGTCAAAGAGTTGTGTGTGACAGAGTTGTGCGTGACAAGGTTGTGTGTGAAAGAGTTGTGTGTGAAAGTGCTGTGTGTGACCAGGTTGTGTGNGTGTGACAGAGTTGTGCGTGACAAGGTTGTGTGTGAAAGAGTTGTGTGTGAAAGTGCTGTGTGTGACCAGGTTGTGTGTCAAAGAGTTGTGTGTGACAAACTTGTGTGTGAAAGAGTTCTGGGTGACAAAGTTGTGTGTGAAAGAGTTGTGTGAAAGTGCTGTGCGTGACCAGGTTGTGTGTCAAAGAGTTGTGTGTGACAAGGTTGTGTGTGAAAGAGTTCTGTGTGAAAGAGCTGTGTGTGACAAAGTTGTGTGTGAAAGAGTTGTGTGTGACAATGTTGTAAGTGAGAAAGTTGTGTGTGACAATGTGTGTGTGAAAGAGTTGTGTGTAAAAGTGCTGTGTGTGACAAAGTTGTGTGGAAGTTGTATGTGGAAGTGCTGCGTGTGAAAGACTTGTGTGAAAATCGGTCAAAGAGTTGTGTGAAAGTGCTGTGTGTGTGACAAAGTTGTGTGTCAAAGAGTTGTGTGTGTGACAAGTTTGTATGTGAAAGAGTTGTGTGTTGCAAGGTTGTGTGTGTGTGAAAGAGTTGTGTGTAAAAGTGCCGTGAGTGTCAAAGTTTTGTGTCAAAGAGTTGTGTGTGACAAGGGTCTGTGTGTGAAAGAGTTGTGCGTGACAGAGTTGTGTGTGAAAGAGTTGTGTGTGAAAGTGCTGTGTGTGACAAATGTGTGTGTCAAAGAGTTCTGTGTGAAAGAGCTGTGTGTGACAATGTTGTATGTGAGAAAGTTGTGGGTGAAAGATTTGTGTGTGAAAGAGTTCTGTTTGAAAGTGCTGTGTGTGACAAAGTTGTGTGTACGTTGTATGTGCAGGTGCTGTGTGTGTGAAACCATTGCCAGCCCAGCGCCGTAAGTGCCAGTCCTGCCAGGCGAAAGTAAGTAAGGCAGATGCCAGAAAGTGCCACGTCTGCCATACAAAACGAAGGCAGACCTCACCAAGCGCCACGCCTGCCACACAAAACGAAGGCAGATGTCACCAAGTGAAAGTCCATGTGGCCAAGTGCCGCGCCTGCCACACAAAGTGAAAGTCCATGTCCCCAAGTCCCACACCTGCCAGACAAAACGACGTAAAACTTTGAAACACAAAGTTAGATCGCGAAAACCGCTTTCAAACCTCTTGCGCTCAAAGTAAACCCAAACCAAAACAAACTCAAACGTGCAAGNAAAGTTAGATCGCGAAAACCGCTTTCAAACCTCTTGCGCTCAAAGTAAACCCAAACCAAAACAAACTCAAACGTGCAAGTCTCGCGTTTCTGAAGTCTCGGAACTCACAGAGGCCGTCTCACGCCAACACACACACACACACACTTTTCGCTTCGCGGTTCTTGAGCCACAAAGTTAGTGGCAAAACAGGCAGTCTCACTATCTACACAGGCAAGTAAAACGCAGACAAAACCGGAGGTTTTGTCAAGTTGTGGTAAACTCGATTCCTAGAAACGTTTCATTTAAAAGAAACAGTTTCGTTCAAAGCAAAACGAATTCATGCCAAACGAAAACTCACAAAAACCCACAAACGAGCAAATTCCTAACAACTCAAGCTACCTAAGTCACAACTCTTTGTGACAAAACGAGATGGATTCAACTAACTATATGACAAGTACCTGAAAACTNAGTAGGTAAATCGCAGCAATGAATGAGTAAAACTCGAATTGCAGTTCGACCATGGCAAAAACTAGGAATGAGCTAACCTCGTTCAGCAGCTTCAATACCATCAATGTCGTCCAGAATTGGATTGGCTGGACGCCAACACTTGTACAAAATCACCAAGACAATAATCCAGATAGCAATCAACGAGATGATAATCGCAAGAATGACGAATCCCCAATAGTAAAACGAACAATGACAATCGCATTCCATGGCTTAGCGCGACCTGCCCACACACACAAATGGCTGCGGAAATCCAATCAAGCTCAGCTGAAATCCATTCNTCCAAGCAGTCCACAAACATTCCACAAACAGTCCATCAAGGAAAGTCCATGAAATCCAAAGAAAAGTCCATAATCATCTTCACGATGATTTTCCTTGCATAATCGTCCGACCTTCACAGTCACGATAATTATGTCCGACTACCCAAGCAACTCACAGGGCAACGACCTGAAGAGAATTCTGCTTCATGTTTTAAACATGTCAAGCTATCTCAACGTTCTACTTTGGATGACTTCTCAAGACATCACAAACANACACTCGAAAACTCACTCTGAGAATCGGCTATACCTTTTTCGACTCGGAAGATGACATCTGGCAATACAGCTGAAAAGAGATGAATCGGCGCAGCTGCAAACCTCTGTCAATCACCTTCCAGGGCAAGCACACAAAGCGTGCGAACAAAATACCTTGCAAATTTTCGGGAATACTTCTCTGAAAGTGCGAAACCTGAAAAATTGAATGATGCATGGAAATCACAGTTGCATATGAAACGCTTCTCAAGACGTTTGCAGAACTCTTCTGAACTGGACATGATCCTGAAATCTCTAAACTGTGTCCCTTTACAACAAGGCTAGCAACCAAGGTGTTAAACCAACAAACCACTTACGTGGCAAGTAACCCCTCACAATCATAGGGAGNAACAAGGCTAGCAACCAAGGTGTTAAACCAACAAACCACTTACGTGGCAAGTAACCCCTCACAATCATAGGGAGCACCCCTGATCAACACCTTCGTCGCTTTTGCTCCCTACACTGGCTATAGAGCCCCACTGCAGTGGGTTCATTATTCAAGTGTTTCACCCACACACAATCAAGTTTGATCTTGCCAGATTATTTAACCTTTCAATATTTACCAGATATCTATATACAAACAAATCCACAACAAAAGAGACACCTCACAAAAAGGTCACCTAAGTAGCCTCAACTAAAAGCATATATATATATACATGGCAAACGCACAGTTCACATTCCAGCTGTTTGTTTTTGTTCGGGTCGCTCTCTGTAAATAAAACAATTTCCAATGCAAACAATTCATTGCACAGGTTTTCTGTTGCTTTCAAGGTTTGCAGCCGCTGCGCCCAGCACACACCTTTCTAGGTTAAGCTGAGACCCAAACATCGGCACCCTGATCATGTACGCCGTGCGCACGGACACAGGAAGGAGAGCGCAAGACAATGGCCACAGCCAGCNAGCTAAACAATAGAGAAGGGGACATAGCACACACAAAGTAAAGGGACGTTGACACTGCACAGTCTATAGATGGCGCTCTCAATTTCATTGAACGCTATCTGCTTCTTGATGGGAAGACCTGGAACACCTTCAATTCCCATGGCACAAGCATGAACGACAGCTCTGAATGGAAACCATGCCTGTACTGCTCTCACAACCTTTGGGTGACTCCAGTACCTGTTGCCATTGGGAAGCTCAAACGATACAGTGAACGTCTGCTTCAAAAGGCGACTCAAAATCTTCTCAACAGCATCCAAAAGAGTTCCTTGACAAATTTCCCACCTGAAAAGTTCTGTAAGGGTGATCCACCGGTACATGGAAGTGACACATGAACATGAAAAATGGAGAATAGCTCTCAGACGCCTCGCGTTGATCCTTCTGATCAGAGACTGAGGCTATCGTCTTCATCATTGCCTCATCCACCAGAGAAATGACCCTATCTTGAACAGAAACCTTCTCAAGGTTGTCATGAACTCCAATATAACATGCTCGACTCTCGCAACATGNTCCCCCTTTCAATGAAAGAATGGGAGATCGGACCTGCTTCTCCACCACGATCTCCACCAGTTGAAACAGCAGCCACACTGCTGGTCGCTCGAGCTGCTGTCGGCGTAGGTTCAGATCCGGATAAAAGCCTGAACAGACGACGATTGCTTCTGATCGGAAGCTGCCCCATTCCATGGCAAGCAATACATGCCTGCAATCTCTCCGGCAAACCCACTCCTGAAGCTGACTTCGGAGCAGCCGAACTTGGCTGTGATGTCACCGCAGTAATCGACATAGCCGACNTCTCTCCGGCAAACCCACTCCTGAAGCTGACTTCGGAGCAGCCGAACTTGGCTGTGATGTCACCGCAGTAATCGACATAGCCGACCCTTTTGGGTGCTCCGCAAGAAGGAACACTTGGCCTTTGGAGGCGTCTTGGGAGGCGTTCCTCCAGAAACTGGCATGGCTTTCTCTGCTCGCGAAGGAGTGCTCGGCGGCGGCAAAGGTGCCGGCACTGGCGGGGGAGTCGGAGGTGCTGGAGGTGTCGGCAAAGGCTGACCTGTAGTCCACCCGGAGGAGGGTATGAAGGAGGCTTTGGTCCGGTCCTTTGGCAATCGCAGCTGAGCTCTTGAACTCGGCTGATGGAGTACTGTGGAACTCCGGTACGCCTGGCAATGCATCCCATGCATGCCCACGAAGGCTTCGATTGTGAGCACGGAGACTTTCTGCTGTGAAATTGGCGGCAACAGTGGATATGGAATCATCTGGACGGATGTTGTCTTCCACACCTGCTTCTGATGCTGTCGGGGTCTCAAAACTCCCAGTTCTGGGGGTGAGTACCACAGCGCCTTGAGTAAGGCTTACTCGACGAGCCATCATAGGACACATATAGACAATATGTCCATACTCTCCAAAGGTGCCCACAACGTAACTGGGAGACCGGCTTCTGGCTAAAGCCTTTGAACGCAGTGTTCATCTTGGTGTTCCCTTCTCCTACAGTTACTTCCAATGTCTCCTGTTTCCCTGTCTGAGGATTGAACATTTTCCGGCGCACCACACGCCCCTCCTTTGTCCTCTCAACGCTCACTACCTGAGCTGGCCTGGCTTCCTCTTCTTTCCTCTTCTTCTCAAAGAATGCCTGGGCCTCTCTCTGACGAGCTCGCCACGCGAGTCTCTTGCTGCGGTTCCTTTCTGCTTGTCTCTTCGAGAATGCCCCACGGGCTTTCTTCCCTGTTTCAGCTTCAGAAGCTTCCTTCTTCACATTGATCACCAGCTTCAGGCTACGCTTGCCAGTGGCTGGAGTCTTGCTGGAAGATGGAGGTCGAGGCATCCTCTTAGAAGCGATAACCTTCTGCTTCTTGATCGTTTTCTTGGGCATCGCTTTGACCTTTGGTTTTGCAGCTGGTGTCAAAACCACCGTCTCTTTGGGAGCATCGACATCCATAGCCCCTGTCTCAGGGATGGCAGCAGAGGGTCCTGGCACCTCTGACCCATAGTCAACGACAGTGACACCATCTCCATCTACCTCGGGTGCCATAGTAGCACTGGTAGGCTCAGGGTGCCCCAACATCTGGTGAGCGTCAGGAGCTCTTGCAATCTCCCTTTCAGCTGGAATTCGACTGTCCGGCATAGCAGCGGTCCGAAACACGGAACCTGGGCGATCACCAGCCGAACTTTCGTGAAAACAGCTGCAAGCATGAAACATACACTGAGACAAAATTCCAAAAATCTTGTTGGATTCACGAGATGGTTTCGGCAAGTTGTTGTTGTTGTTGTTGCAAATCATCAAATGGTGGTACCTGAACATGTTGCAAATCAGAAAACGGTTCAACTGGTTCTCCACAAAGCAAACATTGACGGACAGAATACTGGCACAAAATACCTGTAAAACTCGAATCTCTGATTTCAAGCTTCATCATCAAACTGTTCATCAACAAACTCTCAAACGGCAAGAAACCCAAAAAGCTTGCATATTCCAAATACTTGGCAGTAGAGAGGCATTCGGTGAAATGATCTGCAGGGTTGATTGTGCCCCGCACATGTTGAAGTTTGATAACCCCTCTTCCAAGCAGTTCCCTCAACCAGAACACTTTGATGTCAATGTGTCGTGAACGTCTTTGTAAATCCCTTCCTTCCAAAAGCATTTTTCCGCTCAAACTGTCGGTCCGCATCAAGATTGGGCAAATGAAGTCCAAAGTATCATCCTCTGACCACGCAGGAGGAAACACCTGGATACGACGCAAGACAAAACTCAAACTCTTCAGCAAACCAATG
>BGPT01000854.1:218543-234427 GCA_003297045.1 Symbiodinium sp. clade C Y103 | reverse complement strand
TTTTCAATCTGTTTTAGTCTTTGAAGCCGCTTTTTGCGTAAGGGTCCCCCCTACGACCGCCAAAGCAGTTTGAAGGAATCGGAAGAAGGCTATGTTGCAGAGGTCTTGCATTTAGATGTTCACAACATCTTGAATTGCTACATCTTGGGGGTCAGCCCTGGGGTCCCCCCTACGAGCCGGCAAAATCGGCAACTTTCATACAAGCGNATTGCTACATCTTGGGGGTCAGCCCTGGGGTCCCCCCTACGAGCCGGCAAAATCGGCAACTTTCATACAAGCGCTGAAATAGAAAATCGATCCGAAAATTAATGCTGTCATTTCGGGATTTTTTTGGGGATGTTGTTCATCTTCTTTTGGGGGGTTCAACTTTCACACTTTTGAGACAAGACTAGGGAGGCACGAGCTTATCCCGGAGCATTTAGAAGGAATTGGAAGAAGACATGTGTAAACAAGATGGTTGACATGTAGCAGTTTTGATCCAAGACTAGGGAGGCACGAGCTTATCCCGGAGCCTTTNCAAGATGGTTGACATGTAGCAGTTTTGATCCAAGACTAGGGAGGCACGAGCTTATCCCGGAGCCTTTAGAAGGAATTGGAAGAAGACATGTGTAAGTCACCTGGTTGACATGTCGCAGTTTTGATCACAGAACAGCAAGGCACGAGCTTATCCCGGAGCCTTTAGAAGGAATTGGAAGAAGACATGCGTAAGTCAAATGGTTGGCTACAGCGTCAAAACTAGTGTCTTGTCGAAGGCACGAGCTTATCCCGGAGCCTTTAGAAGGAATTGGAAGAAGACATGTGTAAGTCAAATGGTTGACATGTCGCAGTTTTGATCACAGAACAGCAAGGCACGAGCTTATCCCGGAGCCTTTAGAAGGAATTGGAAGAGGGTATGTGTANGCCTTTAGAAGGAATTGGAAGAAGACATCGGGAAGCAAGATTGTTGAAAATGTAGCAGTTTTGATCCAAGAATAGGGAGGCACGAGCTTATCCCGGAGCCTTTAGAAGGAATTGGAGGAATTGCCGGCTTCAAACTGGCAGTTTTCAATCTGTTTTAATCTTTGAAGCTGCTTTTTGGGTAAGGGTCCCCCCTACGACTGCCAAAGCAGTTTGAAGGAATCGGAAGAAGGCTATGTTGCAGAGGTCTTGCATTTAGATGTTCGCAGCATCTTGAATTGGTACTCCTTGGGGGTCAGCCCTAGGGTCCCCCCTACGAGCCGGCAAAATCGGCAACTTTCATACAAGCGCNTTTAGATGTTCGCAGCATCTTGAATTGGTACTCCTTGGGGGTCAGCCCTAGGGTCCCCCCTACGAGCCGGCAAAATCGGCAACTTTCATACAAGCGCTGGAATAGGAAATCGATCCGAAAATGAATGCTGTCATTTCGGGACTTTTCGGGTGATGTTGTTCATCTTCTTTTGGGGGTTCAACTTTCACACTCTTGGGCCAAGAACAAGGCAGCACGAGCTTATCCCGGAGCCTATAGAAGGAATTGGAAGAAGACATGTGTAAACAAGATGGTTGACATGTAGCAGTTTTGATGACAGAACAGCAAGGCACGAGCTTATCCCGGAGCCTTTAGAAGGAATTGGAAGAAGACATGCGTAAGTCAAATGGTTGACATCAGCGTCAAAACTAGTGTGAACAGCAAGGCACGAGCTTATCCCGGAGCCTTTAGAAGGAATTGGAAGAGGGTATGTGTAGGCAAAGGTGGTTGACATGTCGCAGTTTTGATCACAGAATAGCAAGGCACGAGCTTATCCCGGAGCCTTTAGAAGGAATTGGAAGAGGGTATGTGTAGGCAAAGGTGGTTGACATGTAGCAGTTTCGATGACAGAACAGCAAGGCACGAGCTTATCCCGGAGCATTTAGAAGGAATTGGAAGAAGAATTGCCGCTTTCAAACCGGCAGTTGTCAATCTGTTTTAGTCTTTGAAGCCGCTTTTTGGGTAAGGGTCCCCCCTACGACCGCCAAAGCAGTTTGAAGTAATCGGAAGAAGGCTATGTTGCAGAGGTCTTTCATTTAGATGTTCGCAGCATCTTGAATTGGTACTCCTTGGGGGTCAGCCCTAGGGTCCCCCCTACGAGCCGGCAAAATCGGCAACTTTCATACAAGCGCNTTTAGATGTTCGCAGCATCTTGAATTGGTACTCCTTGGGGGTCAGCCCTAGGGTCCCCCCTACGAGCCGGCAAAATCGGCAACTTTCATACAAGCGCTGAAATAGGAAATCGATCCGAAAATGAATGCTGTCATTTCGGAATTTTTCCGGGAATCTTGTTCATCTTCTTTTGGGGGGTTCAACTTTCGCACTTTCGAGCCAAGAAAAGGGAGGCACGAGCTTATACGGGATCATTTTGAAGGTTTTGGAAGAAGACATCTTTAGTGTAGATGGTTCGCAAAGAGCAGTTTCGATGGCAAAATAGCAGGGCAGGAGCTTATATGGGATCATTTTGAAGGACTTGGAAGAGGACATCTTTAGTGTAGATGGTTCGCAAAGAGCAGTTTTGATGGCAAAATAGCAGGGCAGGAGCTTATATGGGATCATTTTGAAGGACTTGGAAGAAGACATCTGCAATGAAGATGGGACTTGGAACAAGAATTGTTGGCTTCAAACTGCGGTTTTTCAATCTGTTTTGGTCTTTGAAGCTGCTTTTGGATGTGTGAACGCCAACCTTTGGTATTGAACTTGCATTGTTTCATGGCATTTGCATTGGTTTAGAATTAGGTTTCATTGTGATCCCAATGTGTTTTCTGAAAATGAGCTGTATACCCCCCGCCAACATGCGGGATGATGAGCCTGCGCTGCAGCGTGCCCACCCAAGCATATATTTGCAATTCGATCACTCGGTGTCTTGCTGTGCCTTTGTTTCAGGCCAGGTGCTACTGGGCAAGGGGTGCAAACATATACGCTTAGAAGGCTTTCTTTTGAAACCAAGCTCTTGGCACCAGGTTCGAACAAGTTCTTCCGGTTGATTCCTTTGCCTGCCAGGACCAAACCAAACTTTTGATGGCTTCGCGCTTGGCATTGCCTCTTGCAAGCAGCCGCCGTCTTGAATGGGCAGGTTCGCCTGGCGCGCAACCTGATGAATGGACAATGCTGAGCCCCAAGAACACGGACGAGGTAGAAGAGACAAACGAAGCGCCTGGATGGTTCATGTTTCACTTTCAAGCCTTCTGGGAAGAAGAATCACAGCATGTGACTTGCACCTTTGAGGGTTGGTATGACCGTGGGCGTGGCGTGGCGGAGTACCTGGGCGAAGTCTGCGACGATGATTTTGGCGACTACTCCGTGGGTTTGGTTTATGCGCGTGAAGTTCCTGGTCACCTCGTCTTCAAATGCGCCCTGGCCGTGAGTGATGACATGCAATCCTTTGGGGCGGCATTCGCCACCCTTGCCGGCCGTGAAGTTCTCTGCGCGTCCCAGAAGTTGCTGCCTCCGCTGCTGAGAATGCGGGACCTCGTTGCCATGGCTACAGAGGCAGCTAGGGCAGATGGTTTGCTGCAAAGCCAGAACCAAGAAGTCTGCGTTCTGTTGGATGGCCACACCGCGCCGCTCTGTGCACAGACGGTGCTGTGGAGCAAGCAGCGGCCGTGGGTTGGTCTCTTGCAACAGGCCTGAGCACCCAAAGCTGTTGCAAGAACGCGGCGGAACTTTTTTAAAGGCTCCTGAAGAGCACAAAATAGACGCGCGAGCAAAATTCAGCGCCAAAGCTATGAGACAGAATCGGGTTGCGACATGCAGCCGAAAGACAACCGCATCATGTCGTTGCTGTAGTTTTACCTTTTGTTACCGGTCCATTTTGCTCAGTTTGCCGCAGCATGCTTTCAAGCTCGAAACCTGACTGCTTCCGGCGTTCCATTTGCCAATTTACGCGGGGTATTTCAGACATCTTTGTGCAATGAATGAAATTGTAGCAGCATGCCTAGAGGGGCGTTCAGGACTTCAAGTCTTACGGGAAATGAAATGGGCCCCTACCATTTTATTGCTTGTCTTGGCAGGATGTTGGAGCCCATGGTCACCGCCCCTTTGCTTTACAAGCGCCTTGGCCGCAAGCGCAGGATTTCAGTGTCTAACCATGTGCCTTAGCTTCAGGTGCTTCCATGCCATGTCGTGCATTGGATGAGCGCCTTGGATATGAAACGCGTCCGTAGTTGTTTGGGCTCAATGCCTAGAGAAAGAAAAGCAAAGTCTTTTCCCCAATGCAGTATGGGCAGCCGGTGTCGTCTTGAATGGAGCAAGCGCCCAAATGCAGGACCTACGCAGTGGACACTCGTGGACCCAGGGGCAGCTTGCAGGAACTCAGCGCAAGCCCCTGGATGGTTCATACCCCGATTGGGCATTGTTGATCAGGGTGACCAGGTCTACTTGGAATGTCGCTTTCGCAAGTGGTGTGGAGAAGCGCCTGGAGTGGCGGTGTATGATGCTGAAGAACTGGACCACGCCGCTTGGGTCAACTACCCAAGGGGCCAAATCTATGTTCGAGAAGTCCCTCCGCCCTTGATGGTGACGTGCAGCCTGACCCCCATTGATAACGGGAAAGAAGATGCCATCTTCACGACAATGGCCGGCGAGCAGATGTTGCGCGTTGCCAGATCTTCGAATCTTTCACCAAGCCTGGAAGAGCTTGCGGGCATTGCTGCCCTTGCCGCCGTGGCTCAAGGGCGCTTGCAGAGCCGCAACCGACAAGTTTGCACGCTGCTAGAAGGCCAGACCGAGCCGCTGGGCATCATCACCATCTCGGATTTCCACTGGGGCGTGTTGCAGCCGCAGAGCGCAACAGAGTGACACCTGCGCGGCGCGTGCCATATGAGGGTATAAAGGAAGCAGCTGCTTGCCTGTGCTTGCTCGCCCCCGCATTGGTACCAGATTGCCAGGCAAGCTTTTACAAATAGGCACATAGGTGAGACATGGGCAGTTACCGCTGTATATCTATCATCGTAGTGCTGCTTCAAGATGGCTTCTTCTTGAAACCTCATGAGGTTGGCACCAGCGCCTGTAGTCACAGGGCTGCAAAGTCCCAGGAATGGAGGCGCGAGTGCCCGGACGTCAATCACATGTCAGAGAAGTTTTCAGCAGAAGAGCGTTACACATCAATGACATTATATTTCCACTTTGGGCAATATTTGCTTTTAGTTTGAGCTGTACGCATGCGCTACTAGGGTTTGCCCTTAATGCGCGTCCATGGCAAAATATTTCTGCTTGCCCCCAACAGCTTCACATATGCCGTCTGCCGTTTTTACCACGCCATTGATCCGCAGCCGTTTGAACATACCAAGTTCAAGGTGAGAGCCAAGACTGTCCATTTTTTTGCTACTGTGCACACATGTACGCACATACAAACTTGACCGGCGCTGCATCGCTTCTCATTCAAACCTGTTTTGTCTTTGGGGTCTTGCGCCCATTGTTGTGTCCTTTCCTTCATCACTTTCAGGCCTGCCGTCCCGCTGCCAGCTGCCATGCCGCCGTGCGAGCGCTGCGGCCTTGGAAAGAGACGTGGCAAGGGCCGTGGCTGGTGCAGCAACCAAGCTTGCAAAGAGGCAGAAAGCAAGGAGAAGGAGGAGCAACAGCAAGCTGCGAAGCGCCAGCGGCAACTTGAACGTGCAGGGCAAGGGCTGGCCGCCGTGGTCCTTGTCCAAGTGAAGCTACCCTCGTGGAAAGAGAGGCCAAGCGCTTGCGACAAGAAGAGCGTGAAGAGCAAGGTGCCGGCCGTCGAGGCCTGCATCCAGGTGAAGCCGCCGTCGTGGAGAAGGAAGTCAAACCTTTGGGTGGGTCAAAGTGAAGATGAAACTGCCGGACGCGGCGCGACGCAAGTACGGCGCGGGGTATATCAGGGTATGAAAAGGCGCAGCTGCTTGCATGTGCCTGCTCGTCCCCTTGTTGGCTGCAATGTGCTTCACAAGCTTGCACACAAAGACAATACATAACATTTATCAATGTTTACTTTTGATCACAGCATTGCCAACATGACTTCTTCTTGAATCCTGATGAGGCCGATGACAACGTCCGCAAACTCCTGCACTGCAGTGTCCAGGGAATGGAGGCACGGGTGCTGGGATGCCGTCACAGAACAGAGAATTGCGCACCAATGGAACCATGTTTCTATTCTGGGCAATATCAGCTTGTAGCTGGAGGGATGTGCATGCCAACGGTGCTTTGGCCAAGTGTTGTGTCTCCTTTTCCTTCATCACTTTAGGTTTGCTTGCTGTGATTTTCACCACTCCGCTCCATTGACCTGCAGCCGTTTTGAACATCCCAAGTTCAAGGTGAGAGCCAAGACTTCCCACTGTATGCAACCATGCGCATCTCCACACACACATGCATCTTGACCGGCACAGCCTCTCACGCACGCATGTTTGAATTTTGGTATATTATTTGTCATCTTTTGTTGTGGCTTTCTGCGTCAAGCTTCAAGCCTACTCGCCTTGTGCTAGGGCGTGGGCTCCTCCTGTTTGCTGCCATGCCGGCTTGCGAGCGCTGCGGCGTGGGCAAGAGGAGCGGCAGAGGCCGCGGCTGGTGCAGCAACCAGGCCTGCAGAGAGGCAGAGAAGAAGGAGAAGGAGGAGCAGCAGGAAGCTGCGAAGCGCCAGCGGCAACTCAAACGAGAAGAACAAGGAGCTGGCTGCCATGGTCCCCATCCAAGTGAAGCTACCCTCGTCGAGCGAGAAGCCAAACGCTTGCGACAAGAGGAGCGGGCAGAGCAAGGTGCCGGCCGTCGAGGCCCTTGCCCTGGTGAAGCTACCCTCGTGGAGCAGGAGGCCAAGCGCTNNGCAGAGCAAGGTGCCGGCCGTCGAGGCCCTTGCCCTGGTGAAGCTACCCTCGTGGAGCAGGAGGCCAAGCGCTTGCGACAAGAGGAGCGGGCAGAGAAGGGGGCTGGCAAGCGAGGACCGTGCCCTGGTGAAGGTGTTGCCGGCCCAGGCCGGCCTGCAGACACAGAGGAGGTGCAGGCCCAGAAGCTGGAGGTAGCGCGCGGGCCGCCTTTCTATGGCGATGAGAACTTCGAGGCGGTGAAGGACTCCTATGACAAGTTTCTGCGTGACTGGGCCCGCTTCGGCTTGTCAAAGGCCTGTGAAGAATGCTCCACGCTGACACCGGCAAGGCATTGCTGCCTCTCCAGAACAACAAAGAAGCCAGCTTGCAAGAATTGCCGGGAGAAGAAGACCAAGTACAAGCTGCCGCCATTGCCGCCCATCCCACCGTCCTTGGCTGCCCTGTCCTATCTGGAGCGTCGGCTGCTCGCTATGGCCAAGGTTGACCAGACGCTGATTGACAAGTTGCCTTCCGGTGGGCCGAGTGCGCAATGGGGGCGAATGTATGTCGTCCCTCATGACGAGCCTTCTCTTTGCAATGTGTTAGACGGGGCCGAGCTTCGCGAAGATGGCGCGGTCTACGTGGAGGGCGTGCAGGGGATGTTGGCTTCTACAGCGCGCCTGCAGCACCTCCACGCCGCCTTGCAAACATTGAAGGCCCAACACCCTGCTTATCAAGACAACAATGCTGTGGACACAGCCTTGGCAACTATGGCGCGCATCTTGGCACAACTTCCTGTTCTACTACCAGACGACCGCCAGGACGAGGAGGACGCCGACGAGCAGCTGGAGGTGACGTATTTGATGCCTCGCGACCCCGTCATCCCCAAGGCCGACCAAAGCGAACTGCACGCCCTTCGTCGCAGAGCCAAGGTCACCACGGACAACATCGACGCCTTGCTCTTCCCACATCTGTTTCCAACAGGCTTGCAGGGCTACCAGCAAGGCGTACACAAGAAGTTCTCTGAATATGCCCGCAAACGGCTGCTTGGCGCAGATGGGCGCTTTGAGCATGATCCGGCCTACATCATGTGGCTTTTGGAGGAGCATATGAAGAAGCGCCTCTCGGGCAATGTCAACGTCCGGATGAAGGGCCAAGTCGCGCCTCAACTGAACGGCCGCTATGAGGACATGAGCCGCAAGGTCTTCACCGCTCTGCGGGACTTGCCAGGCACCCAGCCGTACTTCTACACCAAGAGAGGCGTTGCCCTGAGCATGTACGAGCAGCTGGGCACACCAGAATTCTTCCTGACCTTGACCTGTCATGCCCGGCAGCCGGCGATCCTGGCGGCCGTGATCACCGCAAAGCTCCTACGGCAGCATGGCCAAGCAGACAAAGACGACGTGGCCAAGATCCTCTACGCGTACCAGGCAGAGGAGGATTACAAGTGGAACGGCGAGACGGCCACCCAGCTCTGCAACTCCATGCCGGCGATCGTGGCAAGGCAGTTCATGCGCAGTCTCCGGCAACTCCTGCATTGGCTGGGCGCGGACGATGAGGATGACCCGCAGTACAATGCCGAAGGCGCTGACGAGCAAGATCGCCCAGGTGATGATTTAGGGAGCGATCAAGGAGATGGTGATGGCGCGGCAGCCCCAGCCATGGGCCAAGACGGGCAGGCCCACCGCGTGAAGCAAGACAAGCCGCCCTTCAAGGTTCTGGACTACGTTGTGCGGATCGAATGGCAGAAGCGTGGCTATCCGCATGCCCACATCCTCCTCTGGACAGACGTGCCGGATGTCACGGGCAAGCGGCGACCCGAGCAGGCAGCAGGAGCAGAAGGGGAAGCAAACGAGGAGGAGGAGCAGGAGCAGAAGGTGGATTGGTCGGATGATGAGGCGTGCTTGCATGTGCTGCCCACCTCCGCAGAGGATCTCAGCGACAAATACATCTGCACCAGGTCCGCGAACCGCTGGTTGACAGACGCACGCAAGGAGGAAGGAGACCGGGTGGTCATGGCCAAGCTTGCAACAATGATGGAGCACACCTGTGGCCCATATTGTGGCAAATATACTTTGGGCTCTTGCCGCTTTGGTTTTCCACGGGCCGCAGAGCAGCGGACTCGCTGGCGAACGCCCCAGGAACAGTTTGCCAGCCGGTGGAAGTCTAGCCTGGCAGCGAGGAGGCACGCCGACGACGGATTCGTTGGGCAGTACAACAAGGCCATCCTTCGGTTCTGGCGTGCCAGTATGGATTTGCAGGTGGTTTGTGAGCTCAACTGCGCGAGCAAGTACATCTTGGGCTACTGCTTCAAGTCCGAGGAGGACCTCCAAGCCAAGAAGCGCGTGGACAACATCGTGCAGGGCTTCTTGCAAGATGCTTGGCGCGCCGACCTCAGCACCAACGATGTCTACAAGGCCGCGCATGCCGCATTGCAAGGCCGCACCACTTCCACCTTCGAAGCGACCCACTACCTCTTGGGCTATCCGGGCGTCATGTTCTCGAGAGACAACCAGTGGGTGCAAGTTGGGCCGCCCAGCACGTGGACGCTCTCAGTGCCCCAGATGGATGAGCAGGAAGCCTTGGAAGACCCAGCGGCCTACACAACCAGGCAGCAAGAAGGAGGGCGAGGCATGCCGGTGGCCCAGAGATGGTACCAGCAGCTGCAGCTGCATTTCCCTGATGGGGAGGTCCCAGTGCCTGTGGAAGGCA
Organism: Symbiodinium sp. clade C Y103; assembly: GCA_003297045.1. Lineage (NCBI taxonomy): Eukaryota > Dinophyceae > Suessiales > Symbiodiniaceae > Cladocopium > Cladocopium sp. clade C. The sequence continues at coordinate 224,968 of BGPT01000854.1, read as the reverse complement.
GCGCTCCTGTCCGTGCCCGCGTGGATGAGCTCTCCTTCTTCGACTTCGTTGCCGGCTTCAAATTCGGCGGGCAAACTTTTCATCCGGACAAGGTGGTGCCAAGGAAGCGGCCGGCCATCGTAGGGCATCGCAACTACAACCCAGATACGCACCCGGAGGAGTTCTACTACTCCAAGCTGCTCCTCTACTTGCGCTGGGTCGAGCCCGGGGATTGGCTCAAAGAGGTTGACGGTGGCAGCCACGCCGCCGCCTTTCATCGCATTGCCACGGACCAGGAGCATTACCCAGATTTCTTGCAGTCGGCCTGCTTTCCGAAGCTGGATGGCACCGTGCAAGCTGCAAGGCAACTACAAGCAGTACAGGCCGTCATGTTCCTCAAGGCCAAATTGGACAGCGCCACCTGGACGCACACCCGCGCGGAGGAGCACAACTACCAGGACTCCATACGCATCATGCAGGCGCTGAAGGAGCGCCATGGCGAGGAGATCGATTTCATGGCCCCCGACAATGTTCCCACTGGCCCTGCTACAGACATCTTCGCACCGGTGGAAGGTGGCGAGGCGCGCGAAGGAGAAATATATTACTCTTACAAATTAAGAGGGAAATCTGTTCCAAGGTTTTTGAAACGGGGTCCATCTATAGTTAAAAACATGTAATGTATGCTCTGCACATATAACCCCTCCATCTGGCCTGGTGCGTGACCTTATCACTGCTGCCCTATGTCTCAGGAAGCCTTCAACATGCTGACCATCGAGGACCCGAGCCCTGAAGTTTTGAAGCAGAGGCGATGCATGGAGTACATCTTGCGCTCCGTGTTGGAAGGTGCCAAGCCCATGGACAAGGGCAACCTGCAACGACTCCGCCTCTTGGTGCATGGGCCCGGCGGCTGTGGCAAGTCTGTGGTGACGAGAGCGGCCGCCCACATGCTGCGGCAGAGCGGGCGCGGTGTCGTGCTGGCAGCACCAACAGGGGTAGCCGCCTTCAACATCAATGGGACCACCTTGCATTCAAGTTTGCTGCTGCCGGTCCAGAACCAGAGCTATGGCAAAGTGTGCGACTTGCCGCTGCCCCGGGGTGAGCAGCTAGCCGCTCTGCAATGCTTTTGGAAGCACGTCGACGTCGTGATGGTGGACGAGATGAGTTTCGTATCCTGTGCTCTATTGGAGCGCATGGACCAACATTTGCGCCTGGCCCGGGACATGCCCCACCACCCCTTTGGCGGCTTGCACGTCATCTTCATCGGGGACCTCTACCAGTTGCCGCCGCCAGGAGGCCAGGACCCAACGCCCGAACTACACATGTGCCATATCAGCTAGATATTATTCCGTCATTGAAAGATCGTAGGAAGATAGCTTTGCAGATAGCATGCTTGCATGCGCGTCTTCTAGCTTGCGACTTTTCGTGTCATCTTTGTTCCTGTTGCCGCGGCAGCGGTTTATTTAGATTTCCATTTTGCCTGCAGGTTTGCCCGTCTTTGCCAGCAAGCTCTGGGAGCTGTTCGAACTTTGCGAGTTGGAAGGCAACCAGCGAGCAGCACGAGATCCAGCTTGGGCAGCCCTGTTGGCGCGGGTGCGGGTGGGCAAGCACACTAAAGAGGATGTTAGAGTTTTGGCAAGTCTTGTGCTCACAAAGGCCAGCAAGCGCAAGCCAGCACCTGGTGCAGTCCACCTCTATGCCACCCGCGCCGCCGTGGCCACCTGCAACCGCAACTACATTGACCAATATGCCCAGGGCATCAACGACGTTCTCTACGATTGCCCGGCAGTGGACATCTCGGTTAGCTCGGGCGCCCCCCTGCCGCCTGAGAAAGCTTGGCCGCTCGCCGAAGACACCGGCGGACTGGAATCCCTCCTCATGCTCGCCGAAGGCGCCGAAGTGATGCTGCGGAAGAACCTCGACGTTCAGGACGGCTTGGTCAACGGCGCCCGTGGCGCAGTACAGCACATTGACACCCACGGCAACCGCGAGGTCGACAAGGTCTGGGTGAAATTTGAGAAAGGCGCCGGCAGCAAATGGCAAGCTTCAACCGAGACCACCAGCGTGGCCATTCGTAGGTGCACTGCTTCCTGGCAGGACAAGGACGGCAACAGGGCCGAAAGGCGGCAATTTCCCTTGGTCTTGGCGAAAGCAACCACCATCCACAAGAGCCAGGCAGCCACCTATCACGCGGGCGTACATGTACGGCTGGACAAACATGTCCAACAAGAAGGGCAAGCCTATGTGGCCTTGAGCCGGTCGCCAACGCAAGAGCTATGCACGCTGGAGCGCTTTGATAAGGAAAGCCTCAAGTTCAATGCCAATGCAGAATGGGCGCTGACCACCTTGAAAGCCAGGCAGGCCAAGAGCACAGGGCCCAGCAAACAAGCATTGCAGGATCTCTGGCAACAGGCTGTGAAGCCAGCCCAGAGTGCTGCACATTATGAGCTACAATTGGCACACATGGAGCCGCCCGATTGGAAGACCTATGCTGAGGAGCAACGCGCCAAAGGCGCGCCAGAGAAGGCCGGTGGCAAGACTGGTACCTTGACATGCCCACGGTGCGGGTGGACCGCAGATGATGCCGAGGCCTACAAGAAGCACAAGCCAACATGCCCAGCAAAGAAGGCAAGGCAGCCCAAAGCCAAGGCCAAGCCCAAACCCAAGCCCAAGCCCAAGGCATCACCAAAGAAGCGGCCTGGCGATGCCCGTGCCACAGAACAGCCTCCGGCAAAGGCAAGCACAACAGCAGCCTTCCCAATGAGCGACCCAGACCGGGACCCGCCCCTGCCGCCACCAGCAGACCCGCCGCCAGACGACTTGCCAATGCCAGCCCAGTGCTTCTTCTTCCAGCGGCAAGAAGCAGCGCACTGCGGCATGCACGCTGTGAACAACGCGCTGGGGGCAGCCATTGTCACACCCCAATCGATGGGAGCTGCAGCAGCCACCTACCTCCGCGAACTGGAGGGGATTGATGATGCTGCAGATGAGCACGTTCGAGCAGGAGGGTGGTATTCAATACAAGTGCTTTACACCGCCCTCTTCGAGCAAGGCTACGTCCTGGACTTTCACGACCCTGTGCAAAGCATGGCTCAAGCGCATGGGGCCGTCGGATTGATCCAGAATTGGAGCAGCCGGCATTGGGTCGCATACAGATGGGGCAATGACGGCAACCTGTACCTGCTCGATTCCATGCAATGGGGGCCTGCGCAAATGAGCGAGCAGGAATTTATGGCTTCCATCGCCAGGCACGAAACCTATGCCATCCAGGCCGCGGACGAGCCTTGAGGATCAACGTATGATAGTCACTTTTGCTGTACATTATCAGGCGCGTAGCCAAAGAGACTACTGTGCCTGTATGCATGTGAAAAGTTGGAAATTCGGTACTGCGCTGCTGCTGCGCGCCGTCTGTGCAGACTAACGCCGAAGATGCATCTGCTGAGGTGGCCGCAAAAGTTTGGGCGTGCTACAAACGGTGCATCGGTCTGCGCTTGGCAGTTTCTTGTGTTGATCTTTGACGGCTTGCGCCTTGCAGATACACTCGTGCTCCCTTGAACATTCCATTGGTGCCAAACAACTGCCCTGTCAGGCACGGCGCCCAACCACTGCCAGCTGATGCCGATGGCAATTGCGCGTGCTGACTTCTTGCGATTTTACCGGAGGCTTGGTGATCTGAAGCCTGTGCGCGACAAAAGTCGGTTGGATAGAATGCATCAGCAATTTCCCGCTCTGTTTTTTTAGCATAAATGCTGCCAGCGGCCTCCCTTGCCAGGCAAGCAGTACGCCTTGGAGACAATTTCAAAGGCAGGCCGGGGTCCTGGTGTCAAAGTTCGCTGTGGCCCCCGTATGGTTTTAAGAGCGAAACGAAAACCGCCCCAAAACTTAATTTTCGAACCTCGGCCCCTAATAATTTCCATCTTCCTGGGGCCCTTGCCTTTTCCCAGGGTCTCTAGACTCTTTGGGGTCTAGGCCTTGGGTCTTCAGGCTGTCTGGGGTTTGGGGTCTTGAGCGCTCTGGGATCTCTGAGGTGGGGTCTTTGGGGTCTCTGCGTTTTCAGGCTGTCTGGGGTTTGGTGCCTCTAGGGTCGCTGGGATCTCTGAGGTGGGCTCTTTGGGGTCTCTTGGGTGTCTGAGGTCGCTGCGGTCTCTAGGGTCTTGTGGGCTCTTTGGGGTCTCTTGGGTGTCTGAGGTCGCTGCGGTCTCTAGGGTCTTTGGGGTCTTAAAAACCAAAAAAACGAACCCCAAAAAATACCCAAAAAACTCCCAAAAACTCCCAAAAACGTTTTTTCCGCACCTGAACCCAAAAAAACGAACCCCAAAAAATACCCAAAAAACTCCCAAAAACTCCCAAAAACGTTTTTTCCGCACCTGAACCCTTAATAATTTCTATAAACCCTAAACCCTAAACCCTAAACCCTAAATCCTCATCATCATCACCATCATCATCATCATCATCATCATCATCATTTTTGCCATCACCACCATCATCATCATCATCATCATCATCATCATCACCGTCATCGTCATTGTCATCGTCATCATCGTCATCATCGTGATCATCACCGCCATCATCATCATCATCATCATCATCATCATCATCATCATCACCGTCATCGTCATCGTCATCATCGCCATCATCATTATCGTGATTGGCATCGTCATCCTCATCANATCATCATCATCATCATCATCATCATCACCGTCATCGTCATCGTCATCATCGCCATCATCATTATCGTGATTGGCATCGTCATCCTCATCATCGTTAACGTCATCGTCACGGCCTCAACGTCAGTGTCATCATCGTCATTGTCATTGTCATCCTCATCCTGATCGTCATCATCCACTAGTCATCATCCATCAATCATCATCCATCGATCATCATCCATCAATCATCGACCGTCAATCATCATCCATCAATCATCATCCCAATCATCATCATCATCATCATCATCATCATCATCGTCGTCATGGTCATCGTCATCATCATCATCATCATCGTCGTCATCGTCATCGTCATCATCATCATCATCATGGCCATCATCATCATGACCATCATCATCATCATCATCATCATCATCATCCTCACCATCATCATCATCATCCTCATCGTCATCATCATCGTCATCGTCATAGCATCATTGTCATCATCATCATCATCATCATCATCATCATCATCATGATCGTCATGGCATCATCGTCATCGTCATCGTCATCGTCATGGTCATCATCATCATTGCTCGTCGTCCNTCATCATCATCATCATCATCATCATCATCATGATCGTCATGGCATCATCGTCATCGTCATCGTCATCGTCATGGTCATCATCATCATTGCTCGTCGTCCACGGTCCATGGTCCATGGTCCATGGTCCATCGTTCATCATCCATTATCCTTGATCCTTCATCCTCCATCCATCATCCATCAACCATCATCCAACATCAATCATCCATCATCCAGCATCGATCATGATGCCCACTGCGTTCGCNTTATCCTTGATCCTTCATCCTCCATCCATCATCCATCAACCATCATCCAACATCAATCATCCATCATCCAGCATCGATCATGATGCCCACTGCGTTCGCGCAAGGGGGGTCTTTGTTTCAGCGGGTTCGGGCCTCGATCTGGGGAAGGCGTCGACAACAAGTGCACAGGACTGTAGCGAGAACTCGGTTAGGCGCAAAAACTGTCACGTTCGGAGCGCTTTTGGAAGTTGAGATGGCGAAAAAATGAAGGGCGCTGTGGCGCAANACTGTAGCGAGAACTCGGTTAGGCGCAAAAACTGTCACGTTCGGAGCGCTTTTGGAAGTTGAGATGGCGAAAAAATGAAGGGCGCTGTGGCGCAAAACTGGAAGTAAAAAGTGGTAAAAACCGCTGGGCTCGCAGCAGCACCGGATTTGCGCGGCCGAGTTTGCAGTGTCAGCGCTGCGCGAACGCTCAGCGGCCCAGTGCGGGGCGCCTTCTATGCCGGTTTGNGGGCTCGCAGCAGCACCGGATTTGCGCGGCCGAGTTTGCAGTGTCAGCGCTGCGCGAACGCTCAGCGGCCCAGTGCGGGGCGCCTTCTATGCCGGTTTGCAAGTGGCTGTGACAAATTGGGACAGATGCGGGTAGCAAACAAAGCATGAGTGATGCTGCGACGCTCCTGGTGAGCGGGATTGCAACTGGAAGTTGTTAAACGCATTGTGCTCCCAAACGCGGAAATCCTTGCAAGCATTGTGTTTTTATCTTAATCACCATGNGTTGTTAAACGCATTGTGCTCCCAAACGCGGAAATCCTTGCAAGCATTGTGTTTTTATCTTAATCACCATGGCACTGTCGCAAAGTGGGTCCTTGCATGCGCATACATGCCTGTATGTCTGTATGTCTGTATGCATACATGCATGTGTCTTTGCATGTGTAACCGTGCTTGCGTGTCTATGTGTATGTTTGCCGTGCATGTACGT
>BGPT01000854.1:184339-196424 GCA_003297045.1 Symbiodinium sp. clade C Y103 | reverse complement strand
ATGGCCCAAGATGCCCCAACATAGGCCCAACATAACCCCAACATAGGCCCAACATGGCCCAAGATGCTTCAACATAGGCCCAACATGGGCCCAACATGGCCCAGCATGCCTCAACATAGGCCCAACATGGGCCAACATGGTTCAACATGCCTCAACATAGACCCAACATAGAGCCAATATGGGACCAACATACTCCCAACATANCATGCCTCAACATAGGCCCAACATGGGCCAACATGGTTCAACATGCCTCAACATAGACCCAACATAGAGCCAATATGGGACCAACATACTCCCAACATACGCCCTACAAAGGCCCAACATAGCACATATGGATACATATGGTTTTCTTATGCTTTATTCATTGGAACTCCGAAGCTAACACTCCGGTGCGGGCGGTTGTCGTCGCGAAGCGACCAGAATAGTGTGTTGGAAGTTTGCAGACTGCAGAAGACGCAGAAGTAAACAAACCATGTTCTCCTCAACTCCTTTTGTCTCCTTCTGAATCTGATCACTCTCTTCATCGCCTTGGACTGTCCAAGTGTTCAGGAATTGCTTGAAAAAAGCACAACCTGCAGCCCAGTAGCATCTCGGTGTCTCAAGATCGTTTATCCTGCCAGCGGCTCAAGTGCACTGTGGTGTTTGGCGCAAGCCAAGGTTGATCGCAAACCTTTTGCCCTCGGGGTATATCTGCCTGGCTACCAGCTTCGAAAAAGCGGAGCAGAGCGGTCCACAAGCGGAAGGCGGCGAGGTATTCTTTTTTTTTCTAGAATTGGCTTCAAACGTCCCTTGTTTTGTCCTATCACTGTCCTGTCCCCGGACTGCAAGCACCGCTCTGCATGCTCTCTGGCATCATCCTTGATTTCGTCAGCATGCTCCTGTCACGCATTCCAATATTCAATGACTGTAGCATGTAGATTCTACTAGTATGTCGAGTCTGTACTATGCTATATTCATCGTCACTTCAAACTCGATTCAAACAGTTCAAACAGTGGCTGGACTGCAAGCCTGCTTCCATCTTTCAACCTGCATGACAACAAGGACAAGGCTGGTGATAAAAGCAACACATCAAACAGATTCAACCAGATGCCGCAGCAACGGAAAGCTGGCCCACCTGCTCCTGCATCCGCTGTTCTTTTGAAATCACAGGATCACTGGCGTTCGTGTATTTGTCCTGAGCAACAAACGCAGTTTTATGCTCGGTTAGGGTTGCGATGGAAAACCCGAGAGAAAACTGTTTCATGCTCCAGGTATACTTATGAATGAAATTAGAGTTTCTACTGGTTGTTCCTCCCAGCAAACGCACATAAGGATAGTTTCAATGAAAGTACCAATTGAACTCGGTTTGGAGTGGTCTGAGCTCCGCAGGTGTTCAATCAACCCATTTGCATCGACGAAGCTGATACAAAAATCCGCTGTCTATGCTTTCAGGTTGTCAACTGCAACAGGAATCAGAAGCATGGGCAATTCAAACCCAGCCTGTTCCCTCATCAAGTCTCTTTCCCTTTTTTCGCGCCTGACATTCTCTATCATGTCCTGAAACGACAAGGCAATCACTCGGGTAGCCAGGCAGGGCTGAACAGGCCGAACACAATCAAAACAGACTGAGATGACTGAGGTGCGTTTTTGTGTGTTCTTGGTATTTCTTGGTGTCTATGTCTATGTCTATGTCGAAGCTGTCGTGGGTTGCCCGACGCCCACTTGATCTGCGAGGGCGCACAGTCTCCACGTTACACTCAAGCTTCTGCTTTGATGGTAATAGAAGCGGCGTTTTCCTAGAGGACGGGCTGGTATCTTTCTGGGTTGTGGTAACGCTTTGAAAGGTGTGCTGGCCGGTTGTTTCCAACTACGCACCCGAGCATGTTGGTGTTATTTTTGATGTTATGACATGTATTGTGTATGCACTGGTGGCGGTAAGTTTCCTTGAGGCCAGGAAGTGAACTTGTTGGCTTGACTTGACTTGCCTTGACTTGACTTGCCTTGACTTGCCTTGACTTGCCTTGACTTGCCTTGACTTGCCTTGACTTGCCTTGACTTGCCTTGACTTGCCTTGACTTGCCTTGACTGCTTTGACTTCCCAGGATGGAGCAGTCTTAATGCTGCTCAATGCAGTTACTCTTAGGTCAGTCTTACCTTTCTCAACCGTGTGGAGAACAACCAAAAAGGCAGTGAAGGGTAAATAATTGCGAAATCCCAAAGGAACCCAATCCCTCTCCGCAAAATGAAATAGGCCCCCAAAAAACACCCTGGTTTAGCATTGGATCTATTCATTTTATTTCATTTTGGGATCCGCTGTTGGGGGTAGTTGATATTGGGGGGCTGAGACTACCATTAATATAGCACAAAGTAAAGCACCGTCTTGGACTCTTGATGCTTCTGGCATCTTCTGGCCAAATTTGACAAGGTTGCCTATTCACCAGTGATCCAAGAGTACTAGGATTCTCCTGGAAAGCTTTCATGTTGCGCTCGTGCTTTGCACTTTCTTCCTGGTGCGGCATGGTATCTTTGAAGTTTATGCGTTGATGATCGTTGATGCATTCAACTACGTGCCACTTGTAGCCTCTTTGATCCGACGCCTTTCTGCACGTTCCTCCTCAAGTCCTGGCGCCAGGTCGCTCTGAGTAAAACACAACACTCACAACACATTCTTCGGAAGCAAGTGCGTGCCTAACTGGCGTTTGCATGATTTGTATGTATTACTTTCCTTCTCCTTCTGCTGTATTAAAAAATTGAGATTTCACTGGAGCAAACGTCCTCCTCGGTTGAAAGCTTCAGCTGCTCGTCTGTCCTGACAGCGGTGGCAGGAACACCTTTGGAGTTTGCTTGGCAAACTCATGGAAAATGTCGTGCTGTGACGGATTGCCGTGGCTTTGTAATGACTTTGTCATGAATGTGCCGCTGTCTGGCCTCAGGAAATACCGGTCGATCATCCAAGTACCTTATTGATGCCAGTGCTTTCCGACCCATCCACTTGCATTTTGGCAGAATTTCACTGAGACTATTTGAGTGATCTTGGAAACTCAAGGTTCACGAAACGCGCATTAAAAAAATGGTAAGGTCTCATTGCTTACCACAAGTTTTCACCAAAATATATCGATTGAACGCAAATGATGTATGTGCACAGGTATGACATAACTTTCAAAGGGGTATCGCTGTTTGAGAAAGTCCTAGCGCTTACCTCATGCTTGCACGATTTCTGAAAACCCATTTCCGTCCCTTATCTGTTCCCACAGCGGGAGTTTTTGCGGTGGCTCATTTGAAGCTGAGCTGCTTGAGATTTTCGCACACAGCGGTGATGCCTTTCCTGTAGTTTGGTATCTTCTTGGCACACGGATTTCCTTTCAGATAGAGAACCCGCAAATCTGCCATCCTCACAAAGACCTTGCAACCAGAACTATATCTGTTGAAAATGTATGAAATTGCATGAACATGAATGCAAATTGAATGCAGCAGTTTTTGCACAGATCAGAAATCATGTGTCTCAACCTTTCACCATTCAATGTCAGTTTTTCAGCTCAACTCCCTTAAACACCTGACAAACACTTGACATGCCTCAGGGAGCACATCCGGATCCCAGATTTTGTTATCTTGGACATCCAATGTCGAGATGGTTGTATCGACCAAGTGGAGCAGGTCTTCGACACCTCAGTTTCCAAGGAGAGTAATGAGGAAAAAATTGCAAACCTGAACCTGAACACTTTTGTTTCAAGATTCAAAACTTGGCCTGCAAAACCAATCTTGTTCTTCTGGATGGTGAGGGTGTTCAGGGATCGCAAATGTGACAATCCCTCTATTCCTTAGACGTGTCTTGAAACGGCGAAAATTAATTCAAACGGTGCGGTCTGAAATTTCAGGCTCAATCTCGCTGCTTCCAGGATGGTGTGAATGTTTGCTTTGTGTATTGTTTGCTTGGACTTTGAAGCGCTCGAAAAACTGTGCCCACCATGCGCAAAGCCCAAGACCGAAAAATGAAGATGAAGGCCGATGAGAAGGAGCAAAAGTGTGAGTTGGAGGAGGACACAAATAATTGATAGGAGCACATGTAATGTTGTTCCAAACATGACTGTTTCGGAAACTGGCAGCCCACAAAAAAAATAGACAAATCTAAAAACAAAATAAACCTAAGCAACCTTTAATTTTGTTCCTGGACAATTTTGACTCCTAGTCTCCGTGATTCCCAAATGTCGGTTTGGCTACAAGAAACCAGCAACAGAGCTGAAAAAAACCAGAAGCAACCAGATTATCCGTGGTTCTGGGGAAGTCCTAAATGTTTCTGAATGAACAATTCTGAGAAGGAAACGCCTCCTGTCCCTTTGAAACTATCCTGTGTGAAGCAGCCTCGTTCGGTGTTGGAAGAAACGAGGATGAATATGGGGGTTTGAAAGTTATGAGGATGAGGACAGGCACGGGCACAAGTTTTAGCTAGCCTCCGTTTCATCTCTCTGCCTGCAAGCCTCAGTTTGACAAGGATGCATCCATTGAGGATACATCCGCTTTCGGTGCCATGGCCACCTCGTGTACAAACTCATCCATCTCCTTATCGGATTACCTTTTCCAATCCCTTCGGACACATTTTGTTCCTGTGTGCATTACCAGCCCATTTGGTTTCCATCGGCGCCCTCTATTTTTCTGACATTCTCCCCACATAGAAGGCGATGGGGGAAGCCTTGCACATCATCTACAACACTACACCCGCATTCTCGTCTCTTTGCTGGTGCAAGTTCAACCATCAACAATCTCCTCCTTGGACACTTTTGGGCGGATGTTTCGGAATCACTGCTCCTGACTTTGTGGCTTTGTCACATTCACCTCCAAGTTTGAATTATGGGGAAATCTGGCGCATCTTCTTCTACATCACTGTCCCCTTGTTCTTGCTGGAACGAACATTCCTCGTCATCATGAACTGAAGGTCATCTTGGATTGACTCCACCCCTAGCCATTGGCGAATTCAGCTGTAATCACTAAAGGTGAGTTCTGCATGCGCCAGGACGCAACCCTCCTCCTAATTAAATTTCTCACTGCACAGAACCTCCTTGATTACCAAGATTTATTGACGATACGTCCATGGAAGGTACAACCATTGAAGACGGACCACAGGTTCATTTTAGTCACGCCAGTTCCTTGTTAGCAGGGCCGCCAGGGGCGTGCCGGGAGACCACGGTCACTCCACTGTGTCCTATCTGTCCTGTTTTGGTCACTATTCTCCAAAGCGTAAGACAAGTGGTCACGGGCCCTGCTGTGCATCACGGGACCCTTCTCATTCTGGTTACTCCTTTGTTTATTTAACTGCTCCGTTGTTTCGGTGGTTTTGCCCAGCCTACAGATTCTCCTGTTCATTCCATTTTTTTCCTTGTCCCGGCGTTTCCCGACCTGGTTCACGGAAAGCTGCTGCGGAAGTGTAGTTGCGTCCGAGAACTGCAAGACGCTGACAGAAAAAATGGCGATAAGGATGGGGAGTAGTGGGAAAAGGGGGATGCTGATAACGATGACGATGACGCTGACGATGACAACGACGACAACGTCGACGATGAGGATGAGGAGGAGGAGGATCATGGTCATGATGATTATTATAATGATGATGATGATGATGGTGATGTGCAATATGCAAAAGAAACCGCCAAAATGAAAGCCATGCAGCCCAGAAAATTCCGAGATAAACACAAACCTGAAGCGCTGCGACGAAAATGGATGGATGCAGCGGGGATTAATCCCTCGACCATTTAAATTGGTAGGCCCTGAAAACCTGTGGGAAAAAATTGCGCAGTTGCCTGACCCAAAGAGAAAAAAATGTCAAAAGCGCAGAGAACTCAGGTCGCTGACGCGACGTTTGGTGACTTGACACCACAAACAATCAAAACCAACCATGCACACCTGCAAAATGGCGCGAGAAACTTCCCCAAACAAAGACCTCGAATAGCGGGAACTTTCCAGAATCTGTCTTCCAGGTTTGTTTGGTCTGTTGTGAATATTAGATTTTGAAATTCTTCTCCACCATTGTTGTGGCGTTGGCCGACTTTTAGAAACATTTTTCGTGGGGATGCTTTGCGTACGCTAGGTTTGCTTGTTTGAACCTGAAATGCGTGGATTCGGGGCTGGTACTCGCGGGATAGAGCTGGTTGTCCAGTGCCAACGACAACATACGCCAACATGGAGCCAACATAGCGCCGAGATAAGGCCCACATGGGCCAAGATAGGGGTAAAATAGGCCAAGATGGGGCGAACATGGGCCAACATCGGGCCAACGTAGACGAAGCTAGTGCCAACATGGGCCAACCCACGGCCAACATAGGCCAACACGGGCCAAAGCGGTCTCTAGCAAGTTAGGGCACAGTTTCTCCTGTCTGCCTTTCGCATCTTCCAAGGCCTTCCTCTTCTCTCTCTCTTTCTCTCTCTCTCTCTCTCTCTCTCTTTCTTTCTCTCTGGGCCAACCCTTTCCTTGCCGGCGCCCGGCTGTCAGGCGTAAGCCTTTAAATCCGAGCGCTGTCCAGGAGCCCGTGTGCTGCCCGGAAAGCCTTCGGTGGTAACCGAAGGTTGTATACGCTCGCGCCCCCTGCCGCCGACCCACCCGTGTCCACCGCCGACCCACCCCACGTCGACGCTTGCCCCCATAAGTTACAATCTTTCTTGCGTGTGACAAAAATTGGCCTCTTAAAGGTCAACATAGGCCAAGATCGGGCCAACATAGCACCAAGATAGGGGCAACTTGGGCCAAGATAGGGCCAAATAGGCCAACATAGCGCCAACTTAGAGCCAACGTAGACCCACTCAACATGTTTTAGGCCCCAGGATGGGTCAACATGGGCCAACATGGGCCCAGAGAGGGTCAATAAAGGGCCAAGATAGGGTTAACATAGGCCACTGGCTAACAGAGGCCGACCTGAGGCCAACACAGGCCACCTTAGGCTCAACATGGGCCCAAGGTGGGCCCAACCTGTTTTTACATGGTTTTTGCTTCAGCGGGGAAAAATTGGTTTCTTGATGGTCTTTCAACAGGGGTGGTATATCACATATCGCCAACAGAGCCTCAACATAGGCTCTTAGATGGGTCAACATGGGGCCAACATAGGCCAACATGGGGCCAACATAGCGCCAAGATAAGCCTAACTTGGGCCAAGATAGGGGTAACATGGGCCACGCTAGGGCGAACATGGGCTAACGCCGGGCCAGCGTAGGCAAAGATAGGGAAAACATGGGCCAACACAGGGCCAACATAGGCCAACACGGGCCAAAACGGCGCCAACCTCTCCTTGCTGGCGCCCGTGTTGGCCGTAAGCCTTGAAATCCGNACATGGGCCAACACAGGGCCAACATAGGCCAACACGGGCCAAAACGGCGCCAACCTCTCCTTGCTGGCGCCCGTGTTGGCCGTAAGCCTTGAAATCCGGCCAGGGCGCCCGCGTGCTTCCCGGATGGCCTTCGGTGGTAACCGAAGGTTAATTATCTACGTTGGCCGCCCGTCCCGCCAACCCACCCCCGCCCGACCCCCGGTCCACTGATGTCCCCATGAATTACAGTGTTGCGTGCGCGTGACAAAAAATGACAAAAAAAGCGTCTTAAAGGTTTTGGTGATCTAAGTGGGCGAACGTGTCGCCAACATAGCCTCAACATAGGCCCCAACATGGGTCAACAAGGGGCCAACATAGGCCAAGATCGGGCCAACATGGGGCCAAGATCAAGCCAACCTGGGCCAAGATAGGGCCAACATAGGCAAAGATAGGGCTAACTTAGCGCCAACATAAGCCCACTTAGGCTCAACATGTTTGTCGGCGAAGCTCAAAAATCATGATTTTTACATGGTTTTTGCTTCCGCGGAGGGTCCGGGACGGAAACATTGGCATCTTGAACTTTTTTCAACATAGATGGTCTAACATATCGCCAACAGAGCTTCAACATAGGCCCCAATGTGTCAACATGGGCCAACGTAGGCCCAGAGAGGGCCAAGAAAGAGCCAAGCTAGGGTTAACATGGGCCAAGATAACGCCAACATAGGAACAACATGCCACCTTAGCCTCCACATGGACCCAAGATGGGCCCAAGATGGGCCCAAGATGGGCCCAACCTGGCGCAATCTGGGCCCAACAAAACCGTGGTTTTTACGTGGTTCTTGCTTCCGCGGAGGGGTCCGGCACGGAAAAATTGGCATCTGGGAGGCTTTTCAACCAAGATAGCCTCACATATCGCCAACAGAGCCTCAACATAGGCCTCAAGATGGGTCAATGGGCCAACATATGGCCAACATATGGCCAACATATGGCCAACATATGGCCAACATAGGGCAAAGATAGGGCTAACATGGACCAAGGTGGGACCAACTTAAGCCAACATGAGGCCAACATAGCGCCAAGATAAAGCGAACATGGGCCAAGATAGAAGAAACATACACCAAGATAGGCTAAGATGGGCCAACATCGGGCCAACGTAGGCGAAGATCAGCACAGGGCCAACCAACCCTTTCCTCGCCGGCGCCCGGCTGTCAGGCTTAAGCCTTTAAATCCGAGCGCTGTCCAGGAGCCCGTGTGCTGCCCAGAAGGCCTTCGGTGGTAACCGAAGGTTATATACACTCGCGCACCCTGCCGCCGGCCCACCCGTGTCAACCGCGGACCCACCCCTGTCCACCGCCGACCCACCCCTGTCCACCGCCGACCCACCCCGTGTCGACGCTTGCCCCCATAAGTTACAATCATTTTTGCGTGTGACAAAAATTGGCCCCCTAAAGGTTTTCGACCGAGGTGGGCGAACATATCGCCAACATAGCCTCAACAAATGGGTCAACATGGGGCCAACATAGGCCAAGATCGGGCCAACATAGCACCAAGATAGGGGCAACTTGGGCCAAGATAGGGCCAAATAGGCCAACATAGCGCCAACTTAGAGCCAACATAGACCCACTTAGGCTCAACATGTTTGTCGGTGAAGCTCAAACACCGTGGTTTTTGCTTTCGCGGGGGATCCGGGACAGCAACCTTGGCATCTTAATGTTCTTTCACCATAGATGGGCTAACACACCGCCAACAGAGCCTCAGCATAGGCCCCAGGATGGGTCAACATGGGCCAACATGGGCCCAGAGAGGGTCAATAAAGGGCCAAGATAGGGTGAACATGGGCCAAGGTAAGGCTAACAGAGGCTGAGTTGAGGCCAACACAGGCCACCTTAGGCTCATCATGGGCCCAAGGTGGGCCCAAGGTGGGCCCAACCTGTTCTTACATGGTTTTTGCTTCAGCGGAGAGGTCTGGGAAGGAAAAATTGGCTTCTTGATGGTTTTTCAACAGCAACAATGGTATCACATATCGCCAACAGAGGCCCTTAGATGGGTCAACATGGACAGGGCCAACATAGGCCAACACGGGCCAAAATGGCGCCAACCTCTCCTTGCTGGCACGCGTGTTGGCCGTAAGCCTTGAAATCCGGGCGCCAGCCAGGACGCGTGTGCTTCCTGGAAGGCCTTCGGTGGTAACCGAAAGTTAATTATATACATTAGCCGTCCCGCCAACCCACCCCCGCCCGACCCCCGGTCCACTGATGTCGCCATGAATTACAGTGTTGCGCGTGACAAAAAATGACCAAAAAAGGGTCTTAAAGGTTTTGGCGATCTAAGTGGGCGAACGTGTCGCCAACATAGCCTCAACATAGGCCCCAACATGGGGCCAACATAGGCCAAGATCGGGCCAACATGGGGCCAAGATCAAGCCAACCTGGGCCAAGATAGGGCCAACATAGGCAAAAATAGGGCTAACTTAGCGCCAACATAGGCCCACTTAGGCTCAACATGTTTGTCGGCGAAGCTCAAAAACCATGATCTTTACATGGGTTTTGCTTCCGCGGAGGGNCCCACTTAGGCTCAACATGTTTGTCGGCGAAGCTCAAAAACCATGATCTTTACATGGGTTTTGCTTCCGCGGAGGGTCCGGGACGGAAACATTGGCATCTTGAACTTCTTTCAACATAGATGGTCTAACATATCGCCAGCAGAGCTTCAACATAGGCCCCAATGTGTCAACATGGGCCAACGTAGGCCCAGAAAGGGCCAAGAAAGAGCCAAGCTAAGTTAACATGGGCCAAGATAACGCCAACATAGGAACAACATAGGCCACCTTAGCCTCCACATGGACCCAAGATGTGCCCAAGATGGGCCCAAAATGGGCCCAACCTGGCGCAATCTGGGCCCAACAAAACCGTGGTTTTTACGTGGTTCTTGCTTCCGCAGAGGGGTCCGGCACGGAAAGATTGGCATCTGGGAGGCCTTTCAACCAAGATAGCCTCACATATCGCCAACAGAGGCCTCAAGATGGGTCAATGGGCCAACATATGGCCAACTGTTGGCCAACATATGGCCAACATATAGCCAACATAGGGCAAAGATAGGGCTAACATGGACCAAGATGGGGCCAACATAAGCCAACATGAGGCCAACATAGCGCCAAGATAAAGCGAACATGGGCCAAGATAGAAGCAACATACACCAAGATAGGCTAAGATGGGACAACATCGGGCCAACGTAGGCGAAGATCAACACAGGGCCAACCAACCCTTTCCTTGCCGGCGCCCGGCTGTCAGGCTTAAGCCTTTAAATCCGAGCGCTGTCCAGGAGCCCGTGTGCTGCCCGGAAGGCCTTCGGTGGTAACTGAAGGTTATATACACTCTGCCGGCCCACCCGTGTCGACCGCGGGCCCACCCCTGTCCACCGCCGACCCACCCCTGTCCACCGCCGGCCCACCCCGTGTCGACGCTTGCCCCCATAAGTTACAATCTTTCTTGCGTGTGACAAAAATTGGCCTCTTAAAGGTTTTTCGACCGAGGTGGGCGAACATNACGCTTGCCCCCATAAGTTACAATCTTTCTTGCGTGTGACAAAAATTGGCCTCTTAAAGGTTTTTCGACCGAGGTGGGCGAACATATCGCCAACATAGCTTCAACATAGGCCCCAAAATGGGTCAACATGGGGCCAACATAGGCCAAGATCGGGCCAACATAGCACCAAGATAGGGGCAACTTGGGCCAAGATAGGGCCAAATAGGCCAACATANAGGCCAAGATCGGGCCAACATAGCACCAAGATAGGGGCAACTTGGGCCAAGATAGGGCCAAATAGGCCAACATAGCGCCAACTTAGAGCCAACATAGACTGTTTGTCGGCGAAGCTCACAAACCGTGGTTTTTCCCGAGAGCGTCTGAGCGAAGGGTTCTTCTAACTGTGAAGGTCTGTCATTCATCTTCACATGTTCACATCTTCACATCTTCACAACTTCATATCCTCCTCTTCACATCTTCACATCTTCATATCCCCACATCCTCACATCTTCACATCTTCACATTTTCACATATTCACATCTTCACATCCTCACATCCTCACGTCTTCACATCTTCACATCCTCACTTCTTCACGTCTTCACATCCTCACATCTTCACATCTTTACATCTTCNCTCACGTCTTCACATCTTCACATCCTCACTTCTTCACGTCTTCACATCCTCACATCTTCACATCTTTACATCTTCACATCTTCACATCTTCACATCCTCACATCTTCACGTCTTCACATCTTCACATCTTCACATCCTCACATCTTCACGTCTTCACATCTTCACATCTTCACATCCTCACATCTTCACGTCTTCACATCCTCACATCTACATCTGCACATCTTCGCATCTTCACATCTTCACATTCTCTCTCTTTCTCTCTCTCTCTCTCTCTCTCTCCCTTTTCACATTCTCCTTCTTCTTCTTTCTCCCTTTAGGCCGCGGGCAGTGCCGACGAGCCGTCACGAAACGTCAACCCTCTCGCACGAAACGAGGTTCGAGTGTCAAAACCTGAGGTAAAATTGCGAATTCAACTTGTCCGGATGAACCCTTCACGCACGAAACGAAGTTCGAGTGTCAAAAACTGAGGTAAAATTGCGAATTCAACTTTGCTAGATGAACCCTTCCCGCACAAAACGAGGTTCGAGTGTCAAAAACTGAGGTAAAATTGCGAATTCAACTTTGCTAGATGAACCCTTCACGCACGAAACGAGGTTCGAGTGTCAAAAACTGAGGTAAAATTGCGAATTCAACTTGTCCGGATGAACCCTTCACGCACGAAAC
>BGPT01000854.1:50022-184333 GCA_003297045.1 Symbiodinium sp. clade C Y103 | reverse complement strand
GTTCGAGTGTCAAAAACTGAGGTAAAATTGCGATTTCAACTGTGCTGGATGAACCCTTCCCGCACGAAACGAGGTTCGATCGGCAAAAACTGAGGTAAACTTGCGATTCAAGGTGTCCGCGGCAACCCTCACGCACGAAACGAGGTTTGAGTGTCAAAAACTGAGGTAAAATTGCGATTTCAAAGTGTCCGGATGAAGCCTTCACGCACGGAACGAAGTTCGATCGTCAAAAACTGAGGTACAATTGCGATTTCAATTGCGCGTACAGGCATTTGTGTGTACCAGTAGCTGTGTGTGAAAGGTGTCTGTGTAAAAGGGTTTGTGTGTCAAAGGGTTTCTGTGTAAAGGCGTCTGTGTGTAAAAGGGTCTGTGTGTAAGAGCGCCTGTGTGCGACGCGTCTGTGTGTAAAAGCGTCTGTGTGTAAAAGGGTCTGTGTGTAAAAGCTGTTGTGTGTAAAGGTGTCTGCGTGCAAAAGCAGCCGTGTGTAAAAAGGTCAGTGTGTAAAAAGGTCAGTGTGTAACGTTTGTGTGTAAAAGCGTCTGTGTGCAAAAGGGTCTGCGTGTGAGTGTAAAACTGCGGATGAGGATGATGAGAATGAAGTTGAGTTTGAGGATGATTTTGGATTACGCGGATGAGGATGAGGATGAGATGGAAATGAGGATGAGGACGAGGATGAAGATGGGGCTCAAGTTGAGGATGACCCTGGAGAGTAGGATGAAGTTGGCGNGAAGTCGAGGAGGAGGATGAAGATGAGGATGAAGCGGAGGATGAAGTTGAGGAGGCGGATGAAGATGAGGATGAAGACGAGGATGACGTTGAGGACGAGCATGAGGCTGAGGAAGAAGACGAGGATGACGTTGAGGAGGAGGATGAGGCTGAGGATGAAGATGAGGATGAAGTTGAGGTTGGGGAAGATCGTTAAAAGTTGAGGAAAAATTGCGATTTCAATTGTGTGTGCAGGCATTTGTGTGTACAAGTATCTGTGTGTGAAAGGTGTGAGGATGAAGAGGAGGATGAAGATGCGGTTGAAGGCGAGGATGAGGATGAAGATGAGGATGAAGAGGAGGATGAAGTTGAGGAGGAGGATGAAGATGCGGTTGAAGTCGAGGATGAGGATGAAGATGAGGATGAAGAGGAGGATGAAGTTGAGGAGGAGGATGAAGATGAGGATGANTTGAGGTTGGGGAAGATTTTGATCATAAGGATGAGGATGAAGATGAGAATGAGGATGAGAAGGAGGATGAGGATGAAGATGAGAGTCAGGATGGGGTGGAATTTGATCATGAGGATGAGAATGACATCACTCTTTTGAAGATATGTGGGGCGTTTGAAGCTTTTCAGGTCTGCGTGTGACTTTAAAACGGTGGATGAGGATGATGGTGAGGATGAAGATGANGACATCACTCTTTTGAAGATATGTGGGGCGTTTGAAGCTTTTCAGGTCTGCGTGTGACTTTAAAACGGTGGATGAGGATGATGGTGAGGATGAAGATGATTTTGATGATGAGGATGAAGATAAATTTCAGGATGGGGACGAAGCTGTCGTGGTTGTTGTTATTGTTTTTTTTTCCGAGTGCACATGGCTATCCACTGACGCATGGTTACCAAGATCAGCGTGTGTCCTATTCTATGAGATCCGGACAAGCATCCACTGTCAGCCGTGCAAACTCTGGAAGCAATGAATGTGTTTGTCAAACAAAACAAACGAAACTAGACATTGACAGTAATAGTAATGGATGTGTTTGTCAAATGATGCGAACAAAACACTAAACGAAACAAACGAAACTAGAATTGTTTGGTTTTTCCCGAGAGCGTCTGAGCGAAGGGTTCTTCTTAAAGTGACGGTCTGCCATACATCCTCACATACTCACATCTTCACATCCTCACATCTTCACATCTTCACATCTTCACATGCTCACCTTTTCACGTCATATCTTCGAATCTCCACATTCTACATCTTCATCTCTTCACTTCCTCACCTCTTCACATCTTCAACTCTTCGCATCCTCAACTCCTCACATCTTCAATATCTTTTTTCNATCTTCACATCTTCACATGCTCACCTCTTCACGTCATATCTTCAAATCTTCACATCCTCACATCTTCTTCTCTTCACATCCTCACCTCTTCACATCTTCCATATCTTTTTTCTCATCCTCACATCTCCATCTCTTCATATCTTCACACCTTATACATTCACATCTTTTTTCTCTGAGATATCTTCATATATTCCTTTCTNTCTCATCCTCACATCTCCATCTCTTCATATCTTCACACCTTATACATTCACATCTTTTTTCTCTGAGATATCTTCATATATTCCTTTCTCTATGTTTCAGGCTATACCATCTTCTGACTTACATATTTCACTATACCTCTCTTCGCTCTCGGGCCATCCGTCGTCTAGTTTGATTTAGTTTGTAAGTACCCAAATTTCTACTGTAATATACTGTAACCATTTCATCAGTTTAGGGATTATCCCAGGTCTTTTTTGCCTCCTGCTACGTGATGCGTTTTTGTTTATTGCCTGCTTGGGGAGACAATCCCACTGAAAATTGCACCCAGATGCTTCACATGTTCTATATTGTTCTATAATTTATATATGTAATGATATACATAATATAATATAACGATATACATATAATATGATGACATACATATTATATAATGATATACATATTATATAATGATATACATATTATATAATGATATATATATATATATAATGATATTTATATATATATAATGATATATATATATTATATACATAATAGATTACCAACATGTATTCCAATAGTGGCCCGCTACGGTTGGAACTTGTCCAAGCAAGGTCCGTTGGAGACCCTATTTTGGATGTACATCCCAGTTAGTCAGTGGGTAATAACCATATGGAATATTATGGAATAAATCAGTCAATCCAAAGACACCCCAGACTTGTAATTCAATAGTATATATATATATATATACTTATATTATATAATATATTATTCATCACACATGTATACATATATATAGGAAAAAGTGATTCATAATGCACCCCCAAAGTTTGGTATCCCTAAGGATGTTTTGGGTTTGTCGATTGCCTCCACCCCAGGTCCAGCCCCTTTGCGGTGCGGCCCTTGCCCGCGCCCCGCACGCCGGATGCGCACGGACACCTGGGCTGGGACGTCTTGGGATCCCTGGAGAAACCAACTGGAGATTTTTACCAACAAACCAACAAACAAGGGATTTTTTGAATTCAAAAGATGATTTAAGTCACACAAATGGGGAGATTTATTATTGGTAAAATAACCAACAGGTGACGGCTAGTCTAGTACAACTCAATCTTTTGCTAGTCTGGATATGTCGGGATGTAACTCAATAATGAGCTGAAATCTGTTTTTTTTTGGTGTGTGGGGGTATCTATGTAGGTTTGGCAATGCAACATTTTATATAGTAGAAACAAGGAAATATGTTTTTTTTTTTAAGGATGTCATAGCTGACGTTTACCTCCGCATTAGCTTTGCAACTTCCCCATCTGGGGTTTGCTATGATCCGGACTTCCAGAGTGAAGGGCTGGGAAGATCAGAGACTCAACATGGGGTTTAGTAGGTTTAAGAGCTACCAAAATAGGGCTGGAAGCTGAGTACACCAAAGGGTGTGGAAAGGGCTGTCACACTAGAAGGCCATACCCCACATACGAATCGCTGCGGAACCACAAGGTGCAGGACGAGAATGGGTTGGCAGACATGTTCAAAGCCTGGAAGCAGCGCTGCAGCCGTGTCCTTCGCAAGCTGGTGACCAACCAAAGGCTCAGTGATGCGGACCGCTCAGAGATGCTCCAGCCATCCGCCGCGGAGGTCGACGCCGCCTGGGCGAGTACCGGGAGCTGGCCAACAAGGCAAGATGATCTGGGTCTCAAACAAATTTATCCAAACACATAGATATTATAGGTCCATTCATATAGATATCCACATTATCTCACAGAGAGTTTTAGTATAGATACAACTTTCATACCTATACTATACATATGATCAAGTTCAGAATCCTATATTCATGTTTTTTTTTTTGCAACCCCCTGCGGCTTTCCGCGTCTAAAGCTCTCATCTAGGCTTCAACGAGCCACAGAATCCCATGTCTCTTCCATTCGCTTCGCGCCTGGCCCTGGCTTTGGTGAATGCCAGCTGTTTCATTCAAGCTGTTGCTAGTGCCATCCCTTGTGTCACCATGTGTAACTGTGTAATACAACACTGATTCATCCCTAACCTGGGATGCACATCCATGAAAAGGATAGATGTGGCAGTTTGCGACAGGACTTTGAACATGTTTGAACCTTGTTGGGAAATTTGCGTTGCAAATCATTGGGTGTTGGCAACACCAAACGTTTTGTACTCCTCTCACAGTCAAACATGGCTGGAAAATCCAGCATTTGGATGCATTTGGTCAAGTTGGTTTATAACTAGGTTAACTATGGTTTATGGTAGATACATCTATAGTTAATGGGGCTTATAAACCAACTTATAACCAGGGGGCCCCACATTGTATAGATTAACATTTAGTTCGGGGATTTCCTAGCCAGCCATGTTTGGCGCTGGAGGCTACCCTCCTGAAAACTCATACAGCTATGGAAACCCCCTATTTAGTTCGATTAGATTCCCATGTAAACCATCACTTCCCCATATTGAAACCTTCATTTTTGATGCGTCACCCATTGTTCGGAGGATATTTGAATTTAAACATCTATATCATATAGTCTATATCTAGGACCAGGAAGAGGCCCCCAGTTGAACCAAAAAATGACCTTGGCCTTGGCCTTGGATACGTCAAGGTTTTTCACGCCTTTATAGCCATACAGATGTAGACTGTGTTTTTTCCGGGGAGACATGTGGGTTCCCCACACATATTTCACCAAAAGATAAAATTGGAATCACCAAACTGCCAAAGTTGCATGAATGGTTTCTGATGACACACACACACACACATGTGAGAAAGCCAATGAGACAACATGCCGCACCGCTTTTTTTCCACTGGGAAAATCAAATGATGATTAGCCTTGGCGGAATCCATCCAATCAAGGGCGGAAAGTAGACTGAAAGAATTGTAATGTGCCCAACTTGTTGCTAGATGGTGATATGCGCCATGGTCAATAGTTTGATTGCATTTGTACACCCATATTTGGGGATGGTCATTAGCCCAATAGGGATTGCGATAACGTGCGATACCAAATATTCCCAACATGAGATGTCTGTCCATAAGCCATGTACTGTACCATCATATACATATGGCATTGTCTCAAAATTCGGAACGGCCTG
Organism: Symbiodinium sp. clade C Y103; assembly: GCA_003297045.1. Lineage (NCBI taxonomy): Eukaryota > Dinophyceae > Suessiales > Symbiodiniaceae > Cladocopium > Cladocopium sp. clade C. The sequence goes on along the minus strand of BGPT01000854.1, from coordinate 179,042 downwards.
GTTTGTCCGTATTTCCCCTTGTAAAATTGCCGCAACAATGGGGATCTTTGTGACACCACCGTAGTGACTAGGTACCCGTTGACCCATGAGCGGCGCCTTGTGAACATGTTGGTTGCAACTTTGAGTATATCATCTCATCCCAACAGTGTTCATTCATTTCCCCCTGCGATGATTAGATGCCACTGTAAATATCTGTAAATCACACATTAGATGACATTTCATCACATCGCATTTCATTGCATTGCCTTGCAGCACATGTAAATTAGAGTACATTAGTACATTGCCTTGTATTGCATACATACATACACATGGAGACAGGCAGATAGATAGATAAGGATACATGGATACACGGATGCAGAGATACCTATATGGATAAAAGATAAATCAGCAGGTACATAGATAGATAGATAGATCATGAGAGATCATTAGATACATAATGATACATACAGCAGATACATAGATCAATAGATAGAAAGGCTAACCGATAGATATACACATGTATACATGTGCAAGGTGGGGCCCCAATATGTGGTTAAAAACCCATTAAGTATGGTTATAATGGCCATAAACCATCATAAATCCTATACTTATTGGACATGTAGACCCACTTAGTAACTTGGTATATATAAATAAATACATCTATGATTTAATCATATATTATATATATACACATCCATATTAATGTGCCTGTGATATATATATATATAACTCTGCTCCAGGCCTGTACCCGTCACAATCTTCACCGGTTTCCTGGGAGCTGGCAAGACAACGGTGCACCAGCCTCGACGTGGATGGTAGATGGTGATACAGTATTAGAGATAGAATGGGGAACACCATGGTAAAACAAAATACATATACATATATAAATATATATACTACCAAGCGATTTCACCCAAGTAAGTTTTGTATTATTATTGCTTTAATGTACATATATAATTATATATATATACATTAATAAAAATAATAGCAATAATACTAGTAATAATAACAATAAATATAATAGCAATAATAATACTACTAATAACAATAATGATAACAATACATAATGCTATATATATATATACAGCCAAACAAGGATCTAACAACTTCAACAATTGTAATTTGATGGGTGCTTGTAGATAGTTGAGATATATAACGTGGCATATTCAATTGTTTCAACATCAGTATCTCCAACGCGGTCGAACATCTCCCAAGAACGGTCAAGCCGGAAACCCCATGCTTGGGAAAGATCTCAGCACACGTTTTCTGTTCACTTCAGGATCTTTACCCTCTGGTAAACTAACATAGCTATTGAAAATTGTCATTTATAGTGGATTTGTCCATTAAAAATGGTGATTTTCCATAGTTATGTTAGTTTACCAAAGGGTACCACAGTCAGCGTTTTGGTTCAAAACCAAATGTGTGTTGGCAAGAAATAATGCAGTGCTTTTGGGACACCTTGTCCTCCAAGTGGGATGTAGCCCCAGTGTAACTGAGAAACTGCCCCAGTTTCTACCCAGAGTTCCTAACAACATAGCAAACGTAAGATCCTGTTGGTGAACTACCCTTTAGTAGTCTTGAATATATCCGTTCGAAATCTCCATTCTCTAGTAACTTTAGCAATTGGGCTTATAACCCCCTTTTTACTGGGACAAACCCAGGAATTGGACTTGTATCCAGGGATAATTTCATGAGAAAATCTAAATAAATGCATACAGTGTTGCAGCTTTGAATGTCTCGTTGTCACGTCGTGGTCCCTGCTTCGAGTCTCATGTCCATTGATGAAATCTCTATTCCCACCCCTAGTAACAACTTCCCAAAAAACCGGGACCTGGAAACTAGTAGGCCACCACCACAGCAGGAGGATTTCTTTGGGCTTGTTCGCCAGTAGGGGACAGTGATTCCTTGTCAATCCAGTTGCCTCAAAACCATGTTTCCCCACTATGAATCAATCACCAGGATATATTCTGATCATGATCTAGAAAAAACGACACATGATTTCCCCACGGTCATCCAGGGATTTCCTTCTTTTCGAGGACATTTTTACCCTGGACTGGTAGAAACAACCTAAGGCAATGCTAGATGATGTTCCCTTAAACCAACTAGTGATTCAAATATTTTGTGTGTAGATCGGCAAATTCATTTCTTGTCAGATTTTCAAGTGTTTTATTCTGCCGGTGAAAGCAGTGAAGTCAAGTTTTTCCCAATCAAATCAAACTTAACATGTTGATGACGAAATCATATTGACTCCCCGTTTTTACTCGTCAAAGTCACAGATTTTGCTCGTGGAAGCCGCACGTTGCCTTTCAATAGCTGTGCGCTACGCAGGTCTTAAACCACCTCCTAGCGGGGCAACGGGACAAGAAGTTCCTCGGTGAGCCATAAGAAATCACCAACTGTGTTGGTTTTTGAGATATAGTTAGTAACATGTAGTAACACAGAAATGAGTACATATTTGGTATGCACTTGGGATACAAGTGGGAATATTAGATAATTTATGATAATTTGTATATAATGGATATATGGGTAATTTTGGGGATACACTATGGTATAAATGGCAATAGTGAGGATATAATATAACTATTTGATATTACATAATGGGGATCAATACAAACACAATATGTTTTTTTTGGTTACCCCTGAAAGTGGGCCCAAGCAGACTGCTCATTTTAATGGGGAAACTATGATCATGGACCTTGCTTAAACATCATTCTTTAAGGGTAGCCTATTTTCAGGCAAATCCAAGGATTTGATTTAGCTGATGTGGCAAAAAAATCATCACGAATTTGGGTTTGAACCAAAACTCGATGTAAATGGAATGGAGCAAGTAGACACATATAATCTGGGCAAAGTCTGGTCAAAGACAAATTGGGAGACAATACTGCCATGTCAATGTATGGGGATTAACCTCACTATTCATGGATGTTTAGTTAAGATCACAAGTATCCATCCAGTATAGAAGCTCTTCACAGTTTTCAATATTGCTAAATTCTCTAAATCGTCTCATGACAGGCAAGGTTCAAGGTGGGCAAGAAATTCGATCAATCTTGAACTGATGCCTAAATCTGTGCAAAAAAGATCATTCAGATGATATCCGATTAGAGTGTATGACTGCTTGCAAGTGATTCTGTTCCAGTGTTTTAATCAGGTTTGCACCATCTACAGCCTTATTTTCAACATGTCAGAGCCAAGCTGCTAATCTGGTTGTCTATTTGACAATGTTGCTCATACCTTTCCATCTGCAATGACGGGAAAGATTCCTGGAGCTACTAGGATTACAGCCTGAACCCCCCAGAGATTCGGATCTTGAACATCTACAGGTTGTCTTTGAAGGATTTTCCCACACCAGATCAACCGGAACTGGAATTCCAGGGTATTCTCATCATTTGGGTGTACCCTCTGGTAAACAAACATAGCTATCGAAAATGGTGATTTATAGTGGATTTTGCCATTAAAAATTGTGATTTTCCATAGTTATATTAGTTTACCAGAGGGTATATTGTAGAACGATAGACAATATTTTCCCCGATGACAGAGATGATTCTTATCTCATACTTCACAGGTTTCCGTTGCGGTTCTGTCTTCTTGTTGCTATCGACTTGTCTAGCTATTTTTCAACAAATCTATTCTCTGATAAACCTTTGGTAAACATCTATTGTATCACTAGTTTGATAATGTTTGGTACATATATTGGTATAGGTCAAAATTGGGGACCCCAATAATTGGATGGTTAATACTAAACATAGACTAAAATCTGTGGTCCCATAATGCTATATAGGCTATATATATATATATATATATATTCACAAACCACAAAGCTTGCCATCTCACCTGCTGATGTTTACCGTCTCGCGGGGACCTCCAAGGTTCGCAGTGATCGAAAACGAGTTTGGCGCCGTTCCCATCGACAACGAGCTCTTGGCCAATTCAGTGCCGAAGCGTTGAAGCGATTGGAACCGTGGGAAAAGGCATCGGATGGTCACATATGTGTATGTGTGTAGATATACATTTAAAAAAATGAATTTGAATAGATGGGATTATATATGATTATATATCATGTATATCATACATTATATAATGAATTACCATTACAGGAACAATTAATTGCTGTTTAGATCTGTTTGAAGGGTTCAACATAATGTATTTATTGGCCCAATATATTTATATATATATATATAATATGTTATTAGGCAGATGTCCCGGTCGTATGGCTTTGCCCAGAACTTGGATAGACACCCGGTCAGATGGACATGGCAATTCATTGGGGAAACTTGTGATGAATCGTGACATATTGGGACAAACCCACGGAAGGGATAAGATGGTCAGATGCAAACTCCAGAAATAGTTTTCAAAGGGTTGCAATATGTGCAATACACACATTGTATACTTGGTTTCATTGTAAAGCCATCTGAAAGTGCACGGTCATGAGCGCGGAAACAAATAAGATAGCGTTGGATCATGAATCATTTGAGCTATGCCCAGTGGCTGATTGCGAAAGCATGGTCACCCTTTTTCTTCAACATGTTTTTTAGACCCAACAACTTGTTTGTGTTGACCCCCAGACCTTGTTTGTTTGACACTTTCATTCACTTTTTCACTTGACATTAGTCTTGTGATAAACCTGGTAAAACTATGTAAACCTTCCATATTCTTGAATGTCCCAGGAGAACCTTCCAGATTTTTTTTGTGGTAAAACCTTCCATGCCTGGAGAAATCTCTGTGGCCAAGTCCATGGGCTTGGCGGAGCAAGTGGTGGTGATGGATAACGGCTGCATGTGTTGCACTGTGCCATGGCTGGCAAGCATTTTGCCCGGGCCTGTGGTGATGGTGATACTGATCTGAATATCGTTGAATCTCATTGAATATCTATATCAATATCATTTGATCCTTATTTGATATATGTATATATATATATATATTGTATTATATTGTGAAATTACACGACAGAGGAGTGGATGGCAAGTGGCTCGTGACCCCTTCGGCCAGTGCACGACAGGTCTTCTTTACAACCCAGTGGTTTATGCAATTAAGAGTTCGTGGCCAACCCCACATCACAGATGGGTCAACATTTGGGATTTTTCTGGCAATTGATTGATTTGACGGACAAAGCACGTTTTGGATTCATTTGACTACAGCAAGCGCATCTATTATGTATGTATAGATGTTCTTCGCTGTCCAGAATTCCTTTTTCATTTGCAATCACTCTAGGCAAGTGATGACAGATGGAGGTAAATGGCATGCGAAATCCTGGTGGTGTGGGGTGAGATGCGAAGTTCAAGGAAGACAAGAACGGAAAACCTGTTTTGAAGTGGGGATGATCCCTGAAGTTAGTTTCTGGTTGGTATTTGGGGTGTATATCCCAATAGAGTTTTGCCAAAGTGGGGGGGTCTCCAAAATCATCCAAGTCTCGGTCATGTTTTTTACAGTGGGAAAAAACATGGACTGGAACCGCCCAATCTCTACCAGTGTTCGGGGTCAAGAGCCATGCCTTGGAACCAACACTTCTTCCTGTGAAACGGAGGTGTGTGTGTCTTGAAGTGTTGCTTATACAAGTGGTAGTCCCATGGGATATTCTTGTGGTTAGTCGCTCATGTTGATCTCAACTAGGGGACGTCTTAAGTCTCATTCTGCTTAGTAACTGTTTAGCAACCCTGATTAAAAGGTCCCCGCAGTGACTGATGCTATCTCATTCATAGAAAGGTTGCATCCCGCAAAAACTCACCAGTCACAACATGTGGCGTGAGGTCCCTCTTTGCTGAGCAGTTCGTTGAAACAGGAAGGTATTCTGGTATTCGGCCAACTCATGGATTGAATCGAGATTTTTGCGAAGCGCTACGCGACTTGCCCTCAGTGCATGGGTCTGGAAAAATTGATACAACGCATCGTTGACCAGACTTTCAAGACATTACTTTGTCTACTTCATGCAATGACCCTTCTGTCCAAGAGCAAGATCCTTTTTCAGGGATTTGTTGCCTAGATTAGTTCCTATTGTTTTTTAGTCTGAGTTTTGCACATGACCAATGACAATGCTACTTGTGTTGATTCAATTTCAATGTCGGTGTTTCGCAAGCTGCAGAGGAGCCATTTCTGGGTGGAAATCAACGAGAAGCTCTGGAAGCGGATCGACTGGCATCGTTCAGGCCAAGAGGACAAGCTCAAAAGAGAGCGTATATTCTCGAGGGACTGAGGACAAATCAACTGTCCAATAGCTATCCGTTCATCTTGAAGAAGGACTACATTGTTCAATCAGGGCGAGCTACTTTGAAGGAGGTTAAAGAAGAGGGGGACACATCAGGTCAAGCTGTAAAGCACCGCCGAGTGGAACTTCCATCGTCATCTTCGTTTTTCTTTCTTTACTTGTTTGAATTTGCATTCTTGCTGGCTGGCTGAAATCATTATATACTTCCTTTGTTTCAACTAACATTGTTTTTGCTAAAATCCCATTGCTGCCACTACCATAATTTGAAAAAACATTGTTTGCTGGTTACGGGTACAGGGAACTTTTGTTTGGTTGACAGACACCCTTTTGTTGCTCGTTAGCATTGCATTTTCCAGCTGGTTGACATGTCCCAGAAGATGGCACCCCCTCACTTATCTCAGCTGGTTCTAACCCCCATGTGCCAGTTTGATATCCAACCCACAAACAAACTCGAAGCTGCCTAGTTGTAGACTGATTCAAATTATCTAAAAAATGGTTTACACTGTTTACACCCAGAAAGAATCGCTCAAGCTTAGCATTTAATCATATTGCATCTATTTAACTTAAACCCTGAATGTGTCAAATTATTGAATATATATATATATACATATATATATATATGTATATATTCTATAAATGTAGTTCTCATATATAAGTCCCGTGTGTTACGTACATGGCCTTCCGCGCAGCCGCGAAACCCAGGTGCGTGGCGACTTGCTGGGCGCCTTTGATGCAATCCGTGCCTCGGAGATCTGGGAATTCATGGGAATTCATGAGATTTTATGGGGATTGCTGGGTTTTTTTATGGGGATTTCTGGGACTTGAGAAGATGAACATTCCATCAATTTCTCATCGATGGGTCAAAAGCCATTGGCGGATTTGAGAAGATGAACATCCACTGTCAAACAATGAGAATCTGAGCAAGGACAAAACCTTCTTAGGAGGTGAACAAAACCTTGCCCACAAAAAGGGAGTAAAGATGTTGAACATCTAAAAGATCCCAGATATGTTTTGAGGTTTCACCATGTATCACCAGGGTACTCATCGATTTTTGACCCATAGCCATATGGGATATAATGGGATATATATATATAATATATATATATATATGTTTGTTGATGTTTATTGTTATATATTCTTGAGGGTGTTCACCGCATGCTTGACCCATGTCGACCCAAGGTCAGCAAATGCAGACTGGCAGCCCTTTGGACGCCGTACTGGTCTGCAGCCTGGAAATGGGCAGCTGAAAAATGGGAAAAATCAGCACCAAACATCCAAATTTGATGGTTGATCATCATGTTCCCCAGTAACGTAGCCATTTTGAGGGCATACTAGAATGACATCGTTTTAGACAAAGCCATTTGATGATATTTTTGTACATATTTGCTTTCTAGAAAAACACTTTCGGCTTTGCAATGATTTCAATCAATGATAGTTGAAATTTCACATACACAAAAGGAAAATCAACCATGATGATGTTGAAAAAATAGATCCCTCAAATCCCATCCCCCGTTTATTATACTAAACACCACCATGCCAAACATGTGGTTTCATCCCCTACATCCACCATGGTTTTTAGGGGGTGTTTAATATGAAACGGGCAAGGGATTGGATTAAATCATATTAAATCCATTTTTTTTGAGGCTTAAATCACTATCACACATTATCAAACCATTCTATATATGATTTTCGATCCAAAAGTTATCTAATTTCAACCCCCAACCTTTCGTCGTGACCATTATGAAATCGCCTATCCAACTGTAGACACATCCCGCATAAATCCATCCCTTTGCCATTAGCCTTTATAGAATTTTATAGCTATAAACATATACAAGCAGTTTTAATATCATCATGTATCATATATTTCCATGTATGCATACATCCCTCTTTAGATCCTTCTATGTACCATAAAATACCTGAGACATGATATCCTATTGTAGGGTTCTTTGATATTTCAGATTGTAGATATATGATATATCCCATAAGTAAAATTGGTAAACACATGTAAACACACATTTTTCATTATATTCCATAGCATAGCTACAATGTGGTGCCCCGGCCGTTAAAAATGTTGGTCTATAACCCCATTATCTGGAGATACATCTACCACAAGTCCCAGTTGCTTTTGTTCTGTTCACCAACTTAGCTATCTTGGGGGCACCATTTTGTATGTTCCATGGTTGCTATCTTATAACCTCTTGGGGTGTCCCAAACGGATATCATTGGAGGTGGAGACCACCGGAATGGCAGATCCTGTGCCCATCGTCAGGCGGGGTGACCAGGGTAAATCCTATCGACATGTGGAGTCATCGATGGAAAAAAAAACATACATGATGTGATATGATTATATGTCTTCATTGTGTGTGTCTCTTTCTTTAATGGGAATATCATCTAGCAATTTGTGGTTTGAACGAACTTCGTGGAAGAAGGGAGAAAATGATACCAAAAACTACTGGACAGTTGTGTTGTTTGTTTTTCCCTGATGACTTTGCCGTTCAGGACGTTGAGACAGACTCCTGACATTGCCTGGCAGCTCAAGGGGGGTGAGACGTCGACCCCGAGGCTTCGACTGGATCCACGGACCTGAGTTGTGACGATGTCATATAGGTAGGGGTTAAAGGCGTTGAACCTTATAATTCAATGGATTGATTTAAGGAAACAAACTACAGGAAAGTAGCGTTTTTAACACCAACTAATCACGTTTTGCTGTAAGATGTCCCTTCAAACCACTTCAGGGAGCGATACATTTTTTCTGGGATGAACATGGACTAAGTCAGTTAGAGGTGACGTTTGGTATCTTCTTGTCCGTTCACGTTTTTGGTCGAGAAAAGTCAAACAAGGAAAAACGATAAAGTTAAAAAGTCAAAACATAGAAGAAAACAGTCGTTTTTTAGTTTTCGCATTTTTAGCCTTTCGTTTTTCGTAAAAATATAGAAAATTCAGAAAAGTAGAATAACAAAAATCCTGAGAAAAGACAAAAAGTCAAACAGTAGAAAAGCGATCCTTTTCGACTTTTCGGATGACCATCCCTTTACGTTTTTGATGTTCAAAGGGTACCAGGGTTTTGACTCTTGAGGGATAGCCAATGGAAAAGAGAGAGAGAGAGAGATGGAGAGAGATATAGGGATATCAAACATTACCGAGAAACATGGTGCTTAAGCGGAGGAGGCGGTTTATGGATGTTTATGGCGGCTTTGTTTTTTTCATTTGGGGACTGATCATTTGCGGAATTTCAGGGTGATTCCTTGAATATCCATCCAACATTCGGAATAAAGCAACGAAATCAGTGATTTTGACCAACAAACATGGGTATTGCGGTTCACATGAGGGTGTGGCTAAGGGTCATTGCCAAATGACATCAACAATGGTTTGCTCTGAAGATATCCAAAGATGACGACTGTGAAGAGTGCACAGCCCCAGTGCGAAAGGACCACGTGTTTGGCGATGCGAGAGATTTTGTGGATGTCAAAAAGAAAGAATTAATAGATAACAGATAACATTATAGATAATAGATAACATTATAGAAACTTAGATAGCCAACTCAAGTTCACGGAACTTGGGACGATGGATGTATAACATTGTACAACTCAGATGAAGCATACACATATATATATATAATTATATATTATATATATATGCAGAAATGATGCTTGTTAATCCATTCGGTTGGTTATAACTTCGCGCTGGTACTATAGATTAGAATATAAGGTCAACGAGTAAAACGAGCCGCAGTAGGTTAGGGGGCACCGGTCGCACTAGGGCAGACTATGCTCCTTACCCCGGTTTACAAAAATCAAGATGTTTGTATATTGGCTATGTTTGGAATGGCCACCTTTATTCCCTTTTGGATACATGCAAACTTTTGGCGCAAATAAACAAACCAGTTTGGAGCTAGGCGGGTGTGTCTCAACCATCTGAGGCAAACCATCAAGTGCATTGCTACGTATTGCAGAAAAAATCCACAGGCACTGGTGCGTGCCTGGAAATATAACAATGATGTTGAGGATTTTTTTGCGGAGGATGACGCGTTGGTGAAGGTCAAGAAGGTAGACATCTACCGGGAACTCCAAAACACTGAGATGGATGACCTTCAGCTGAACTGTCAATTTGTATGCAGCACGCACATTTGTTCACTTTTAAGATCATATAATATATACATATATATATATATATATATGAGAAATACGGTTTTTAAAGATGTAGCTACATATCTCAAACTATATATAAAAAGAATATGTCCTATATCTAAAGAGATGTATATGTGCGTGCTTATGTGTCCTCGATCCTGTTCAACTTCATGGTAACAACCTCAGGCGCTATGGCTAAAAGTTGGGGGCATAATGGGGGACCTTCAACAATCAAGGTATCGGGTTTGGTTGTTTCCTACCATTGCCACCTGGACTTGCAGATTCTATGACATTTGCCGCGTAAGTCTAACATATGGAACCCGCCAAATTTCAGCAACGTTTTGGTACATGGGCATGGGTCAAGCCAGATTTGGGAGAATAACGATCCATTGACCAGCTCTTTTTTAGGTACCTAGGGTACCTAGGGTACCAGGGTTTTGGCCCTTAACTTAGTAACCGCATGTTTTTTTTCTTTCCAACTTTTGTTTTGGTTGGGATTCATGTTGGACATGAGGATGCCAGGCAGACAAGGGCGCAATTCCTCCACAGTCTCACGGGTATGTTGGTGCATTGGTGGGTCAACCTTCGATGGGTAGTTTGGCGGTAGAGGTTTACCCTCCAAATAAGGAGAACATGATCCAGATTGGTGGATTGTACTATTTGCATCTGTTTGCCACAAACAGGTTTTTTTGTACTAGCCACAAAAGACAAGAACATCGAAAACAAGGCTATTTGCTTGATGCTTCGCATCAGTTAGTAAGCCGGTTAGAACATGTTTTTTCACGCCATTTGCAACCGGGCTATCCCAACTTGCCCTATACAGATGACCGGAGCGAACTCTGCCTTTTCAAAGCGAACTTGTCTGGGGCATCCCAAGGTATCATCCAAGTTCAACTGGACATGCTGTATGCAGTGATATGTTTAAGGTACGGCACTTTTAGGAAACACCAATGTTATCCCATATTCATGTTGTATATTAGCTGATATACGTCAACTCTGATTCCTGAATGCAATAGAGATCAATAGATCAATAGCGTATTAACAACCCAATCGACTGTCTATTCAGTTCTTCTCGGTTCTCGAACTTGCCCCACTGTCAAGACCCCGAGGCCAAGTACTTCCAACTGGTTTGCAGCTCAGCGGGCGTCACTATGTCACCAGATGAGGGTAGCTATCCCACAATGACCTTGTTTCAGGTTGTGATTTCTGGTTTTGAATTATTATGAAATTTCTCCAGATATTGAATAATGTTCGATACTCTGGTTTATCTACCGTATACAGCATAAGTTGTCATTGTATATTACATATACACATATGTGGGGTGTATGATCTTTTGAAATATCCCCTGATATAGATTAGGAGGTGTTTTCCTGTGCACATAGTGTGTTGCCCCTCGGTACCTCGTTACTGTAGTTACTGTGCAAGTTGCAGCCTCTTTTTCAAGGCTGGAAACTTGGAAGTTGTTTTTTGGACATAGGATTTGATCCATGGATGAACATACCCCCAACCCACGACAATTTAATAGGGAAAATGATGATGAATCCAATAGGATGGACGTTGGTCCTCAAAGTTTTCGCATCCTTTGGCTCAACCAATGAGCATTTTTTTCATGTTGTGCGTGTCGGTTGTGAATTCCCCATGTCTTTGGTTCCACGGAGATTGAACTACCCCTCAAAGGTAAGAACCCCAATCATAGATGGCTCACAATAAGCCGCTCTTATGAGTGGTTGTTGGTCGTTACACACTTTTTTTTCGCCCCTCTCGTGGCGGGTCATTGAACGGGGGTTGGTCTCTGTCGCCATTTGAACTAGTTCGATATACATCTACCATCATCTACCATAAACCCAACAGTTTAACCTAGTTATGTTTACCAACTTCGCCAACATCAACCAACTCGAATCCCCAATTTTGGTTGGTGAAAAATCCCTATTATATATGGACACTTTCCCATGGTTCCTGGTGGAACTCATCTTCCAGGATGGAACCATTACCCTGGTCGATTGCAAGACGATCTTAGACCGTCTGGGGGAGTGCGCTGAAGATGAGCAGGATCAGGAGCGTACAGGTGGTTGAGACCAGTGGTGGTGGAGAATTACTGAGGTTTGGAATCATATAATGAGAATTTATGAGTATTATGTATACATATGTTATTGTGTATAATTACACGACGTTTCCGTACCTATGTATAGCGTGCATAATATGTATATGTCTATGTCTATGTATATCTTTATGCGCATGCATATGCATATGCATATGCATATGCATGCATACATACATACATACATACGTGTATACGCATGTATGGAGATACTTGGTACTTGCAAAATCAACTCATGGATCGTGAGCAGATGGTCACAGTACTCGATGGTGACTGTAGGTACCGGATATGTGGGGTATGGATTTTCAAAGGGGTAACCGGTTCAGGGGGACCATCCGGATGTACACCGAGCTGGTGGATCCGTGCTTTGGAAAAGCCATGAAAAGCCATGGTTTCCCGTTTGGAAATTCATCTGCACAGTGGATTTTCCATCATTTTAGTTTACAGGAACCATTTTGACGGACTGTGTATCCAGTTCAAATCCAACTAAATCCCTTCAATATTCAACATGTATCCCCATCATATCCCTAACATATATATATATATATACATATTTGGTGGTTTACCCCAGTGAGTTCAAATCACCCCAGTGAAAATCATCCCAGTTATAGCTGCACGATTACTATACTTATCAGACTTGTAACTGGGTTGACCTAACCCACTTACTAGCTGGGGTGAACCACCAAGACAGTTGTGGATCTTGCTAAAGCAAAACGGCATCAAAAATAACCGGATACAACAGGCCCCAACAAATAATGGCTAGCAAGGGAAGCAGCCCCAAACATTGTTCAATATTGGAGCTTTATCCACTATTTTTTTGGCCGCTGCAAGCGTGGAGATGGCCATTTGGTAAGGGAGATCACCTGGGGACACCTTGGCTGGGCAGTTGCTGCGCCAAATTTTGGTGCGCAGCCCTTCGTTAAGGCCGTATGGGAAATGTCATGTGTTTTTGATTATGCTCCACAGATTTGGGTGTAGTTTAATAGTGCATGTTGTTTTTTAAGCCACACATGGGGATCTATATTCACCGGCGTGCCTACAATTGACCATGTAAGTAGCACACAGCTGGAAGTCCAGTCAAGAAAGATGGACAAGCTTAGCCACAAAAGATCCAACATGCATTTTTTTAACCCTGCAAAACGAGGCATGTTGTTCGGTTGGTCAAACTTCGGGAACCCGAAGAAATACAACTTTGAAAGAATGATCAATACCATGTAGGTCTCGGTTTGTTTCTACTTCAGACGCAGTAACGTTCAAACTAACATGGTTTCCAAGAATTGGTTTAAAAAAATCTGCAGGACACCCCCTCTATGTGGTTTCAAAATCCATGGTTTCTGGTCTCAATTTTCCAGCCATGTGCCATGCGGCAGGAGAGACACTCTCAGCTTTCCTTTGCTGACAAAATCCTGCTGAACAAACTGGATTTAGCCAGGATCCCGGATTCAGTGGATGCGTGTTTTTGCTCTGGACATTCTATGGGCGATGTTTTTTGCCATTTGGATGTTGACATCGGGATTGAATATGACTCAAGCCCGCATCCAACGTTACTTACCCCTGTTGGATCCATCCTGGTTTTAGTACGAGATCCATAGACTTGCTGTGAATCTTTTGCTCATTCATGACGCCATTCTTGTGCTGCTTTTCGATTCCCCAAGCTTTGAACATCCCAAAGGAATGACCCTCCCTACTTCAGGTTTACGATTTTTGGTATTCCACTACCTTCAGAAATTTGATGATGATGGATGATTTTTACTAGAACTGATCCCCGTAAAAATGGTTGTTTACTAGATGGTGACTCGATTGGGTTTTACTGGCACTTAGAAGTTTGTTTCGATGTGGTGAAGCCAAACATAAATCTCAATTGTTGATGGTAATATTCACCCATTTCTATTGATTTCTGATGATATTGAGGATGAATGATGTCTTCTGGCGTTGGGTCTACCACATTCTTTTAACCCATATATCCAGTTGTACATTAATCTCTACCATGTTAGTTTGTCTGAGGACATCAACGAATTTGGCTATCTTTGGGAGGCCCATATTTCTTGTAATGTGGTAGACCCACTATGCCCAATTATTCCCCAATGACAGTTGGTGATTTCAAATATGTGTTTCTTTTCAACCATATTTGAGACTATGATGCCCAGCAACTAATACTTTTCAGAGAGGTTAAATCTGCAACACCATTTATCTTCAATAGCATCCAGCATCAGGGATTTGCGTTTGAGAAGCTGCATATGTTCTCGATATTTAAACCGAGTATGTTAGGGATGGACATCCATTTGCACCATTGCAAGCACTATTCCAAACAGGAACTTACTCTGCGGAAATCAAACAAAGCTTGCTGGAAGATATCCCATTTATGTAGTGCAATGATTTTTCATGATTTTTCAATGAAAGCCTTCATTTACTTCGGGGATTTCCAAGCTAGACATGTTTGATTACCAGAGGGTATGCGCAGAAATATGTCCACTAGGCAATAAGTCATGCTGAGAGTATCATTGTCAGTGCAGCATTGGCGGCTTGAGCTGGGGATTTACATGGCAAGTTTGCCCCGGTTCTGAGGTGAATGATCAAGAAGTCGCGGAGGTATTTTCGACCTGTTCGCTGCAGGGATGGGTTGGCGATATTTGATCCATGCAGCTTTCTTGGCTCACCCTGGAAAGCTTTTCTCCTTGGATATGTTACCCTCTGGTTATCTAACATAGCCATGGAAAATCACCATTTCTAATGAATAGGTAAATCATCATAAAACATCTATGAATAGGCCATGGCTTCCATGGCTATGTTAGATAACCAGAGGGTATGATATGTTTGCTACCTTTCAGGTGTACAATTGCCAGGAGATCTTGAACAAAAAATATCAGACATCGTGATGCCCCAAATCGTTAGCTAACTTGTTTTAATGCCCGAACAGCTCTGATATATAGTATAATATATGAAAAAAAATATATATATATATGATGATATATGTATAGTTTGTGGGCGTCAGAAACCAACATGAAAAGATATTGCAAGTGTGGGGCACCACAGCTTGCAAATTGTGCTCCCTGTCTCAAAAAATGTGATCATATGTATAATCAGTAATAATCAGTATAATCTCAAAATGTTTCTTTTAGGTTTGTGAATCATCTACTTTGCACACGCTATTCAATAGCTGTTTTTTTTTGTGCTTCTCACACCGATTTTGCAAAATCATCAGAATGATCCGAGCTCAAATTGTCAAAATTTCCACACACACACACACACCAAAGATCCAGCTGTTGAATATTCCGTCGACAAGGTGTAATGATTCTTTCCATACAAGGTGGGCCCGCAGCTATGAACGGCTAGAAATGGACACCGTTTCAACGGTAGAAATATGTCCACCATAAGCCCTGATATTAGAGCGATAAAGAAGTAGAAACCATCCGAAACCTATCTTGGTGTCCCTCACATTGTACTACATTGTCAGGGTTCTTAAAAAAGCTATTTTGGGTTCAGTTCCACTTAATTTGCCTGCCTATACTGGCAACAATTTTAGTGGTAATATCAGTATCCATTTAAATCCCAACCTATGGGGTTATTAGCATGGTTATACAGGATGGTTACACCATCTTACACCATATATATATATATATATGTATAAATATATATATATAATTATTTATATAAGTATATATATATATATATGTGTATCGTTTCATATGAAACCGTCATGTGTCGCGGTGAACCACCCTATGGCCTATGACTAAAACATTGCCAGGTGTGGAGCCGCATCCGGTCCTACAACAGCAGTGCACCCATCGTGCCCAGCGTTAAGGGCGTGCGGAAGCTCGGGGGAGGATCTCCTGTTGTTCGATTGGCAAATGCTATTGATATAATTACTGTGGACATAAATTAAATGGATATAGATATAATTGGATGATAGTCTGTATATATATATCAATATCAATATAAACTGGTATAATCTGGATATAATCTGGATATCTGGATACGTCCTAGTGACTTCACTGTGACATGACTGGAATGATGACTAGAGGGAAACGACAAGGTCACGCCCAAGACGACGGAGACCGACGATGAGACGCCCATTGTTTTAATGACGAGTCAAATTATGCATGGACCGCCACTTACCTTGAGATCGTCCGGGCCTACATGCAACACAGATCACTTTCAGAGGCTCTTCAGAGAGACGTGGAGAGACACCAGGTGAAGATGGACCTGCTGCGCTCGATGAAGTCAGCTTCCTTTGGTGGTACAGAAAACCCTGCAGGACCCAACTAAAGTCTTTTAAGTCTTTTATGACGTCTATGAGGTGGAGGGCCACAAGGTCCTTTTCCGCCGTTTGAAGGACAAACAAAGGAACAAAAAAGACGCTCGCGCGGTCAAGCTACTGCAAGTTCAAGCCTTCGCATGCGGCGGGTGTGTATGTGTGTGTGTGTGTGTCCCTGCTAGGCACCCTATTGCACCGTATCATTTTGCTTAGCCACGATAACGAGGCTGGACCCGAGGGATCTCCATTCTTAGCCATGCTGCGTTCAAACGATTCAAGCCTTCAGTCAAATGGTTTCGGCCACGATGATGGTTCCTATGGGGACTTCTATTTCATAATTAGATTAGATATTACTGGAACATACTGGAACGATGAATAGGGAATCATCCATAAATGGCTCAGCATATTTCATCTATTTTCAGGTTAGTGAATTATTAATTCAGCCAGATAGAATATGGTAGGGAAATACTGTGGATATCATGGTCATATCATGTGGATATAGTGGGGATAGGATAGAATGGCAATGTTTGGGGATATCACGGGGTTGGATTGTATTGGGATATGCACCAACAATATATAATGGAACACAAAATTGTGATGTGGATGTTTTGATGGTTTTAGACACGATGATAGGGATTCACTGGGATTTTTTTCGGGAATATCATCAACAATATGAGGATATTCAGGGGTTTGCTCAGCTGATTTCATGAATCCTTGTTGGTTGCGAAATGGAATCCCAGGACATGGATGGTGATCATCTCCAACCGTCAATGGATTGTTTTCGAGGGACATTGAAACTGGAGACCATGCTTTTTACTGAAGAAAGACGCGTGTCCTAAGGACACACGTTCCCTTCCCCTTAAGACAATTGGGAGGTTGGTGATGGGAGGATGCACCTGTGCTGTTTCAAGGCGAATCTCTTTGCTGCTCAGGTTTCTCTTTTCTTTGTCAAATCCCTTTCTCTTTGAAATTATCCTGTGCGCGTTGCTGAAATGCCATGCTGGTTGATGGTGTGTGTTTTAATTTTCAACCATGTTTGAGATGAATATGTTCAAGTGTATAGGGCATAGGGTGGTGAAACCACCAATGAAAAGGAATGCTGGTTGAACTACATTGTTTTTTGGCTCGAACGCCCAGGGTTCTGTAGGCCTTTCAATGCTTCATCACGGTTTTCTTGCCTGGGTTTGCTTGAAAAAGGGGTATCCACAGTGAGCCATCACATTTATCATCAGGATGGCTATTTGATAGGTATACCGATGTATTGGTAAGCCCCAAACAGATAGAAAAGTCAAGTCCAATTCTGAAGTAGTGATGAAACACTTTTCTACACCTGTTTTGGGGTTATAAGATACTTGTTTACATGAACACATCTTCCTATGAATCCAAATTGATCCAAATTGTTGTTCTCCATTTGTTTTGGGGGTTGCTACAATTGTATATCCCAATTTTAACACTGCCGCCGAGATTCTTCCGGCGTCGGAGCTGACGAACATCGGTGCCTACGATCTGGCCGGGAAACTCAGCGGAGCTCGGTGAGATCCTTTTGGCGGGCCATTTGGATAAGATTAGGATAGTGTAACATAGTGCTTTCGGATGCTTTTGGGGAGATTGCCCTTTGGTAAACTAACATAGCTATGGAAATTCACCACTTCCAATAGGTAAATCAATTACAACATGGGCCAGGTTCAATTGCTATGCTCAATTACCGGAGGGATGAATTGAACTTTCCCCAAACGTTGGGGTAAACCATACAGTAAATTTGGGTAAAGATGTTTGAATAGCTAGCTGTTGCTGGATGAATGGGAAAGCGTTCATAAAACATTGCTGAATGGATGGGGTACTGGAATTGATAACTTTCTTGAGCTGCTTTACGGAGGATATTGTCATATCCCACTCTTGAAGTTAGATTTGTTGAACGGGTAGCCCGAGAAGCAGTAAAACATAAAAGAACCCTTAAATTCCTAAATTGTTTAATCATTGAAGAATATCTCATTGAAACTGAAGGGCTGACCCAAGTTTTGCGCAGGAATGGCAATGCATTAGACAGGTACAGGAAGGGGCTCCCAATTTCAAAGCTGTTCTATAAACCGCACTCAACCTAGTTACTTGGTGTTATACTTGTGGTTTCGGCGGTTTCGGGGTCCCCTTCCTGCAATTGAAAGCCCGAAGTGAGACCCTGGCACAGCGGGCCGTGACCCACAAACCCTGCCTCAAAGCGTTGGCAAATGGAGCGGGATATGATGATATTTCCCCAAAGTGCTCAGGAATCCATTGTTCAATTTTTTTTGTTTAAAGATCGATTTATGAATATGTGTGTTTTGTGTCTTAATGTCTCTATACATAATTGTAAATACATATAGAGACAAAAACTCGAAAAAAAAAGAAAACAATTGCTTCCCCGGGGTATCATCCCCACAGGGTCACTCTTCAGCCATCAGGGCAAGATTGAAGAGGAGGAGCGACCTCATGAACATGGAGGACATGGTGTGGGACCTGGGTCATTAATGGTAAGCTGGAGTTTCAACAGCAACACCGAGTTGCCGAGATTCTGACAAGCAAGCAACAACAAGTAACAGACAAGGTTAACACAACTAGCCAACGAAGCAATCAACCAACTAAGTACCTCAGCAACCAAACAACCAGGTAAACACCAAACCAAATGATGGCAACGCAACTAAAACAACTCACCAATCTCACCCAAGGTTCCAAACTGAGTTTGTATCTCAGTTACTGAGTGGGTAGTACAGATATGACATGACCCAGTTGAGTCGGTGGAATAGACCCCCATATGACCCCATGCATTAGTTTCACCACTTACGATTCCTCAGATTCACCCCCAAGTTTGTTTATAATTTGTTCAATTGACTGCCATTGTAAATTGATGTAAATTGGTGTATTTGTGCATATGTATATATATATATATACATACATGCATGATCATTAGTACTGATCATCTAGTTTGAAAAATACAAAAAGTATCTATATATAATATCTAGTGTGTTTGTATTTTTATATTTGACTGACCATGTAGAATACAATGTGTTTATAGATAAAATTAGTATGTAAATATGATAGATAATACAAGTTGTAAGAGGCATTATATGAAGAGTTATAATGCAATAGCTGTATACAATAGCTGTTTACAGCATTGTTTGAATCCCGCCATCCCAGCCATTCTTGTTGGCGCCTTTAGCGCTGAGGTCATTCACATGGGCATGGGGACGATGAGTGCCACGAGGCTTGCTGATGGGATTTGCATGTTTTGAACTATCAGACATACGCAACTGTCGGTTGAGTATATGTGAATTTAACCTTGGCATTCCGGTTTTATTCACTAAACATGGCGGTATTGTTGATCCACAATGTTTGGTTGATGGTTGGTTAATGGTTGGTTGTGAAACCTTGGTTTCACTACCTTGTCTTATTGGGGATCGTGAACTAGCCCACATACCTATGTCAATCAACCATAATTAAATAGTGACATCCTTGGTGAAGGATACTTTGATAGTTGTGGCTGTTTTACTAAGCAGGAGCATATCCATAGATATCTGGTCATACATGCATAATGCATATTGATATGTTGCTCAGCTAGCAGCCGTGATAGATGCGTTTCTGCAAAAGGAATTGAGATTGAATCAAACCACATGAGAATTGCTTCCCAAGCAGATTGATAGGGTGATACAGGTGCATTTCAGCAAATGTTGCCTGCAAGAATTGTAATTCAAACATCAAACATGGTCTCTATTGGTTAGATCTTGGTGACCGGGTGGTTGTTTAGTTGTTTGAACTCGATATTTTGCCACAGAAATCATTTATATATATATATATATGATACATATGTATATATATATATATTTAGATACCATTTGATTATTTAACATAGCCATGGAAAATTGCTATTTTGGATGAGATGGACAGCACATGTTTATGATATTAGTGGTGAGACGCTGCAACATCCATTTTAGTGTCTAAGAAAAAAACATGGATCCAGCAACTTCCTGGCCTTCTCATGAGATGTGTTTGGGGGGTGGTCATCAATCGATTTTCATAGGTAGTTAAATAGCCATTGTAAGGATTCCCAATATGGAATGGATGACCATAAACCATATATTGTACCATCTTTTGACCTTGGCACACATGTTGGTTTGGCTAGTTATATCTATAGCTTGTGATATTGATATGCGCATTGTTTTATTGATTTGTTCCCCATCATTGCTGGATACCTTTCCACATTCGTAATGTTTGTATGTGTTTGTCATGTTGCTGATCAACGCACGTTGAATTTGGGGCAATGACCTCCGGAGTGACTTATTCTCACCCGAGTTGTGTCCATTCTGGTTGACAAAACATGCTGAAACTTGTTACCCAGTTGTTACTTGGTGAAATCCCAATTCTTGAATCACCATGTTGGCTGGTCAAACCACTTTTTTTTCCTCCTTAGATTCCGTTGCTTGTGCCTAAATCGTTTTTTTGGGAAGTTAAACAAGAACCATATTTGTTTCTAAAGAAACTATTTATGTTGCCTGAATCCTTCCTATAATGCCCCACTTCGATTTTCAGGTTGATGAACAATTAAAAATTAATCATAATCATGCTTGAGTCTCCCATTTGCCCTAGGGCAATCGAACCTGCCAGGGGGTGATACATGATGATATCCATTTATATCACAACTTGTCAAGTTGTTAATATGCTTATGCCAACAAGAATCCCATTTCAGGACGCTGAAAAACCATATGCCCCGCGAGGATCATGGCAGCGGACATGGACACGAGTGCGGCACGGGTGACCCAGGAAGCCCGGGAATCACCTGAGTAGATTGTAGGGAGTTGTATTACCCAATGATTATGACATGTACTATATATATATATATATGTTGAATTATGCATTATTATATTATATAGATATATCGTTATGAGAGGGGCGCCTCCCCAGCCCGTGCAAACCCCAAAAAACACACGGGCTCACAGCACGCCTTTCTGATCGTTATATATATATAGATAATTGATATATATATATATAATATAGATAACATATTGATATAGATATATACATATATATATATATATACACAGCATATATATAGTGTATATATATATAGAGTATATATATAGAATGATATGTGTATACATATGTACTGTATATCTATTAGGAATTATCATGGATTATCCTAATCCATGAATTATGGGAATCCCTATCAACTGACCGGTATGGTGGAATGAAGGAGAGTTTTGAACACTTCTCGCCTGGTGTTGAGTCGTCGATTTGGTTGATTTTCCGAAGGTGATATCACAGGTAAGTATGTGGGACATTTACAGGGAATGTATCTCTACTTTTTGGGTTTCCTTAGGCAAATCCAAGCAACGAAATCATATTCAAGACCATTATTGAGGGTAAGACTCAAGAATTGTAATGCAGAGAAATGCCAAAATGCATGCTTGGTAGTTAGCCCCACTAAGCAAGTGGGTTGGTTCACAAGAGTCGCAGTAGGGTAAATAGGGTTGGTCCAGTTGTAACGGGTGTGATTTTACCCACTTGCGAAGTGGGGTGAACCAGATATTAAACTTCAGGATCTATGTAGGTAGGCGCGCCATTGCAATTTCGCCCTAATCCAACCTGTCGTAAACTGTAACATTCATAAAACACAGTCTTGTCCAACAAATAACGCGTATTCCAGGGATAGACTTGTTTGATTCTTGTCATATTTCATTTGGGTAGTGGTTCCTTTCCAATACAAATAATGCAGTCCAACTTGGAAATACAGCTTCAAGGTGTCCCAGCTTCTGCAAATTACCTTAGAAACAGAGCTACCTGCCATTCCTTTTTATCCATCACTATCCGAGCACAGTGCCTGCTGCCAAGAATTTCTTGGCTTCACCAAACCAATGTTTCCATTGGATTTCATGAACGCACAAGTCGGCTATCTGGCCATCAGTTTTGCCAAACCCTGGTTTAGCACCATCCATGAATTAAGAAGGTAAGGGTGGTAAACCAAGCGGATACATATCCACATTTCTGTACAAGCAAGCATGTAATTCTCGAATATTCTTGATTGGTTCAGATATGTGTAGACCACCGCGGAAATCAACATGGATCTATAGATGAAATTCCTGTTTGCGGTCTCAATTTGGGTTCAGATAGTTGTGATGTGCAAATCGCGTGGACTCATATGGGTCTGGGTCAAGATTGAAGGCCCAACGGACCACAGATTTGATATAGTCGATCTATGGTTAGTATTGGCCATCTAAATCATTAGGCTACTCAATTTGCACCCATGACCATAGAGCCTTTGCTACCATCAAAGCGATTTCGAAAGTGAATAGATCGGTTGATTGCAAGCTGCACATCCAGCTCAACATCAGCTATTTTAATGTGAACAAAAACGCAGGGGGATTTTTTTTTCCGTGAAGTACTCGAAATGGTCATGAAATAGTGTTTGACCCCCACCCAAATCCGATTGAGGAGATGATTATATAACTATAGAAATGGAAGGAGGTATGGTGCCCAGATGAATTTCCCATTAATTTCCATTGTAGAATTTCAGAAGTCGTCCCACAGGAAACAGTTCTATCTACCAGTAGCTATAGTTTGGTCCATCCCACCTTGTGCTAGTTATCGCATCTCCAAGCATGGCATAGCCCAAATACTCCCTCCAAAGGTACTTGCACCCATCCAGGTAGGGTGTGTGTGTATATATATGCTAAATATATATATATATATGTTATGTTATATACATTGATGTATTTCATGTTGCGCTTTTTGTTCATTCACCCACATGTGTATATATGCAGTATGCATGTGTAATTATAGATGTATACATTCATAGTGATATGTGCTCATGTGAACAAGTAAATACATATTGTAGAAAACCTGACAAAAGATAGAACACATATTCATCAATGTTGTAGAATCGGATTTTACCTTTCTATTTTGTTTGGATTTACTATCCATACATGGAGGTTTCCGAAATTTGGGGGTCCCCTCTTAAATCATCCATGATCTTGGGGATTTTCCATTATAAACCATCCATATCATCCATGTTGGGGTATCCCCATTGTAAGGACACCTCATTGGCCGTCCGTAGCCATGTTGTCGCCTCAAGGTGATGATTGCAGCCATGAAGCACACGGAGGACACGGAGGACATGGAGGACATGGAGGACATGGAGGCAGCCTGGCTGTGGGGATGTTCCTGGCGGGATTTCTTAGCGGGATCCGACAAAGCTAGATGATTTGACCAAGAGAAATGGTGATATGAAATGGATAATAATTGAGATTTGATCAAGATACAAAGAAGATACAGAACTAAAACAAGGACAATGGTGATGTGAGCAACAAACATGGTGATTTAACCAAGACGAATCAGAATTTGATCCAGTAACATGGTAATTTGCCTAAGTTGGTAAACATCAATCTACAAACTTGGCTTCATTGGTATATATATATGGGACAAACATAGCTGGGGCACCAGCTGGCAGGTAGATATTTTAATCCAGATAGAGCGATAGTGCCATATTTAGGTGTGTCCAATTTAACGAAGCTAGTTGGTTTGTTTCACTGTGTTAGCGGTTGACCTTATGATAGATATATTGGGTTAGTTCAATATATTGAGTTCGTTACAGTTAGTTTGATATATTGAGTGAGTTCGATATATTGAGTCAGTTTGATAATGTTTGATATATATTGAGTGAATTCGATATATTGAGTTAGTTTGATAATGTTTGATATATTGAGTGAATTCGATATATTGAGTTAGTTTGATAATGTTTGATATATGGAGTGAATTCGATATATTGAGTTTGTTTGATATATTGAGTTAGTTCATTGTTTGTGTGAACCAACAAAGATAGCTGTCTCGGCATCACGGCCGTTGCCGTGCCAGCCAAGTTGGATCTATAGTGGGGATTTCAGCAACAGAAATGCCTTGCAGCACCAGCTGTGACGGGAATCGCTGGATCATCAAATTACTATTTGGAGGTTTCCTAATGGCTGGGGGTACCCAAAAATGGATGGTTTATAATTGTAATTCCAATGAACATGGATGATTTGGGGGTACCCCTATTTTCGGAAACCTCCATTTGTGGTTCACCATTGATTATTAGACCGTTTAATATTTAGCAATACCTTCAACCAAAACTTGTGGTTTACTATTCGGCATTTCAACATAGCTATGGAATCATCGCCCATTTACAGATGATTTTCCTATATATTAAACATATTAATGCTCCCTAGCTATGTTAATTTATCAGAGGGTACCAAATGATTTACCAATGTTTCTGGGGTCAAGCTGGTGAAGTTTCAAGGATGAACCTCTGGGTTTAGCCAGATGAAATTCTTTGTATTGTCCCCCGTTTTTTAGGATTGACCTTAAGTAAACCCAAATAGCTGTTGAAATTTACCGCTGTCAATAAGCACATAATCTATAAAGATTACATATTGTTGAATATCTAGAACTGATAAACGAACCATGTTCCATAGTTGTTGTGTTGAATTTCCAGAGGGTATGGCCATCAGATGACCATCATTTTGTCGCTTCTGTTGCAGAGGGTTTGTCGATCGTCTGGTTTAATGAAAAAAGAATGCGTTTTACTTTCAAATATAAATGTATATATGTTTCCTGATGTTACCTGCATCCACAAGAAATCTTCCTTTCCCCCTGTACACGAAAACGTTGACTATTTTGAGGTCATGAGTCCTCGCGACACAACTTGCAGATTGGCAGCTTTAGCATCGTGGCGCCCCCAGGTAGGTTTGCTGGTTTTTCGCAGCCTATTAACTACTAAAAAAAAACACATGAACAATGTATACACACCATAAAACCCCATAAAGCCATATAAAGCCAAAAGTTGCTGAAGTTTGAAACCAACTTATAAATCTAACATTAGCTCACTATGAGTGATACTACATGTTTCATTGTTGGGAGAGTGAACTAATCAATATGCATGAATAACTATTGAGCAATCATTAAAACCAGTGTGTTGTGGGATACGGATACAACTAGGATAACATGGGATCAAAAAAACATGTGGGTATGTACCACCAACAACATATGGGTACATAGAGTGGATATTTAAGAGGATGTAACCAACAATATGGTATGTGGGTGTGTCGAACTCTTGGGGATACTGTATCTCCCCAGGAAGGATTCAACATCAACATGTCTAGGGGGAAAATGGGGATATAAAACCAATCATATCACGGTGATGGGATATAGACCCAAGCATATGACAAACATGGTGGATTTAAACCAAAAACTACAACCCAATTGGGGAAACTGATGATCATGAATTCGAATATATTAGGAATTGGGGATACCGGGATACCCCACCGGATTTTCACCAGACCTGATTTGGAAAGGTACTGGTAAACTAACATAACTATGGAAAATCACCATTTTTAATGGGAAAATCCACTATAAATGGCCATTTTCAATAGCTATGTTAGTTCACCAGAGGGTATGTATTTCCAGATGTATACCAATTGGTCCAGGTCCTACCCACCTGGGACATTGACTATGGCTTGAGGTCGCCAAGTGTGCTGGCTAGGATTAGGGTAACTATCCCATAGCATCACCATATGGCCAGACCAATGGGAAACATGTAGGGGAAGCATGTAGGTAGGATAGTATATTGGTACGCTATGCGTAGTATATAGGGAGCATCTAGGTAGACAATAGGTAGGTGCCCTTGATGTAATAAAACTTTGATTCCCCACTCGACACATCAATTAAACGAATTTACAAACATCCGAATAGCGTTTGAACTGATATTGATTAAATATCCACAATGCCCATGGTACTAGTGAGATGTGCCCCAATCAATGTTCATACGTTACCTAGTTATTAAAAAAAAATAATATACATACAATTACATACACATCATATATATAATTATACATATGTATACATATACATATATATCATTATATATATATATCTACATGTTGATATGTATATCTAATTGGTACATATGACATACCCTCTGGTAAACTAACATAACTATGGAAAATCACCATTATTAATGGGAAAATCAACTATAAATAGCCATTTTCAATAGCTACGTTAGACTACCAGAGGGTAATTATCCAGGTCGACAACATCATATCGTTGGCTCTTAAGCGGGGACGCGACCAAGGGGTTGCTCGAAGCGCACAAGCGCTGGAGCACAATATTTGGGGTACTTGAACTGAAAACTACATGGCTGTTTTACTATTACCTAGATGTATAATGATACAATGTATATATATATATATATATATTATATATAAATAGATATATATATATATACATACGTGTTTGCATTGGATGTACACACACACAATGTATATCTACATCATTCTATATCTATTTCTACATAGCCCTTTCATGCGGTTGAACGTTTGTCCAAAGGTCCGCAAGGGCATGGAGGTGGAACCCCTGGCCTTCGCAAGGCGTTCCGAGACGGTGTTTGATGGGGATCTAGGGTGTGAATAGATTACTTACCCTCTGGTAAGCTAACATAGCTATGGAAAATCACCATTTTTAATGGGAAAATCCACTATTTCTATGGTCATTTTCAATAGCTATGTTAGTTTACCAGAGGGTAAAGCCAACTAAAAATACAATGAAGGGGTTGTATTGACATGTAGAAAACAATACAACGACGCAGAACAATGGTATATGATACTGTACAACTAGAAAAAGCAAGTGTCCGCAGATGGTGTAGAACCACCCAGAACGGAGGTATATCACAGACATGGTTTATCCAAGTTGATACAAGCATATGGATCTAACCGCCAACAGACGTAGTGATGTTGTATATATATAATTATATGTATATACATATACCGTCAAGATTGGGGGATATGCAACCGACACTTGCATGAATATAAAACAAAATCAACATTTTTGTGGATATCATCTCAAATGGGTAGTTTAACCAACAACAATACGAGATTGGGTTTTGAATTGTTTGGTATTCCTTAGAACTGGCATTTGTTCGTGAGGAGAGGGAAACATGATGAGCTTAGGTTTTTTCTTGGCACAGAGGATATGCGATGATTGTATTATGATGATATTGTTTCTGATGCCACAGTTCCATCGTAGTATGTATATGTGGTCAACGACATGCTTGCAAAAAAAATGTGTGAGTAGTGGATGTTATGGATATCTGTGAACACAAACGTGTGGGATACTATTATTATGGGGCATTAATGGGATTATCAAGAAATATTATAGTTTACAGACGGTAGTCGGCCATTGTTTTCTGTCCTTGTCTTAAGGCCCTTGTGAAATCTTTTTGTGTGAAATTTCGGCACCCCAAGATCCATACCATTCTTCTCCCTTTAAGTCATTGCCACAAATGGGCGGCGGCAATACCCCATTTTCAGATCCATATTGGTAGAATATTGGTACAGAGTTAGTAGCTACGTAACGTACCTTCCTTTTATCCCCGATATGACCTCAATGATACCAATATTGTATGATTTGTGCGATAATATTGTGGCAGAAATCGTTCTGCAGCCGTTACATTTTCAAGACATACACCGTGCCACGTGCCGCGCTTGCCACGGCCAAGCCGTATTGCTTGTGCGGAGCACAGCAGATGCGCATGAAGCGCTGATTCGGTAAGGCAGCTGGGAACCCCTGATGATGAGTGATGAAATGGGGGTTATATTGCCTTGGATATTGCAATACTCATGACCCAAATATAGGATATTATAGAGATAACATGAGATAACTATTCATCAACCAGTATTTGCTGTTGTACAATGTGGTGCCCCCCAAGTGACATGTTTGTTGGTTAATGTTACCCCAACGATACATGTACCATAAACCCTAGTAATTGGAGGTATACACCAATTCAGCTGACTATGTGGCACCACGTTGCCACAAGTGGAAAAAAATCAGACGTTGGTGACGTTTTCACCAGGGTTATTGACCAGCTACGATCTGTGGAATAATCCTCCAGAAAGCAGAGACAAAACTCCACTAGAATCCCATAGAGAATCTTGAACATCAAGCCGCCATTTGGGTGGGTCTGAGTCTGATTTTGAAACCCTCGAAAATGGATGGTTTGAGACAGGAGAAAGATGTGTTTTTGGCGGGATGGTATTTGGTGCGCTCCTGAGCAGTATCAGTGACCACGTTCGCCATTGAATTTATACCCCCGTGTTGATGGGTTAGTATAATGGGTTATTTAAACCAAACTACCTTGGTTATTGGGGATATTGTAACCCGCAATTTGCGGGATCTCTACCAGCCAGGAATGGAATGAACTGCTCGGGAATCGACTTGGCCAAGTCGTATTCAAATGGGGATCTAACAATCGAGAACTGGAATGTTGACATATGTAAGACACCAACTGGATCCAATATATAATTGGTGATGTCACAAGCAACTTTTTTCAGGGATATTATTTCCTGTTTTCAAAAAAAGGTGGTAAAGCCAATCACAAAGAATCCCAGTAACCAACCATTCCAATTAGGCGCAATTTTGCTCAATGTCACAAACCCCAATTGGGATTGGTTTAATGTTATTGCTATTTTTACCTGAGTAATATCAAATTTCCAATTGGATTCTGAGCAAAGTCCAGATGACCTCTTCTGGTTGATGCTGGATTTGAGCTGAATTTTAAAGGTAATGTAATCACTTTTTCGAAACATATTGCAACAGCAATAGGGAAAGGTTGGCAACCCGGAATTTTATGAGGTCAGGGTGAGTTGTTGGATACTGTATCCAGGCCCAACATGTTTTTTGCAGCTTCTGCAGAAAGCAGCAGCCATCCGCCCAGGGGACGATGGCCGAAGACGATGGTGATGAAAAAGCAGTGGCTGCAAGAGCCTCGACGGCAGGTCATGCTGGGATCATGATCACCATTTGAGCCTGAGCTACGAAGAATGCCTTTGCATGCCTTTGCTATAAACTGGGGTTTTCCAATATCTGGGTTAAAAAAGGGGGATAATTGTAACCTTTTTTGGGATAAGTATTTTGAAACTGAGGACATATAAATCAATAGGTGCTGCCCGCCAGTTGCTGGTTGCTTTACCAGCGAGGGTTAATCGGCCCTGCGATGGTATCACGTTGGAAAGGAGGTTAAAGAGCAACTGTCTGATTTATAGGAATTATTTGTAGCTGTTTGAACTTTGGTCTCTTAAGTCCTAGTCTACATCGCACTGAACTTTGACTCACAGTTCACATTTCAATGGCATTGAGCTGTGAATTGTTTCAATGCACATCTCACTTAACTGAAAGTATTATTCAAACTACGTTCGCTCTCACTTTTACCTGTCAAAGACATTTTCACTTGCCTTTACCTTTCAAAGCGCCTCTCACTCAAATTAGATAAAGCAACTGTCACTTTGCGTCGCATCGCACTTCAAATCAACCCAACATTTGGTCACAATGTTAGTAATATCATCCTACAGAAAGTAGAGAATTAGTCTCTGTGTACTAATCCATCCAGTTACTATCGAACTCACAAGGGGTCACGATCTCGTTGCCAATCAATGCGTTCAGGGGTATAAATAGGTGAAACCTTCATGTTCCGTGGTTCAGCTTCCACGTTTTCGTCGCCAAACCTGAATTTTGCAGCCTTGATGTTATATAATAGTATTTTATAGTCATTAATAATTGTTGCTTGTTGCCAATTAAGTTGAACTATGCTTCTTGCTGTTGAACTTCTGTTGGTTACATCCCACTTTGCGTTGCTCAAACCCTTTTTTTCCCTGGTTGAGTTCCTGTGTTCATTGGCTAAAGAAAATTCAACCACTTTTTTTTAATATTGAACTTCTTCTGTTTGTTGATTAAGCCGCATTGAACCTTCTTGAGATTCAGGTCCCGTATGTATTGATTCAGCAAGTTTAAACAATCTAAAACCATCTAAAACCATCTAAAACCATCTAAAACCTACTGACTATACCAACGGATTTTTTTGAGGCGAGGCGATTTTTACTTCATTTTTCGCCTCAGGAAAAACGGATGTGACCAACTTCACGGCCGCCACGGGCCAGGTGACGTGTTGAGCTTACCTTCAATTGTTGAGTTATCTACTGGAGATGTCACCATCATTTTTCAAGGGGTTTACTATATGGTTTATGTGATCAGAAAAGAATTGGGGATATCATATGATAATATGATATCATATGGATAAATGATGGTTGATGAGAAGGGGTTATATAAATCTCTTGGGGACAAAATCATGCCAACTGTGACTCATCAAGGGCCCCACCGCATACCATTTTCCTGTCGTGCATTCCGGCCAGTAAGTCATCAAGAACTATGGTTGAAAGGATTTTACAGGTGTGATCTATATTAATTGAAACATATATCATAAGCGAACTAGGACAGTCATTCTGGTTGATATGTCACCATTTCTTTGGTGCTTTGACATTTTTAACTTTAAACTCCCATCCATTCTTAGACTTTGCCCGCGCTCGCAGTCCGACCCTAACCTCTATCAGAATCATGAGGATGAGGAGGACCTGATTTGTTTTTCGACCTTCTCATGGGGTCAGAGTTCGAATAGGAAAATCGTTTTCCAACAGCAAATTCTTGATGGGTTTACTTCTGTACTAGCTGTCCTTGGTTGTGATTTCAATATGTATGTCCCATGAAAATGGCGTCACAAACCAAGCAACTGACGGGATATATTTGTGGGCAGATTGTTGATGAAAATTTGTTGTTTTTCTGTTCATTGCTGTTGCCGTATGGCATGCCGTCTTAAAATGTATTAAAACACTATAAGATCTGAAAAATCTGAAAAGTAACTTGATCGCATCATATGCAAACTCAGTCATTGTTCTGTTTCTTTGGTTTCAGCATTGTAGGAGTTTCAGGTTTTTTCCACCATGGGCCTAGCTGATGGTTGCGCAGGAAAGTTCAACATCCCTGTGATTCCTGAATTAGCATGCGTCCAAGAGAATTTCAACAGTTCTTTATGTCATGTGAGGGTAAGAAATAGATGTTTACCAGCAGGATGTGCCGTGAGTCAGTCCACTTCCCCTGATTCCATAGATTTTCCAACCATTTTTGGACACAGTCACGTTCCTGTGAGGAGGAAAATGAAGTTTTAGAATGGTCCTGGTCATATGCCCCTTGGCAGAAAAAAAGGAGCCTATGGTTTCTTCTGTTTTGCAAACAGTATCAGGGTCACTATAAAGTTGTCTAAATATGGGTATGTTTTTTCATAAACAAACTGCGCTTTGGGGTTATACTGGTTGGTGGTTTTCTCGATGTATTGTCATATGTGTCATTATGTGTTCATATTTTGTCCATTTGGGTCAAAGCACACGATATGCCATTATATCGGGCATTGTCCTGGAACATATATGAAATGAAACTATTTTGACGTGAAACAGAGGAAATCCACGGTTTTTGATCCATAGCCACGCCACCTGCAGAAGATCATGCAAAGTTTGACTAGCAGTAGTTAAATGGCAGCAAAAAACTGACCGACCCCATGATTTTCAGAAGATGATGTCATTAAATTTCATTGAACACTATATGCGCCATTATAGGTTGGAATCACCATAATGACACGTGACCCCTGAGATTATTTCACACTCATCCCCATCATTCATAGATAACACTCACCATGGACGTCGTGGTGGACAGGGCCACGAAACTCATGAAAACAGACTGTACAGTAGGGTTTTTGGGCACCCTTTTCGCACACCGAAAAAGCAATGAGATTTGAGAGCCTTCCGCAGTATAGCAACCCAAAAAAATATAGAACAATAAAATCCTACGAAGTTACTAAAGTAGTAAAGTAGTGGTCAATTCCTTTTCTATCTTCTTGGTGTGGTCGTTATAAGGGGGACCTTACCTGGTATTACCTACTATGTCCCACAGTTTTTGTGCACAGTTTTTGTGGCCTTTCACATCTGACCATCCTCCAAATTGTTGCTTGCTGGTCCTGGAGGGACGGTTCATGCAAGATTCGACAATGGATTCCTGGGACATGTTTGTCCAAGTCTCAATAGACTCAGGTTGGCTTGTGCTTGCTGTTACCTCTCTGCAACGGCTGCATCAATGGTTTCTCTTGGCCAGTGACTTGCTTGACTTGGTCGACTTTGTCGGATCAATGGGTGATGGGTGTTCGTTTGCCAAGAAAAACATGGGAACTTAAGCCACAAGACTTGGGATTTCAGCCATTTAAGCCCACAGAAATGTGCAGAAATGGGATGTTTAGATATATTTAGCTCATATCAGGAATCCTCTCTGGAAAACTAAAAGGGATGATGCATTCGTTTCGTGCAACAACCATCTTTTTGGAAGATACGGGCATTTTCCAGCGGCCAGAGATGCGCCCAAAGAATGTACATCACGTTGCGACGTCACTAGAGTCATGGTGAGTGTCAGGGAAGTCATCCCCTAGTGACCTAAGGTTTCAGGTGAATTATGCCATCAGTCATCTTAGATTGGTAGATATATCAGACATCTCCCGCATACAGACAGACTACTCGCCAAGCTCCATCATGGTTGTCTCCTGGGTCTGTCAGCAAAATACGGATAAATATAGTAAGATTATGTCCCATTATATTACATTAATGTACATTATATATACATGATTATATATGTATATTACTAGAATGTATATACGGATGAATGATAGTGACCTCATTGTGACGTCACTGGAAGATTGCTTAGTGAGGGGAATCACCCCCCCAAATGGCATTATTTCATATTCTTTCCGCTATTTTCAGGATGGTGAATCATGTTGATTCAGCCGAACCAATAACGGGTGACCAACAATGCTGACGTGGCATGCTAGTGTGTTCATTCTTTGCCACAAAAGGAACGCGACTTACCAATGGGTCACAGTTCATACTAAAGTAGACTAAAGTCTGCGGTCCCAGGGTCTTAAGATTTGGCCCATACTCGAATATCTAACCATTGTGAAAGTCGGCCATGTAACTGTGACTCAACTTTCCTAGCCAACTCACAGTTCTGAATGGGTCACTGATTCCATCCAATCCTGGTAATCATACCATCTTGAGATTTTAATTCTGTACTTTATCATTTTCAGATGGTTTCTTAGGGATACCAAACAATAACAACATGGTTGCCTGCAACCTGTTATCTCAAACTACCCAAGAAATCTCGGTGGCGTTTGCTCACTCAACAAGACTTCTACACCATACATCCAACAGAAGCCTATGCACTCGGATCCCCACATTGTATATATATATATAGATGTTCCTATATCATGTTATATATAGATAGCCCAAGATAAGCCATGAATCTAAGGCGGGATATCAGCCATGAATCTATAGTGACGTATTTCCAATGGCCATTTACCACACAAAAAGATGTTTGAATATTTTTGTTGAAGCTCCAGGCCTTTCTGCTCTACTTTCGAGACATGTCATGGCCCATTTGGCACGCTGGACTTGCAGTTGCTGGTGGTTTTCTGGGCAGAACCGTGATCCAACACCTGCAGCTGCCGCCTGGAGTTGTGGTCAGCGGATGTGGGCGGTGGTTTGGAAGAAATGTGATGTGAGAAATACTTAGAGCAACCCATAAAAAGATAGAACAACATCAACATATAGATGATCCATTGGGGCCCGTCCCAACAATGTTATTTAGAAGTATGTATATATATATATATATTATGCATGGAAGGGACGTCACAATCCATTTGCGCAACAGTCATTCACGTTTCCGGTCATTGCTCTTAGGGTTCGGGGGCTGTGGGGGTACCCCTGAGCCATTAAAGATACCCTCGTTGGTTGGTTGTGAAACCTGGGTTTGCCTTTCTCTGTCTTTGCGGCTTCAGGCAGTTTGGAATTTGGGTCGCTCTTCCAATGACTTTGTTTCATTTAACTGCCTGCATTCTGGCCATAGTCTTCACTCAAGACGACTCCTGGCTATTTTGGGCTGGGCAGATTCGTGAACGGTCGGTGTGAACAGGTTGACTTTGCTTGCCTATGTGGAAAATGAGTTCATACCAAGCCACAAAATTGTCCATTGTGGTTTGTATTGATGATCAGCTAGGACAAGCGGGGTGTCATCAGAAACACAAAATACTGTCGTCGTCACATGTTGTATCTCCATATATCCTTCTGGAAGAATGGATATCGGCGGCCATAGCTGAAGGTAGCCCATGGCCCCCTCATGGCCAAGAGAAACAAACACTGAGCGATCAACTCGGTGGGTTGTCCCCCTATTTTTAATGATCTTCAAAATTTACCCTGGTGAGGTGTATGGGAAATGACATATTCATACATATTGTGGGCCCAGTGCGGGGGTGTTTAGCATGAGAAAAGGATTACGTGATGGGACTGTAAAGAAAATGGCAGCACACTTTTGTTGGAATCTTCCCAAATCAAGGGGAGAGAATGAATTTCAGAACGAACATGTGGGGCCCCAAGATAGGTAATTAAGGTGCTTTACAACTTATATTAAATTGTAATGCATGGGATTTATGGTATGTACTTTACAGTTGGTTTGGCTTATAGGGATGGAGCCTTCTGCAAGAATAGCCACCACCTCAGAAACATGGTTGAGGATCAGTTTGTTTCGGGGTCCACTAGAGGCAAGGGTCATTTCTAGTAGAGGGTAGTTTGAGTAGATGCCATGGGCTTGTCTTATGATATAGTAAGGGTCGATTTTGGCCAGATGGGGAAGTCATCAGGAGCTTCTGGTCCCTTTCCCATGACCATTCCAGGATGATCCCTAAAACTAGTGAGTGGGTGAGGCAGGGTATAGCCCAATTACAAGGGCCCTAGAAGGACTGTTGACTTTTTACAATCTCCAGGGATCATTCCCACAAAATCTGGTGCCCTGCAATTATAAGTCGGTTTGTGATCCCCATTACTGTAACTACATTAGCTCTGTGTATATATATATATATGTATACATATATATGTACACATATATACATACACATTTACATGTGTATATATATATATATACACAATAGTTTTGGTTTTACCTATTTACTGTGTAGTTACAAATCAACGCAGCTAATTAGGTGGCGCCACAGTCTATACCGGTTTCTCATGTTTGCCACGAATTCAAGTGCCACATGCTTCGGGCAAGAGTTCTCGCTGACAAGAGTTTGTATCTCTGCCATTGTGGTGCCGTAGTTGTTCACATTAAGTATTTCCATTCAGCTTTGCTATGTGAGGGAAATCATAATGTTGATTTTACTGAATAGGTCAACCTAGATTTGGCATCTTCATCTGATGAATTCTTTATTGATCGTAAATGCTTCATTGTTCGTAATTTGATTGTCAGGGTAGGGCCCTACCCAACCCAGTTTGTTTGGAGTGTACGCAGAGGAAACTGCTTTCAAATAGAAGATGTTTACTTTCCAACCTGGGGAAGATCGCGATCGCGATCGTACATCCCAACTGCTCGTCCGGTTATAAGGATATTAGAACCCAGTGATTATGGAATTCTTTAGTCTACAACAATTATGTTGTATGTGTCGTGGTCAAAACTTGTATTGTGTATATACATATATAGAGTATATACATACCCATATTTGGGGATGTTCATCACCACCACTTGTCCAGATTCATCATCACCATCATGAAGCCATTGTTTTTGAATTCCCATGGGATGGGATCTATTCACTTTGGGGGATGGGATGACCATTCGATGCCACCATGCCACCCCTCTAAGGAGTGGGCCGTCCTCGTGGAGATTGTTTGTTTGCACTCTTTAGATCCCACCATGTCCATCGATGCTCGGCCGCAGGGAAGACCGGGGGCTGTTGCTGGTTGAAAGGAGAATGGTCTGACCGGCTACAAAAGAAAGACATGCACATGTGTAATATCATTATATCAGTGTATATATATATATATAATAGTTTTCTTCTAGAATATATATATATATACATGTATATGTATGTATTCATATGTATATGTGTTTATGTATAATAGTATTAGCAAAGACATATTTATCGCAGATTTGTTTGATTCCCAATCAAGTCACACAGCTTTGGCGGGTGATTGGGTTTACCAGACAGTTTCAGAACGCAACTTCTTCAAGCCCCCCTCAAAGGAGTGAAGAAACTGAATCTGTGTTTCACCAATGCTGCTTGGTTCATGGGGATGTTAGTTTTACGGTATATGGCAGCAATCAAATATGCGGCATTGGGAATCATTAGGATTCCAGTTTCAAGTAAACAATCTTTGATGGATATCCAACGGGGGTTTACCTATTTATCCTCGCCAAGTTTTTTGTGCTGAGTGTCAACGGCCAAATAAAACAACATGTTGTCAGCACGAGAAACACTGACCCTGAGCCCAGGAAGCTGTGGTTTCTCGATCGAAGCATTGGCATGGTTTGGGTTAGCGACTGTGTAACTGGGGAAATGTCTGGGAATCCTTTCGTGTGTAAGGGTTCCCCCCAACATTTTTCACCTCCCAGAAACCATGGTTTAGTATGGTCTAGTAGGGGCTGAAACCACATCTTTGGACCATTTAGGTGCTGTTGCATATTGGGGAGATAGGATGTCATTGAATGTTGTTAATATAAAAGTGGGACAGAAGAGATATGTTTTGAAACAAAGTATGAACTTTGGTTGATTCAGGAACACAGGGGTTACCCCCGCATAGTCGTTAAATGTGTTACCAAAAAGGTGCCCCTTAATTGAACAACCTCATGGTGGTGTTAATTTAATTAACACGGTTAGTCCAGGGTTGATATTTAGCATCCTGAGGTGAACATCGAAAACAGAAAACGCTACTGTCATGTGAAAACTCGGGTTTCAAGGTGTTTGATCCTATGATGATTATGATGGTTGGTGATTGGCCAAAAATGTTGCTTTTTACTGTACTATGTTTAGCTAGACGGGATGGTCTCCAATGATTACACAATATTTTTCAGGGGCTCAAGCACCAACCAGATGAAACCTCCTCGACCAGGTCCTTCAAAGTGACGTTTTTTAGCCACTTACGGTCACACCATTATGACAAACATGCTGACACATGTGATCACATACGTATATATATATATACACTATGCACATTGTTTCCTGACATCGAATCTGGTATATACATATACACATGTGTGTACTGACATGTTTTCAGAAATCAATTCTCACATGTACTTGAAGCTGATTTGTCGAGATGATGTTTGAACTGAAGAGACTGTGAGGATCATTAACCTCGTCGGAGTGGCAAATGATTAATGCTCTTTGTGAAAGGTGCTGAAGTGACTGACCTTTGGCTGGGATATCTTCATGCATCAAGTCATCAAGGGAATAAATTCCGGAGATTTGTATGCGGGAATGGATTTGTGCGGCGATGACAGTCGTCCAGAGAAATCGAAATTGACTCATGGGCCATGCATATGCCGGAATATGTTTGGTGCCGATGCCCACCAGCAAGATATTTCCGCAGTGTATATAGATTCAATGGGGAGGCCTACTGTAAGCTTCCTCTGATCGAGAAGAGGCAGATTCTGAGGCTGCAAGAATGTTCTTGCAAGATTCTTGGACATCAATAAATCATTATAGAGCTGCAGCTTCAGAGAAGACGTTGCATTAGGGAAACCACTATTCGGGAATATTTGCTCCATGTTTTTTCAATAGCAAAAAAAAGAATGGACAAGATAGAACATAGACACACGCCCAAAAAAATCTCAACTCTTCCACGATTTGCACGATGTTTTTTACTTGGGATGGGGTGGATTTATTCATCCTATGGAGGGATTGGACTTCCGATCCAAGGTCTACGACTTCTTCAAGAGCGATCCAGGCACCTTAGAAAGCCGGGGTTTCCCTTGGAACATGATCTACAAATGGTGAGTGTTCCACATCTTTTTGCAAGTTTACAGGGTAACAAATTAATCACATAACTCGTAACAAACAAGTAATAGTGTGGGTAACATTAGTATATCAACCAGCATTATTGGTAAGTTAATTGCAACCAAGTTATTGTCCAACCATAGCATACCGACACTATGTGATTGCTGTCTCAATGGGAATAACATTGCAAAACTATAGTTAAAACACCCAACAGTTGGCATATATTGAAACTTGATATGACGATATACTGTAACCCCTACAATTGTGGCATCTTGTGGCCATACACTTATTTCAACTGGAACTGAACCCCAAAGTGGGGGTAGCATACCCTGGATTCAAGATGACTTGACATATTTTGAAATTAAGACCCAACAGCTTCCAGCTTGCTTTGCTGATTTCAATCAGGGTTTGGTGCTGCATCCCAGCTATTTCAATGTTCCTTTCCCATCGTGGATACAGTATCACCCACTTACAGGATGGAGATTCATGGCTAGGGACATTAAGCAGCATGGGAATGTCACAGTCAAAGAATACCAGGTCTTTCACGCACAGAAATGGCTGGAGTGTGCTGATTTTTTCGAATGAACGCTTCAAACCATGCAGCGGGAAGCATGGGGATAGTGATAGACTCAGAAAAAAATGTGCGGCTGTGATTCAGGAAGGATCTAGGAAGTTGATAATAGCAGGTTGGCAAGTAGATATACACTTATCATCCACGTTATTTTATGGTTTGTCATTGGTTTTGGTATGTTTACACACCAATCACCCAGCATTTCACCCGAACACTGGTTGGGTCCATTCAACCACAGTGTGTGTTGTGTGTGCCTTGGGCGGGTGTTCAATCGCACTGTAAATGACTCATCTTGAATTCTGCCATCTGAATATAATGTTCAAATATGTTCAAATGTGGTTTTCATTATTTCTGTTGCTTTATATAATTTAGTTACCTGAGAGCCCGAGATGCATTTGGAGGAGTAGTCACAACATGTTTGGAAGCCAGCACGTTAGTATACAACAACCCTGTAGCTTCGGCTGTGTAACCACTGAGCTCAGCTCAGAACAGCGCATCCGACACGAAGACTCACAGGTGCCTCACGTCAAGCCACCTCGACGTCACTCAGCATCATGACCTTGACTGTGGCTCTGCGTCAACAGCGGTAGGGAGAATTTGTCGATCGATAAGGATGGGGATAATGAGTTGACAAGAAGAAATGGCAAGCTGAGGAGGAAACATGGTGGTTTGCCCAACCAGAAGAGATGAGAAACTCACAAGTTTGTGTTTCTTGTTGAGGGGAAACAAAATCCGAATGAACTTCACTAGCAACAGATGGTAGATAGTCGGCTAAAGCTGGGGGGTATATTGGTGAAGGGTTGGTTTTAAAGAATCACAAATCATGATTATTTTGCGATTTTGATGGGATTACATTGACCTTACAGCCAGCAATGTATATATATAATTATATATATATATATATTGATAATCCTGGAGTATACAAATTTCAAATCTCTTCCAATGTTGTTAAGTTGTTTATACGCTTCCATATTCTATCTACTCCAGGATGAGTATACATAGATATACAAGCCATTGGGGATATGATGCAAGATCAGCCTAATAGAGGTGTTTTCATAGTGACCTGGTAAACCTTGGGCGAATTCACCTGCAAAAGCCAACAAAGTCTCAGCCAGCAAGAAACTTTCTATGCCAAATTAATGTGAACCAAAAGCCACTGTTTCAAAATATGTTGAATCTATAGTCTATGAACCCATAGTTCTATGCCATATGCTTTCTATGGCGCACTTTCAAAAGCCCTGTTGAGAGAATGTAATGGGGCAAACAGATATTTCACAATCAAGCATCAGCATATGGGAATATACAGTAGATGGATAGTCATATAGTGATATAGTTTATATAGTTGATGGATAATTGTTGATCGATCATTAAACGGGGTCATACAATCCGATATATTGTGGATTATCACAATCCATATTGAAGGAATTCCCATTTATGGATGAATCATGTTAGAACCAATGATTCTCCATGACTACGTCAAACGAGCAGGAGGTAATCATGTTTCTTTGGTAAACTTCAAACATGTTTCACTAAGTGTTTTTCTGAAACTTCAGATTATATGTTTGTTTTATTGTATGTATATATATATATATATGATTATATATATATATATATCCCCATGAATTCCTTCCCCCAATGATAAACACCCTCCTTGTACCATAGTGGATATAGGGGGTGTAACCACAGATATGTTCGACCTTCTCCAATGGGAGTGTTGAATAATGTTAAATATAAATGGGGAATGGGAGCATTCTAAACCGACACAAACCAACTATAGATGATGTTTCCCCTACAATTTCCTGTTGTTTTGGTTTCAACACTCTTGTTCATCCCCAATAAATTCCCATTCATTGAACCATAATCCCATCAAATCCCATGAATCCCAATAAATCCCATAAATCCCCAAGAATTCCCATGGAATTTCCATGTCAGATCCGGCCACCATTTTTCCAGGTGGCACTGTCCACGGGGGTTGGTGGGGTCATCTATGACCACTGGAGTTGGCGAGGCGCGGGGAGCTAGTCTTAGATTTAAATGGGGATTTAAATGGCATTTAATGGGGTTTAGATGTTTTTTTTGGGGGGGATTAATGGGATTTCATAGGATTGAAATGGGATGCGATTTGATGGTGTTTCATGGGATTACAGTTCACATCAGGGGATTTATCCTTTGGTTAGTTAACAGTTTGCTATGGAACATGGTCCATTTATAGATGAATTGCCGTTCTGAAACATTGTGATTTTCCATAGCTGCGTTGAATTAACAGAGGGCAGACTGGGCAGATGGGATGATATTTGGTTTAATGGGCTGAAAAAGTGAAATTTAATTGGGAGTTGATTGAGATTTGATCTGGTTTGATGGGTTTCAATTGAGATTTAGTTGGAATTTAAATGGGACTTAAATGCGATTTGATGGGGGTTACACTACCTGGGTTATTGGGGATAATGACGATAATTGTAAACAATTGCAGGGACGACTATTAAATTATTAACCAACCAGTATGTGCTGCTGTACAAGGTGGTTCACCCCAGTGAAATGCTTGTTGGTTGATGTTCCCCCCATGAACTAGTTCATTAGATCTACCGAATCTACCGATCTAAGGACCGATCTACCCTAAGCCCAACAAAGATATCACCTTGTTTTTTCGCGGTGCTGAATGGAGGGATCCGTGAACGGAGCTATGGTTGGGCAACCATGTTCCCTATGAGAGATGGGGAACCAGATGGAGCTATGAGTTGAGGTTCCCAACCACAGAGCTTGTAGTCTTGGATGCTCATTCCCCCGAAATAATGGCATGGTAGGTCTGGACGCATCCCCAAATCAATACGCAACCTGACAAGGAACCACAACGAACCACAAGGTACCAAATTTTAGGCCGTAGTAATTGGACTTCAACCTGCAAACCAAGGGATTCTAAGTGCCAAAGAATGGCTTCAACGCATGAGAGATAGGCTTCGGTTAACCTTGGTGAAAGTCAATCAAGGTATTCAAACCTAAGTTTATGTCCAACTGTAGAAGAATTGGGATCTTATACCCAGCCAAACTTTTTTGTTGCTTTGTATACCAGAGTAGCCATGATCACCGGAGACTTGTTGGGCTGGGTTCTTCCGAGTTCACCTTCTGACATGGGGATATACATAAGAACCAGGAATCTACCTTGGAGGGGTTCATGTTTCTCGCAGGGCAGGTGTAGAACAAATCTTGTCAGATCGTCTTTATCGGCTTCCCACATGGTCATAGACATGTGTTGGATTTGAACCATGGTGAATTTGAGGTTGATGTTATTAGTGTCACCAAATCACAGGTATTTGCATGCAATCTTAGGTCAGGAGGAAATGGAGCAGGATGTACTGATATTCCTGGAATCATTTTTGGACCTGTCATTTGCTTCAAGCTCCCAAAGTTTTGATGGTACTCATGTTCTTTCTAGTGTTAGTTGCCTTCCAGCCACAATAGCAGAGCATATTGAAAATCCATGAAAATCCGATAACAAATCTCAAAAACTATTCCGAGGGAATCCCAGGAGTTTGTCGCTGGGTTTGTCCAAACATGATCCCGGAATCCATTGGCGGTGGCCTTGTTACGCTGACCTCTACAGATCATGATGGGATACCAACGGCCCAAGTTTTTTTTTTGATTTTGAAGTTGATCATACTAGACTTATCTCAAATATGTGATTTCTTCTTCAAATAATTCTGAATTCAGAGGGGCATCACCCCAAACTCGCTTTGCAATTTGATGGGAACATCATGATATCCCATGATATACCATTGTGTTTTGGGGTACACCCCCATATTGGCAGAAACCTCAAAACATCCGGCATCCATTCGTTTCTTGCGGCGCAAAACGTAGGTTTGGCGATCGCGCACACTGCGTTTGAAGGGCTGGTCCTACTTGTACCTCTGCCGCAGATGCGCTCAAGACTTGTTGGTGCCATGAAGCTCAGGAGTGAAAACTATGAACGATACCCTCTGGCTATTTAACATAGCCATGGAATAGCTGGCTAATTTTGGATGATTTTCCCAGCTAGAAACCTCCATTTAGTTCGGGGATTTTCTATGGCTATGTTAAACAATCAGAGGGTATAGTTTATGGCCTTGATCCACTGCATTACTGTAGACTTTGCAGCTTTTGCATGGATGATCTTGGGCTCCTTTACAAAGATCAAAGATCAAATAGAAACGTGGAAAACGGTGTCGTTTCAGATTCTGTTATTTTTGGATAGGTCCATGTTGAATTTCAGGCTTACACTATGACCAGTTGGTGGTTTCAGATTTTAGATATGACTCACTTTTGCAGTTTTCTCCTTTTTGAACATATGTTGCAGAGCCCAAGGGTTATTTTTTGGGACGGAGAGAAACCACCAACCATGCAGATAAATACATGCGAGTTGGGAACAGCAACAAGACCCCATCAATTGACTTTCTTCTGTCTAGAAACACCAGGTTTGCCGTTGCGAAAGCTGGGATTTTTCCTGGCCACTATGAATGGCTTGTATATATTGTTTTCAGGTTCACAGGACTGGGCATGGGAATATCAATTATGTAGGGGTGTCATCCCCAAAATATCTTTCAATTTGCTGTTAAGATGATACTTCCCCAATTAAAGCCCCCAGGGCTGAATAAAAATCTGGGCTTGACATTGATGGTGATGATTGCAATGGGCTTCAGATTTATCAGATAATCCTCGATGCGCCGATGCGCCTCTCAACATCCACGTCAGATAATTCAATCCTGGGATGTTTTTCGTTCTGAATTTTCATCCCCATCAGCAAGTACAAGATTGAACACTTTGTTTATACTTCAATGCTTCTGTGTCCACTTGGCAGCCTCAGGGCTAGGCCAGACAACCTTGGACCTCAGCAGAAAGGGGCAGTTGCAGATGATCGCGGGCTCCAAGACAGGGCCTGACGGCTTGCACTACGAAGGACCCGCCTTCAAAGCGACCGCGCCCAAGCATGGCGCCGCATCTACAGAGGTCGCTGCAATGACAGTCAAAATGGGTCAACAAACAATGT
Source organism: Symbiodinium sp. clade C Y103 (assembly GCA_003297045.1). NCBI lineage: Eukaryota > Dinophyceae > Suessiales > Symbiodiniaceae > Cladocopium > Cladocopium sp. clade C. Next base: position 135,060 of record BGPT01000854.1, on the reverse strand, counting down.
GATAAGTGGGCTTCACAATTGACATGATGTGTTGCTGGTTTAAGTCAGCATGGTGACTAGTCACATACCTACTGGGTATAGATCCCTCATTTTTGGATGACCTCCCAAAAGAAATGAGAATTTGCCCATCAGAAACAAAATCGATGGCGAGAGCAGCGGGGCAAGCAGCTCCGACGATGCGGGGCAATCCTGGCCGATGGAAGTGCAGGAGAAGAACTAGACACCCCGCCTTCACCCTTTCCTCGGACATGGAGACCGCAGCCCGAGTGAGCCCAGCTGACTTCAGGATGCTAGGCTTGTAATAGCTGTCACTGAGAGTAGCCACACAACAACCCTTTGCTTGTGTAATTCTGTACCAACTCCTGTTAGTAGATGTTGGCAGTTGTCTGCCATTACACTTTTTTTAATAGAGTCATGGGATGTTTTAATCACTGTGTATCGGTAGTTTTCAATGTGGATCCATGCCCTTGTCCTGTTTCATGAGTCCGGAAACAGACGGATACGTCATGATCGGACTTTAATTGATTTATCTCGAGGTGTACCGTCTGGAAATTAGGCTGGCGATGGAAGATAGCCATGTTTAAGAACGGTAATTCGTCTATAAATGGCCCATTTCCGATGGCAAGGTGTTAAGTTGCTGGAGGGATCATAAGGTTTCGAACCAGGGCTCGCAGGACGATCTCAAAGGATGATCCCCATGGCTGTCATGGTTTCATACCATACATTTGGGCGGATAGAAACAGGGGATATTTTGAGGTGAGAAGAGTGCAAGGCTTTTGATCAGCCATGTTACTTACCCGGCAATCAAACATGGCTGGAAAATCTCCCAGGTGTTGGTTTTCGCAATAAAAACTCCATTTCGTTCGCGGATTTCCCAGCCATGTTGGATTACCGACGGTATCCGGGTAGCCCTTTTTTGGGGTGGCCGCACAGCGAGGTCTTATGGCTTCAAAGAGCCTGCTGGAGATCTTTTGCAGCTGCTTGGCCCTGCTGGAAGATGTCAACCCCAGATTAATAAGCCATGGTATTCTTATGCGCATAGAAATTGTGGGGGCACCTCCAAGTGGTAATATATGACAATATGATACATAATTGGAGCTCCCAATTAAACAGCCTATAGGGGCGTGTTGATTAATCTAGGGTTGACATTATAGGTTGGTTATAAGATGGTATAAGTTGGTTTAGAAACCCAATGAATGATAAGTATCATATCATAACCATCAAACATGGGAATATAACACTGGATAGATTTCGTCACAGCCTCAGACCCTAGATGATGGTGAATACAAGGGTAATGATCCTATAACGGTCAAAGGGATAGTGAGTGATTGTAATTTACCCTCCAGTGAACTAATATAACTATGGAAAATCACCATTTTTAATGGGAAACTCCACTATAAATGGCCATTTTCAATAGCTATGTTAGTTTACCAGAGGGTACCCTGATAAGATGCAATGAATTAAACCGCACACAGGTATATGGCATCATATTCAAATTGTAGATACATTAGTGCTAGCAGAAACATGAAACTGTGTGGCTTTATCATCCACAAACTTGTAAAGATGTTCCATGAAGGATGGGACCGTAGCCGACCACTGAATAGGGTGTTTTGGCAAAGTTATGAAGATATGTTGTGAAACATCACTGTGAGCAGTTTGATTCTTACCAACCGTTACCAACCAACATCGGAATGTAACACAACAACATGAGATTACAAGTGTCAAACATGTGACCCGGTCTCTCGGTCATGTTTGATGTTTTTTTTTTCAATGAGAACAACTTAAAGGATGGATTACTGGGGTCCCTTCATTTGCTGCCCCTCAGGTTGCCAAACAATAGTACCCTATAGACGGTTATTAAGTTATAAACTATCATCAAGCTCTATTGGTACAATGTTGGTTCTCCACCGGTTTATACATATTTTCTTATATTCCAATATTGCTGGGATATTCCGGATTCTGCCATTCCATAGCGAGGGTTGGGGCTACAATCCAGTTCCACGTCTTCGTTTGCCCATCTGTGTAGTCTGCCAAGACTCCATTGCGCGGAGAAGTGTTTTGTTAACCTGGGTTTCTCTGAGGTGGTTTGTTTGGGAAGAAAAAGCAGACTAAGCAGCAAGGTCCGCAATCAGGTGCACGATTTTATTGGATGCTGTCGCAGTCCGACTGAAGTTGTTCATGATTTTTCTTGCTGGCGTTGACTGAAAATGATAACCCCCTAGTTTCAGGGACTACGTACTCAATTTTCCCTGCTAACGTGGCCATTGCTTGGAGGTATATACCCTCCATTTTGTCAATGCTCATCTTTCCCTTTAAACTTGCCACTTAAATGGTACAGTAATTTTGAGACACACCCTACTGCTTTGGTGGTTTATCATACGAATCCTAAGTGGACTACAGTACTGTATTCCATCCCAGTACTATCCCTACTGTACTACTTACCCATCTTATAGCCAAGTATTTAGTGCTCTTACAATCTGATGAACCACCAAATGATTCCATGCGTGGGTAAACCTCAAGTCATCGACAAAATGCCTGAAATGAATGGACAGGTATACAAACTCAAGAACTAATAGTAACTACACCCCTCGTTTTGGGTTGAAGTCGAACTCTGTTCAGAATCCAAAACTGTGCATTTCAGATCCAAGCTTTGAGATTATTCAACCTGGTAGGAACAAACGGCATGGCAGGGTAGCTCCTAAACTCAATGGTGAGGGGTATATCGCTGGCTGACCTGACAGTAAATGTTGCTTTGCAAAGCAGGTAGATGTAGGGGGAACCATCCCAACATGGAATCGAGTTTGGATTTGGGAAGTACTGTAAACTTCTATTGTTTGCAATTCCAAGTTTTGGAGTATCATAAAGTCTGGGGAAGCTAAATAGATTCCATCATCATCATCATCATCATCATCATCATCATCATCATCATCATCACCATCATCATCACCGTCATCATCATCATCATCATCATCATCATCATCATCATCATCATCATCATCATCATCATCATCATCATCATCATCACCATCACCATCACCGTCATCATCATCATCATCATCATCATCATCATCATCATCATCATCATCATCATCAGCAGCAGCAGCAGCAGCAGCAGCAGCAGCAGCATCGTCCAGACACTCATTGAGGGTCCGGGCAAACCTCAGGTTTGCCTTAAAATTTGGGTCCTGGGAATGTTTGGTTCCTTGTTTTGGGGGGATCTACAAATCTTTTGGATTATCGGTTCCTTTCAGAAGCCACGGAGAATCATGTGCGGTCAAATGCTCTCGGAATGCCAGTTTCAACCAGGTATTACACCTGTTTCAAACCTTCTTGGTAGCTTTGAAGCATGTGTGACGCAATCGGATGGCAAGGGTGTTTTCAAACAATGCTGTTTTTCCCCCTTTTTTACATTTTTTTCCGGTTGTCTTTGTTCTTTTCTTGCAACTTGCACAGTATGGAGCATATTCTCCCCTTCCATAGTGTTTCGGCCCCTTGGTTGGCTATTTGTTTCTGGCAGGCAACAAAGGGACAGCACCCAGCGTTCAAAGGGCAGAAAACTGTTGATCGTTGTTGGTGTAGTATATAAGAGGTAGTAGTTGGCGGGACTTCTTTCTTTGGACATAGCACTGGTTGTCAATAGGATCACTTACAAACGATTTGCTTGAACCAAAGGACACGGATGGCCCGATCGTGATGTTTTTCAGAGTTGTTTATTTTTTGTTATAAGGAGGTAGGGATTAATTAGGCGGTTTCTATTTTTTTCTGGGTGCTTTCAGACTCCCTTTCAGGCTGTCTGCAAAGTCCTAGATTCAGATTGTTTTCAGATAATGATATGTTTGCACACGCATTCAGCCTTGCTGTCAATCATTTTTTTTCAATACGCAACTGCAGAGGTATGCAAAAACTCCGTGTGCCCTCATTTAATGCCTGCCTGCCAGTTTCAAAGATGTTTGAAACCAGTTTGAAACACCTCTTGGTAGTTCCTTGGCAAGTTGCTTCTGAGATTCCTGTGCAGGGTGTTTTTATATTCCTCTCAGGATGCTTTCCAACTTCTTTGCAGGGTGATTTCAGGCTCATTTCAACCTGCTTTCAGACTCCTTTGAGGCTGCCCTGATACTCTTTTTAGGCTGGCTTCAGACTCCTTTCAGACAGCCCTCAGATTTACTAAGGATAATGAGACAAGACTTTTTGAGTTATGAACTCCCTGCAGATGCCTTTGAGATCCTTTGAGAATCTTCAAAACCTGCCAGAATGCGAGTTTCGTTCGTCTGAACCTGACGGTCCTGATGGATCAAAATGCTTCCCTAATAAAAACAATATTATATTCCAAATACGCTCCGGGGAACGTACTTGCCAGCATCAGCAGTTTGATTTTAAAGCGCCTGAACAAAAAATAAAACACATAACAAATCAAAAGAAATGTCGACCTGCTTCCACTCCTATTTTCATTTTGGGAGGACTTTAATTTTTAGGAGGAGGCACTATGATTCTTGCATTGAGGATTTTAAGATTGAAAATTGAAACCTCTGTTTCCACCATTTTTGGTGTTCGAAACAATAATTAATATGTGCTTCTTACATCATGTTTACCCATAGGCTTTCCTCCAATAAACTTTCTTTCTGTATTTCTCTTGATCAAACCACCAGTCTTCATGTTCAACCCGTGAGTTTTGACGTGCCAAAATAGATATCTCCATTCGAATCCCATTTTTGAGGCCCGAACCCACCCTGGCCAGGAAAGTCAATGGGTTCAGCCGGCCGAGCGTGTCGACCGCGATGGAAGCAACGAAGCGGCGCCAGAGCCCGCGGCCGTTGTCGCGTGCCGGCGGCGGTTGGTGAAGCGGGGGTGGACGTCACCCCCAGGAAGTGGCATATGGCATGGGGGTTAAACACCAACTTATGGTAGTTAGAAGTTGTATAAACAACCTGACATACACTTCTCATCACCTATCTATTGGGTGGTAAAAAATCCGGAATCGTAAGCGGCTTCGTGTTCCTAGTATTACTTTCCCAAAAAAAAAACATTCAAGGGGTCGTAATAATGTTGAGGCTAAACAATGGCCTGGGGTCCCTGGAAATTTTCCAGACTTTTTAAGTATTCCTGAATGAATTGCCTACTTGAAAACGAATATATAATATATATAAGTGGACTTTTCTTTCATGTATCCTCAAGCCTAAGTAGACTGCTCCATACCAATCCTACTTACCCTACTTTCTGCGGTGAACGAATCCACACACGATTGGTTGGTAGTTCATCAGCAAGAAAGGCCGGAATGTCCACAAGAAATCCAGCAGGCAGCCCAGTTATACCCCGTTTGTTTAATCTGCAATAGGCAATAGGTGATGCCCCATTATTGCTGCATATTATTATACTTCTATCGTTCTGCAATTGTTATACTTCTATCGTATTATAATATTGGGACAAGCGAAATCTTAAGCATGGCAAGCTGTTTCGAATGCAAGTATAGAACGATCTGGTGGTACTTATCACTATTATTCACTATTGTTATTTTTTTTATTTACATCATTATTGTTATTATGATTAGCTAAGTTGGTTTATGGGTTTGTGTGAAAATGCGGGTACCCCACAATTTACGTATATATATGTATATAATATGTATATATATATATAATCCTGTTTTCACCTTAAAGCCAATTTCAATCGATTATGAGCATGTTGTTATGCATATGTATATCAGACTATGTATATATATATAATTAGTTTTGTAAATACATTTGTGTTTAGATTGGATAGCCCCCCACAAACCGTTGGATATTACCCCTTACAAGCTGGTATACACATCTAAGAATATGCCTGCACTCTAGGGGGGCCAAGAGAACTAAGTCAATTTATAAGTCCAATAACTAGGACTTGAGGTAGATACATCGAAATAGTTCATGAGGCTTATAAGTTATTAACCACCAGCAGTAACTGGGGGGTACCAAGATACCTGGAACACCAGTGCCGCCCAGCCATGGTTTCAAATCCACATTTGTTTCTTGTGTTGAGTTCCCATCTCTGTGAGTCAAGCCGCCAGATGTTGTTTTGTTTCTTTCTCACGCCCTTTTTCCGGACGGGTTTGGAAAATCTTACGTTCCTCCGGTGTGTTTAGAACTAATAGAAAGTAAAACCATATATAAATCATGGGTCCAGTCTTGGGCTTCAAACTCCCATTTTTTGCGGTGTCTTCAAAATCCTAAATTGGGGTTTGTCTGAAAATAGGCACCAAAAATCCAAAAAAGGTGATCGTCATGTTCCGCTTTCATCAAGTGGCAGACTTCCCCATCATATCCCTACTATCTCCACAAATATCACCATAGTATTTCGCTAATACCACTCTTATAAGATACCAACAATTTCCCCTCGTTTTTTTCAGGCGCACCCAGATTATGGCGATTGAACTCCACTTTTTTGTCGTATAGTTCACTACACCCTGAGGAAAATCCTGAGGGTGCCAGCCCGCAGATTCCTGGCCATGTGGAGCATGAAGGTTCGAAAGGGCCAGGGGTTCCCTCAAGTATCACTGGCCCTGGTAAAGGATGTGTGGATAGGATGCTATAGGGTGGTTCTTTGGGACCATGATTTTTTCTCCCACGAACAGTCGTTAAACTGCAAATCGGCAAAGTGCCAAGGTTTTAGAATGATTTTGACATGATGCCAAGTCAAGGCTTTTAGTTTTGAATGTTGATTATAATTGTTGTAGTTGTATATTGTTGTTATTTCGTGTTGTTTGAAGGGGTTTTTGAACAATGGAGCTTTCCATTATGCAAGATTATGATTCTAACAAGAGACGAGACATTGACGCATTCATCAGACTGAGGCCTTGGCAGAGGCTTTAAGCAGCAAGACACGTGGAATCATATAACCAACATTCACCAAGCAACATTCACAGTGAAGATCCCTGGGAATATTTTTGTGCGCTACCCAAAAGGCCAACAATCATTGATTCATTGTAAAGCTACTTTGGCTTCCCAAGCATTTCGAGATTGGCGTAAACTCGATTCTGTGACTTGAACTGCTCTGACAGCACTTATACATAGAATATTTAATTGTAAACTTAGTTGCCAACTAGCTTCTTTATCCAACTGGGGCATCACACTGTTCATAGACTGCTACACTGATGGTGTTGGAGGTGACCCCCTTGCTGATCTTATTGGCTCTTATTGACTCTTACTTGCTCTTATTGACTCTTATTAACTCTNTCATAGACTGCTACACTGATGGTGTTGGAGGTGACCCCCTTGCTGATCTTATTGGCTCTTATTGACTCTTACTTGCTCTTATTGACTCTTATTAACTCTTACAAATAAGAGTTGATCTTATTGCCTATCACTAGAAAATATGCCAACAATAAAATTTGTTCGTCAGCCAANCTTGCTCTTATTGACTCTTATTAACTCTTACAAATAAGAGTTGATCTTATTGCCTATCACTAGAAAATATGCCAACAATAAAATTTGTTCGTCAGCCAACAAGCCTCATCATCTGGTCTACAGTAAATGTGGCTGTGTGGCTGTGTGGTTTTTATGGGTTGACGACTACCATTTCCCCATACCAAGGCCGAGGGGGGTCACACCCCTAAAACCATGAGAGGGTAGCTAATTTTGAAAGGCTGAGCTATATTGATATTCCAAAGCTCGAGTTTTGAGGGGGTCACACCCCTCAAACCATGAGAGGGTANATATTGATATTCCAAAGCTCGAGTTTTGAGGGGGTCACACCCCTCAAACCATGAGAGGGTAGCTAATTTTGAAAGGCTGAGCTATATTGATATTCCAAAACTCGAGTTTTGAGGGTGTCACACCCCTCAAACCATGAGAAGGTAGCTAATTTTTAACACTACATATTAGATTAAAAGATGTGACTTCATGAAACCATCTCAGGGTAGCCATTTCAGGCAAGTGACCCCCTTCAGATTGACATATCTACATGAAGGGGTCTGAAGGGTGTCTCTACCCTAAAACCATGAGAGGGTAACCANAGGCAAGTGACCCCCTTCAGATTGACATATCTACATGAAGGGGTCTGAAGGGTGTCTCTACCCTAAAACCATGAGAGGGTAACCAGTTTTGAAGTGCTTTCAAGATTGATAACACAAAACCATCAAAAAACTCGAGTTTTGAGGGGGTCACTCCCCTAAAACCATGAGACGGTAACAAGTTTTGAAGTGCTTATCAAGATTTATTTAAAAAACATCAAAAAACTTGAGTTTTAAGGGGGTCACACCCCTAAAACCATGAGAGGGTAGCAAGGTTTTAACCTTTTGATGATGCAAACCCTTTAAAACAAGTGGAGACACCTGCTCCTGATCTAAGGAAATTCACAACACATTTGAGCCACAATCTCATCCATTGATAACCCAATTCACATTGATATAGATCNAAAACAAGTGGAGACACCTGCTCCTGATCTAAGGAAATTCACAACACATTTGAGCCACAATCTCATCCATTGATAACCCAATTCACATTGATATAGATCCCATTGACCCTGAAGTGACACTTATTCTCAAAAAATGACAAGAGTGAATAAGAGTGAATAAGAGTGAGTAAGNATAACCCAATTCACATTGATATAGATCCCATTGACCCTGAAGTGACACTTATTCTCAAAAAATGACAAGAGTGAATAAGAGTGAATAAGAGTGAGTAAGGGTGAATAAGAGTGAATAAAAGTGATCAACATAGCTCTTAAATCTAAGAGTAGATAAGAGTTGGATAAGAGTTGGATAAGAGTTGGATAAGAGTGGGATAAGAGTGGATAAGAATGGGATAAGAGAGGATAAGAGAGGATAAGAGAGGATAAGANAAGAGTTGGATAAGAGTTGGATAAGAGTTGGATAAGAGTGGGATAAGAGTGGATAAGAATGGGATAAGAGAGGATAAGAGAGGATAAGAGAGGATAAGATAGTATAAGATAGTATAAGAGAGGATAAGAGAGTATAAGAGAGTATAAGAGGGGTCACTCTGAATGTGGTCTCACTGGAAGCCTATGAACTGTTCCAGATAGCCAGTTCAACGGCTACTGAAACCTGGCCCGACCTAAGTATTAAAGGGCACAGTGGGCGCCTTCTTGCAGCAAATGTTCCGATACTATGGGAAAAACATGGTTGTAATCCCATATATTTGGAACCCTGGTTTGATTTGAATCTATAATCTTGGGGCATGTTGGGGCTCTAGATATTTAATATTAGTGGGATGGGATTAAGACTAAGATGGTCTAATGTTTTTTTTTTTGAAAACTCAATGTTTTTTGTTTTTGGTTACCACACATCCAAATGTTTTGCCTAGAAACGTGTAGTTGGTGCTTCACCCTAGTTTGCAAGTGGGTATTTTCATCACTCCAGTGAAAAAACATAAAATAACTACAGTATACACTACATTACTCTTGATTGTCCCAATACCAAACCCCAAACACAATTGATAACTGTCAACATCCTGCTAGTTACTGCGGTAAATGTGCTGGTAAATTGAACCTTTTCTGAATCTTTTAAGGGATACTATACAACTTACGTCTTACAAGGTGATGCCCCAGTGCGAAATCGCTAAGTTGGTTCATTTCACTATAGCTCAAGTTAACTGTTGGGTTTATGGTAGACATATCGAACTAGTTCATCGGGGTGACATTAGCCAGCAACCAGTTCACTGCCGGCGGCGGGGGACCACATTTCGAGTGGCTCAGGTTGGCTTAAAACTCCAATTTCACCAGGCTTTATGGTAGATATATGTAGATATCTATATCATATTTGGATATATTTGAAGTTAATGGGGGTTGACCAAGCGTAGCCAAACATATTTTATTTCTATAATATATAGATGTATATGTATATAATAGAGTTATTTTCTATAGTAATTGGGGTGAGCTTGACCTCATCTCCGGTGCTTCGCAACACCAGGCCTGGTGCTTCAAGATGTGCAGGAGGAGCACCTTTGAAGGGACAAGACATGTATAAACTGAAACAGGAAGAAACTGATGATTTCCATCTGGTTATTTCCCGAGCTATGGAAAATCACCACTCTTGACTCATCGATTGACCATGATTGACCATTTTCCATGGCTTTGTTAGATAGCCAGACTGTACAGGGTGACTCATGGCATTAAAATGATTTAACATTGGGATTCTACCATCCAACATATTGGGATCAAGTTGATGTCAGTTGGTAAATGACATGAATGTCGATTGATGGTGATATGGGGTTGTCAAAGGTTCACAAATTTCCAAGTTGCGGACGAATGTCCATGGTCAGTCTTTTCATCATGTCAACGAGGTGAAACCGTGGAGGTGCCCCAAAATGCGCGGCCCTCGGAACACGCCATGTTTGGAAGGGAGGACTTTTTAATTTTTAGGATTTTTGTTTGACCAGGTTTAGGTCTTGTTTGGATTCCTGCTTCTCTGCGTTTCTGCTTTTTCAGCTTTTTTGCGTTTCCTTCTTCTCTGCTCGTCTGCTTCTCGTTTTTTTTTTTGTTTTTCCGCTTTTTCCGGTTTTGCTTTTCCTGATCCTCTTCTGCTCTGTTTTTTTTGTTTTTCTTTTTTCTGATTCTCTGCTTTTCCTCTTTTTGCTTTTCCTGATTTTCTGCTTTTCTACTTCAGCATTTTCTTTTTCTGCAGTCATGCGGTTTTGTTGCTCTACTTCTTGCTGCTCCTCTGCTCTTTTGTTTCGTTGCTTTCCTGTTTCTTTGCTGTTCTGTTTCTTGTGCTTTATTCTCTCTTGCTTGTATATTTGTTTGCCCCTAAATGAAACCCCAAATGAAACCATAAAGAAACCCTAGATCAAACCCTACAGAAATTCAAAAGAAACCCTAAATGAAGCCCGTACATGAAATTCTGAAAGAAATTTAAAGAGACCTTGAATGAAACCCTTAATGGTGCTAATCTAGTGCTTTGCGCACTGCACCTGGAGGTTGGAAAATTGTATTGGCTGAGCAAAGATAAGAATTGGGTTGCAGAAACTACAGAAGAGGTAGCTCAGCGAAGGAGTAGCTGAGAGAGGTTGGTAGCTCAGAGCAGGAGCGGGTCAGAGAAGAAGGAAGAAGTAAATGAGGCTCATTGATTCATTGACTAATTCATGCATGAATGCATTCATGTGTTCATTTATTCATTCATTCATTCATTCATTCATTCATTCATGCATGCATGCATTCATTCATTCATTCATTCATTCATTCATTCATGCCTTCATTCCTTCATTCCTTCATTCCTTTCATCCTTCCTGCTTCCTTCCTTCATTCCTTCATTCACTCCATTCCGTTCCATTCCGTTCCATTCCACTCCACTCCTCTTGACTCCATTTCATTCCATTCCACTCCACCCATTCCATTCCATGTCCATTTCCATGTCCGTTTCCATGTCCATTTCCATTTTCCATTTTTATCAATTTTTCATATTCTATGTTGCATATTACATGCATTCCATTCGGATCCGTTCCATTCCATTCCATTTCATTCCCTTCCATTCTATTCATTCCTGTCATTCCGTTCATTCCATCATTCTATTCACGCCGTTCATTCCATTCATCCATCCATTCATTCAGTCATTCATTCATTCATTGATACATTCATTTCTTCATTCCTCAATTCCTTCATTCCTTCTTCCTTCGTTCCTTCAGCCCTTCATTTCTTTATACCTTCATCCCTTCTTCTCTTCATCCCTTCATTCCTTCATTCTTTCATCCCTCGTTCCTTCATCCCTTTATCCTGTCATTCATCATTGCTTCATTTCTTTATTTGTTCATTCCTGTATTCCTTCATTTCATTTCCTTCCTTCATTTCTTCCTTTCTTCCTTCGTTCCTTCATTCATGCATTCATTCATTCAGGCATTAGTGCAAAAGAAATCGTCATGTAATTTCGTTGGGATTCGGCAACCATTTTGTCCAACCATTTTGTCCACCCATTTTGTCAATTTTGTTCATTCATTGATGCACCTTGCAGCCTCCACATTTCATTGCTTCTGCATCTCACAGGCGTTCCTCTAGGCCATTGATGTTTTATAGTCACTTCAATGTTTCGATACTTCTGCCCCGGCACGGCCGGTTACTATTGGCAATTCTATGAATCAACCAGATTAAAAAAAAACGACAAAGGCTATGCCACTTGAATGTCAACCCAAGAAAACAACATTTTTTCACCAGCAAAAATGGAATCTCAATCAGCAAACATTGAAGAACACAGCAGGAAACTGATTTGCTATATAACTGCATTAACCAGTAGTTTTTGATATTTCCGAACAGCAATAGTAACTTGGAGTTTAAACACGAACAACAAAAGAAACAGGTGGTATCCCCAACAGAAAAGGTATTAGGAAAGCGTGACATCAGCCAGCGTGCACCGAAACCTCCACCCGGAATGACACAGAACCACTTCCAGAAGTGTGGAACCTTCATAACCTCGCCAACCACTTGGAACCACCCAGAACCAGCATGAACCACTGCGAATCCGGCACTGGAAGACGTACCCCTGAGCTAAGGCTGTTGGGGAAACAAACTCTTCATTTGGTTTGTTGAAACTGCAGGAGGAGGAGGCAGGACCTGATCCAGTGGTACCGGCGGCCCGTTCCACGGTCAAGAGCACCTTGGACCAGTCCTGGTCGGGCCAGCAGTGGGTAGGTCGATTGGTGCTTGGGGGTGCAGTTGGGGGTTCTGATGGGTGAAACCATGATAATATATGATACTATGATGATGATATATAAATTGTATAAATTGGGATACTACCCTTATAATTTGGGCCAATACACACTTATTGAGTGGCACTGCACATCGGTTACGGACCGAAAATGATTTAGCGGGTCCTACCTCTAAGACCAGGTTGGACAATATTATACAAAATTATGGCTTAGTTTAGCTTAGTTTTGTTGATTATTCACAACCTATAGTAAAGAGAATTGACTTAACTATTTTTTTGACTTAAAGTACTGTTTATCTTCATTGTTTTTCTTGTTTTTTTCAGTGTCGTTTACTTAAATAGCTTTGGATTGTTGTGTTGGGGATGGCGTCACTTCACGATATGTTGTCTAAGTTGGCAAGATATGCTTTGCATGTGTACCTGTATATGATACTATATGATATTGTTGGATGGCATGGGATATGTGGGTAAAGCTTCGTGGGCTGCAATGAGGTTTTAAGAAAATTGTCTAACCTGGTCTTAGAGGTAATTTCAGGAACAGATCAAAAAATGGTTTTGCCATGAATGGCAGGGTGTTTGATTCCAATAAAAAAAAATTGCGTGCTTTAGAGTCACTTGAAATGGTGGGTGGATAGCGATTACCATCGCAAGGTGATGCTCATGAAGGAAATATTCCCAATTAAACTGGGGGAGCATGTTTTTTGTTGCATGTTATTTTTTTTAGTGTGTCCTATGGGGTCCTTTTATTGTATATATTAATTATCAAGGACTTATGAATGATGAACATCCAGAACTAAGTGGTATTTGCTGCAATGGCTGGAGCGGGATGTCCAGATAGGATGGCAACTGAGTGAGATGGTTGAGTCGGAGGTTGTGAAAGCCAGGGACAACATTTTTTGGTTGTATAATTTCCACTTCTAACCTTCAAAATGAATGGTGGACATTCATATGTTGCCAATAACGTTCAGTACTACCCTGTGGTATTTTGTTGTCCAAAATGTCTAGCCATGGCCCATTTCGATGATTTACCCTCTATATCAAACACCGTTTGCTGGACATGCTCCCATTTAGTTTGAGTTTTTGTCCTGTTATAAACCTCCATTGTTGATGGGGATTTCCCAGCTCGGCATGTTTGATTACCCGAGGTACCAGGGCATGTCGATACGGCAGCCACATCCTGGGTCGACCTTATATATATATATAATTATATATTAATATACATGACTATTAGTGTTGTATAGCCACACTTGAGAAAAAATGTTTGCACGCTTCCTGTATTGGTATTTACAGGTTATAATTTCTACTGAATAGCTCGTTTTTTTCACGGTACCCTTCTTCCCGGGAAATCATTGGGATCACCGATGGGATCAGATCCTCACATTTGCGTCGTGGATTCATTGTATAAAGCCAAACAACTAAGACAATTAAAGTGACCTGACAATACCTTACAAGAAGTGATGGTAGGGATGGTAGGGGAAGCATCACAAACATGTGCTGTTTCATTCCTTAGCTTTCGGAAACATTGTAATTTGCCCGGATATAGTCATAATATATTCGTAATTGCACAGCTGTCTCAACCCCAGACCCAGTGGCCCAGTGGCTTCCGGCTTTTACTTCAGGCAGAAGAACCAAATCAGATGTTCTGCAAGAAATGCTGGACGATGCTTGGCGGAAGTGCAGGAATTCGTACTCGTGCATCAGCAGTGGCTGTTGATGCTACTTCTCCCAGAATTTTTGTTTGTATCACTATTGCTGCTGATTGAATCACTTCAGATCCCTTTGTTGGTTGTTTGAACGTTATACTGCTTCAAACCCTATATCATTGTTGGCTACTTTGGAGTGCATTCGCAGCATCGATTGATAACCAGACCAGACTATATTACATAGCCCATCTATAACCCGCTTTTTACATATACACAACTTGCAATATTCCACATACAACTGGCCGACTAGAACTCCACCACCTGCGAGTCCATCAATGTTACTGGTTTTCAACCCCAGAGAATGCCAGGAATTGTGGGTAATATCACGCCAGCAGGGAGAAACATGGGTTGGATGGTCCAGTTCTTTCACTGCGCTTAGAACTGACCCAGTGCGCTAGGACCACTAGGACCTGGCCATGGTAAATGTATTGAAGTAGTGATGCTGGGGAGTATGAGCGTGGTTACAAGGGGATCAAGGGGTAACCCCCTTGTATTATTTATGTCCAAATTCTTGCTGAGTTGATTTCCAAAGTTTTGGTACGTGAGATTCGCCCGCTTCACTGTAGCATTGTTTATGGCAATATGTCCCCATGTCTGAATCATTTGTTTTGACAACTGGTACCTGAAGTCAGTGAAAACCACAGATTATCCAGTCTTGGGTTTGGCGCGTTTTCCCGGAGATCACCCGGTCGCAATGTGGCCCAGTGGTCTCTAGGAACTGGAGGATGAAGAGGAGCAGGAGCCGAGCCAGGCGCAGGAACATGTCCAAGGACGGCGAACCAGATTTCAGGCGGGGACGTCTGTGATGGGTGGGTGGAAGAGGAAATGGAAGATTCCTGGAAGCTGAAAACTGGAACCAGACATTGGATACAATATTGGATACAAGTGGGAATTATGATTTATGTCATGTCTGAAAATTTCGGATCTAATATACACTTGCTTGACCATCCATTTTAGCTGCTGTACCTACTCTTGTGGGATTTGGGAAATCCATGAATTCACACTGGTGTGTCTAAAAAATGGGATGCCAATGGATACCATAAAATCGATTTTTGGAACCTGAAATTTGGGTGATGTGGCCTTAAATATTTGACTTTTAAGAACAAAGTGAACAGAAACTTGGAAATTTGCAGCGCGCCATGTTTCATTGGGAGAGGGTATGAGCAACAACGATGCGGGGTTCAACCAAGAAGAAAAAACAGGGAGATTGATCGGAAAATTACGAGTCCGCGTGATTTCATCAAATCAAAATGGTGCGCGATTACATGTAGTAAGCCAACAAGACTTGCGAGTTCAGTTTACCAACAAATATTTGGAGTTATTCACAACATATTCAAATTCAACATGATTCAACCATACTTTTCATCCATCGTGGGATTTGACCAGCAGGCAATTCGATTGAATCAATCCTGTTTACGCAAGCCCCCAGATGCCGAAGACTGTTGAGGGCTCCTGCTTTGCTCTTCTAATCTTGTTCGGCCAGTTGGTGTACTTGACTAGGCTAAGTGGCGGTTGCAATGGATATATCTACGGTTGGATGGGTTTATAAGCCAGCTTGTCACTTCAATGCCCCTTCCTACACATGCAAAAAATGAGGAACCGCACGGTTACCTAGGAAATTTGTATGTGATCGCAATAAACTAATAACATGTGAATACCTCATGCTTTGATAGCGGCAAGACACCAAACACCGCTAGCCTTATATAGTGTTTGTGTTTCTCTGTTCAGAAATCTCAGAACAACGTGCAACACTTCCCAAGAAACCCTTATTTTTTGCAGGGCCTTTCAAAGCTGCCCTCGCAAACACTTGTGTTTGAAGTGTTTATGCGTCCCTCCTTCAAACAAAAAAAAGTGTACACAATGTTCACACTTGTTGCACAGACAATGGATTTGGGGGCCCCTTCTTGTACGGTATCATTTTTTTGTCTTGAACATCAATCCCTAGTCCTGCAAATAGCAGCGTGAGAAGGCGTTTAAATAATAGAAAAGACAGATACACTCTCAGAAGGTGTTTGTAGCTGTAGGGCATGAATATTGGTATGTTTGCATCAAATACGCCCAACATGTTATTCACATCCCAGCAGGACAACCGTTCTGTTCATGCCTATGATGTGAACAGCAGGGCATAGCTAAACAAGCCTTACTTTGATATCAAGCAATCTGATTGTTGTTGAAACATACCCTGCCCGAAAAGTATTATTCAATATTATTCATGTGGCGAAAAAACACCATGTCTAGATCACTTTCCTGCAAAACAAAGTTTTTTGTCTAACATCTGTTTGAGTTTTCCAGCAAAAAGGTGAGCAAACGACCGTGAATGATGTTGTTGGGTCGTTGAATTGTTCGCATCTGGTGGTAAGCCAGGCCGCAAAAAGAGGCAGTTTTACAGGTCTAGACTCCAAACAAAAGGAGTTTAAGATACTGAGAGCATCAGCAGCTGCTATGTTTCATGATTAACATGCACGTACTGTGTTTTTGTATGAAAACTGCTTCCGTTCAAATCACAGACATTTGGGCTTTAACAGGTATGGTTCACGATATCTCACGATCATATATATCCAGAAAGAACGGATTCCTGAATGCTAACATCACCGATTGGGCAGGTCCATTGGTACCCTATTCCTAGGCCGCCTGGGCCATACCCATTTTTTATGTTCCAACCCCAACATTGAAGTTTCAAGTGTTTTTAACATAGTCTAACATATTCAACAAAGTTTACCCTCTGGTAAACCAACATAGCTATGGAAAATCACCATTTTTCATTGAAAAATCCACTATAAATGGCCATTTTCAATAGCTATGTTAGTTCACCAGAGGGTAACATATATTTGTGTCCCAAGAACTTTAAGCACTGGATTTCACCATGGCTTTCCCGCAAATTTCCGTCAATGCGTTGCTGGTTTGTTTACGCTTCACCGCTTTAGGAGGATGCTGAGACGGAGCCGCAAGACGAGGTCAGAGGCTGAGCACGCCTCAGATCCCAAGATGTTGGTGACATACAGAAATATACACTATATATTATATATATATTATGGGGATATAATGGGATTTAATATGATTTAACCATCAACAATTCAACAATAGGGATTTTGAGCGGATTTATATAGTGATATTTATATATATATATACATACATTATGTATAGCAAATTGTAACAACACATTTTGATATATATTTTTGTACAACCCACCATAGCCATTTGGGTATGTCTTAAAATGGTGTATACTCTCACATGCTCAGTTGAATAGGAAAAATGAAGATGAACCATCATGTTTTTTTCTGTACCCTATTTTTAGACAAACCTATACCGGTACGTCATCTATTTGGATGAATTATACTTACCTCGTCGTGACGTCACTGGAATGATGGCTAGCAAGGGGAATCATCCCTAAATTGCGGTGTGATAACTGCTATTTCGAGGGTAGTGAATTAGTACAATTCAGCCAGATGTATGTCTGAAAATTGTGTATACAACCCAAAATAGCTATTTCGTATGGATAAACCAATGGTTTTGAAATAGCCTACTCTTAGACAGCCCCACATCCAGGTTGAACGCATTTAGGAAAGGCACCTGGCCAGTCCAGTGAAAGGTTTCTTGACCCCAGGAGACGTCAAGTGGCTTGGTTCACCCGCAAAAGAAACTGGACCATCACCCTACTAACCCTCAAGTATCCTCAAGTCGGACTTGTCCACATATGATATATACCGTTTATATATATATATACACCTGAAATTTCAAAGAAACATGGGTTGTGACCATAGTCACTGGATAATTTCAAAGGGGGATCCGGGCCCCTTCCAACAAAGTATTCAATTGAGATCGGTCCATGTCATTGGATCCCCAAGATGGATGGCTTCATGGCGACGTTTTTGCCATCCCCTTTCCATCAGATACCCCCAATAAGCGTTTTCATGAGATTTAGGAAGCGCGCATAGAAAACACGGAACATTTATGAGTTTCTGACTATCAATGATTTACACATATCATTCTAGACATACATCTATAATATATACACGTATTTCTGCGTTTGTTGATTTTGCATGTGTTTTCATGCACGTAGAGCATCATTCATGGGGCTGTGCGGCAAAGCCGACTCCTGGGTTTCGCCATTTCCCAGCGAGCTGCCATCCTAATTCCGCTTTGAGAATCTAACCCTTTCCTCCATGAGAAATATCACCCAGACGCAACCCTTGTTGTGTATTGAATTTCTATGGATTTCTTCTTAGGGGCAGAGGATCGTCACACACCAGTAGGTATTTACCAGCTCTTGCCAGTGACTAGCTGGCACCATCCTCTAATGCATGGGGCAAAAAGACAAATCAATCATTTGGGGGTTTCCTAAAATGGGGTATATCCAAGTCACCATGGTTGTTTCAATCTTCCAAGTCATGGTCCAATGACTTGGATGATTTGGGGTACCCCTTCAGGAAATGTCCATTTACCCTCTGGTTATTTAACGTAGCCATGGAAAACCACCGTCTTTAATTGCTAAATCACCATGTTTACTGTATCATCTATAAATGCGCCATTTTCCATTGCTATGTTAAATAACCAGAGGGTGGAATATCTATCACATATGGTGATATATATAGATGTACTATAACATAGAATACCCAATGGTGATATATATAGATACCCACAGGGTACATCCCAATGTTGTTTCATGTTCATCGGCAAAGGTGAAGCCAACCATCTCGGTAACGTCGCCGCCCAATGATGCCCAGCGAAAAACCGCCGCGAAATTCCCTGGAAATTGGGAGGTGAAATCCAGCAAAGATGTGGATTTAACAAAGATGGGGATTTTTAGCTGATCTATGATTTATGTTAGCTAAATTGATTTATTTATTTCACTACGTGAAGTGTTGTTTTTTTGGTAGATATATCGACCCAGTAAACTTATAACTGAGCGACATCACCTTGTGGTGTTGGAATTTCATGGTTCTTCTTGTTGGTGGTGGTTTCAACCATGTTTTATTTTCAACCGTACTGGAGATTCTGTTCCCAACTGACTACTATCTTTCTGGGGTTTGAAACCAACTAGCTTTGAACATGGCAGAGAAATGGCATATCATTGAGCGTGGTATGGACATCCCTTGAAGATGTCAGGGAACCAGGGGAACCCTGTTTCTTTTCCTGCCAGGAAATCATCCGCGAGTTCGTGTTGTTCAAATGTCTTTGACTGAGACAATGATTCGTTTTCATTAGTGAGTTCCTGGCTGGTTCTGGCAACCCTGAGGGCCCTGACTTTGGATGTCTATCCCATTTAGGAAGTCTCCAACAACTTTCAGTAGTAACTTTGGGCTTATGCAATTTCCATCTGAGTTGTCACTACGATCACCAACAACTATCGAGTCCTGGCATGTACAGAATTCCCATGAACCTGTAGGCATTTGGGTGTTTTTGAAGAGTTGGGTACCAACCTTCACCAAAACTGCAGCGGCGTAATTGCAAAGGAAGCCTTGCGTATTTCAATGGCCTTGCACAAGGAAAATCCTCATCGGTGTAAACGACCTGTAAGCTGGGCTTCAGCACATCCTTAAGACCTTGAAACCTGGGTTCAAACCGTTTCCTAAAATAGGGGTACCTCCAAATCATCCATTTTAATAGGATTTTCCATTATAAACCATCCATTTTTGGGTACCCCCATTTTAGGAAACCCCCATTTCTCTCAGAGGGCTGAGAGAATTCCCACTTCGTGGCCAGCTAAGGAGGTGGATAAGCAGTATTCCACTGGCGTAAGCGGTACTTTGGACTCCAACCAGAGCGGTTTACGGATTATCCTGGAAGTTCTTCAATGGCTAGTGAATGGCTTTTATATAGTACAAGTATCTATATATATATATATAACTATATAATATATGTAAATATATATATATATGTATATAACATGCAATACATACATATATATATATATGTAAATGTACAACACGTTCGTTTATCCCAGCTATGCAACGTTTGCCATTGTTTACCCAAAGAATTGCCCAGATGTTGGTAAATATACCTACCATACATGGAGCATATGGGTATGCTGTGTCCATCTCGATCATCTTACAACTGGTAAAGAATGTGAAGCCTAAATACAAGCAAGGCATTCGTAGAGCGGGCCCACACATGGTTTTGTTTGGAATCTGGTCACCCCAAAATCCTACGGTTTATCATTTTATATATTCATAGATGTTGATATCTAATTTCAGGCACCCCAATTGAAGGTCAGCTTTTTGAACTTGGTGCGGGCTAGCAGTCCATGGATTTTCTGTCAACCTCCTGAAGACAAGCCAGGCAAAACATGGTAGTTGCAACAGTGATAACCACCAAAAAGGGGTTATCATGGGTATTGCAATTATGTATAAATATATATATATATACATATGATATATATGATATATATGTATAGGTGATAGAATAGGAAGAAAACTGACTGTTATTGTACACTCTTAATCAGGTGGGTTGCTGTCGGGAAAGTTGGAACATTGGGAATCAAGATAATTGTGTATAAATGTCTTTCTGGATTTACTTAGTGGTTGTTTGAAACCTGTTATTAACATGTTTCTCTGCCTCAAACATGGAATGATGACCCCAATTGACGAGCATATGAGGGTGGCTCAACCGCCAGCTCCCAAGCTGGAAGACTGTTGCTACTTCAAGGGCTTCCTTGTCCTTCAGTTGACTGGAAAGGGTTAGCAGCTACATGACTGAGTGAACCGGCAGTTGTAACCCCAGTTCTATTTTGGATATTTGATGATATTTGGAATATGTTTGGATAAATAGCTTGGTTTCTATTCTCTCTGGCCCGATTTGGAAATAAATATGGCAGTTATAATCCGCCTTCCTCAAAAATAGGCCATGCAAGGCCCATCATTTGAACAACTGCCCTGGGGACATGGCTTCACCACGCAGGTAGTGGTAGGATGTCATCGGCTCTTCGAAACTATCTTTTTGTTTATCATTATGTTTTAATGTCAAAATATGACTTTTTTGGGAGATATCGCAAATTTCGAGACAATTTCATAATTACATATTGTCACTTGACTTGGGATTTGAAATGGATCTATCTATAGTTTGATACTGGTACCTGGGGGGGGCCCGGGGGGTCCTTTAAGTAATGTTATTTGTTTACTCCGGATGTCGTGTCACCTATTCAAATTTGGCTGTTGGATGAACTTGACGGTTCACCTCAGGAAACGTGCTTCTGACTTAGTTCATCCTATTTGACTCAGTAGGGTTACGTAGTTATAACTGGGGCTATAACCTCGTGATAACCCACGATTCCGATTCCTGGGGTCATCACCAAGAAGATCCGTGAGACACGAGCCAAAGCTCTGAAAGGTTTTTCGCATCTCCAGTTCCCTCAACGATCAAATCACCATCTCCAAATCATGGTCCCTGCCGCTCTAACTGGAGGCACCACAAAAAAAGGCACCCCAAAAGCACACAGCATCTTTGGTAACGTGTGAACCCAACAGTTCAACAGATCCCGGTGCTTGGCCCTCAAGCAGAACCAAATGCCATGAATACCAAGCAGCAACGCTGGTTTACATGCAATTTTTTCCTGAACACTATTGAATATGTCGGGTTCTCTGTGTTTCATAGAAAAGCATACAGTACAATAGAGTACAAAATACCCTCTGGTATTGCCTAACATAACTATGGGAAATCACAATTTTTCATGGGAAAATCCACGAAATTTCTATGACCATTTTCAATGACCAGATGGTAATGAACTTTCTGCTTTAGGTCGGAGGACGGATCACAAGCTCTTGGAGGCCTACCTGCAGGAGATCGGAACCACAAATGCTGCTGTTGCGCCCCAGTGATATACTGTATAGACCTGTATAGATATGCTCTTAACAAAGCCAAGATTATGAATTTAATCACTGTATATATATATATATTATATCTGCTATAGCAAGTGTAGAGTTAGATGAGCTAGAAGCCAACCTGGCAAACTAACTGGGGCACCACGATGTACCTTGGATGCATGGAGGTTCTCATAGTACATGTTACTATCATATATGATCATAAATGATTCATTGGGCTCCCTGCAATTTGCTTGGGGTGCATCCAAGGTATTGTGAGTTGGTAATAAGCATACTATGAAATATCCCAAGCAGATTAATGTAACATCTCCAGTTACATTAGTGGGTTACAAACATACGTGATATGCACATCCAGCGGGCCCCTAAACGATCCGTAAGTTGGTTTATAACGAGGCTAACTGCGATTCATGATGTGTATATTTCTAGTCAGATGGACTGGACTTATACACAATTTTATGACTGGTAGGTTTATATGGACTAATCCCAAGCTGCATGACGAATATCACAACCTAAAGCAAGCGGGGAAAAGTTCAAAACAATTCATCAACATCTCCACATCACCAGATAGGTTGGTGTCTCAAACATGGCATGTTCAGCCCAATATTTTTGGATGATGATCTTGAGGAGTGAAACCACCAGGACAGACTCCCCAAATGATGTGTGTTGCTTTGGAATCCTATCCAAGTAATGCCAAGTATATCTATCAATGATATCCATAGCCACCATAAATCCACCATACCATCCATCCTAGCTCGCCGTAAAGTTGAAAGCAATCTCAAACCACACATCAAAAGGTCCCTGTGAATGGCAATCTCCGATCAGAGAGTCCTATTTTTTTCTGGTATACATCCTTCGGTCCCACTTTATGATCCCCTGGAACGTTGGAGCTCGTTAAAAACAACAGAACCCTGCACATTGGAGATATGTTGATCGATGTATATACATATATCGACACATTATATACCCATGGATAAATTTCCACAACATATAACCTGGTGTAATTGTCTCGTGTACTAATCATTTACACCAGGTACATGGTCACTTCTTATAGCATTTGCAGGTGATCATCCGGTGACATCCCGGCAGGAAATGGAAGCCGAGGAGTTGGATGATCACCCGGATCAGTCGCTTGGGATGGATTACACCACTGGTGGATGTTGGTGGTTTCAGGCATGTCTTATTCTCTACGATCTTGGGGATGTTTTACTTTCGAGGACAACCATTGTTTGACGGGAGGTTTTTCATAGTTTCGTTTGATATAATCATGATACAAGAACTCATCACTTGTTTTAAGTTCACCTCCGTATGCCAATGTTTTTTTTTTGCCAAGATCAAGGGAAACAAGGGAATATTGTGAGATCAGCCATGATGTCGCCCCAGGTTGACTAGGACATGTCCCCCACCATTCCACCGTAACTGGGCTGTTTATATGCTGTATATGATAAAAATTAGCCCTCTGGTTATTTAACATAGCCATGCAAAATGGCTAATTTTGGATGATTTTCCCATTAAAACCCTCCATTTATAGAGGTTTTCCATGGCTATGTTAAATAACTAGAGGGTAATATTGGTGTACTGTTTTGCTCACCGACGATTCCTGCATATAGAGGATCCAAGTAGTGGGCGATCACTCCTGGTGCACGATCCCTCCTGGTGCGGACATGTTGGTTCTTTGCCCGCCATTGTTTCTGGAATTGGTGGAAACTTTGCAGCAAGTCCTTTATAGAACTTGAATTAATAACCTACAAATCATACCCGCTGCACAAGCGCTACGCCCCACACATGCTTCACTACGTACACTTTCATAGAGTTTTTTCAGGGTTTCTTTTGGGGTTAATTTGGGGGTTTTCCATGGTTTTTCAAGGGAGGTAATGTAAAATGTGACGAAAACCAGTTCTGGGGGAAAGCAGATTCACCACAGAGGATCATCAACGACGTCTCTGGCTTGGCAAACCGAGAGCCATGTAGTCAGTAGATCCTCAAATCCTAGAAAGCCACAAAAGTACCGTAATGATGGTCACCAAAAATGGGGGTTCCGACAATCATCCCGAAAGACTTTGGGGCATAGCACAAGTGTTTGCCGAA
The DNA here is from genome assembly GCA_003297045.1 of Symbiodinium sp. clade C Y103. Lineage (NCBI taxonomy): Eukaryota > Dinophyceae > Suessiales > Symbiodiniaceae > Cladocopium > Cladocopium sp. clade C. The sequence continues at coordinate 110,836 of BGPT01000854.1, read as the reverse complement.
TTTATACGGCCAATATCCGCTTGGTTTGGATAGAACATGGAACCATATCAACAACATTCAACAACCAAAATTCATTATTTTGCAGCACCGAGATTGTTGATGAAGTCCGGATGGTTGTACCCAACATGCTCAGGGTTTTAAAGCCCAGCAGATCTTCACCTATCTTCCCATTGGGATCAACCACAATGGATTTTGACCCCGACTTTAATGACTTTGCATAATTTGGACACAATGGTTTCATTGGTCTCTGTTGAGATTACGCTATCTTTTTCAAGATAGTGTACATATATAATCATACATATACATATACATATACATATATAATTATATAGTTATTAAAATAGATATATTCAAATACAGGAGCAAGAAATGAAACCATATCCCAGGGGAACAAAACACCAGCAAAAAAACTGTAGGGCACAGATTGGCGAACATTATTGTGGCCGGGGTTCATTGTTCTGTTTGGGATTTTGGCGTACTTTCTTGTGTTTGTTTTGTTTTTTTCAAGCCTGATGGGGCTCCTTTTTTTTAGAACTGTATTAGTGATGGTGCGAGTACCAAGACTTAAACAGTGAGTTGGAAGATTATTCAAGTTATTTACTTGAATGTGCATCCCATCCCGGAAGTGGTCAGTAAGCCATATATGAACCAGGGGTTAGACAGGGGGGGGGTTGTATGGTTTGTAAATGTTTGTACTTGGTCACCCACCAATCAGCATGGTGCCTTCAAGGAGATCACCCCAGGCATCGGAAGTGGTCAATCAGCATGGTTCAAAGCTGTAATCCCATCCCCTCTTCATCCCCTCCTCATATTAACGGAATACCCCAGAAACCACGGTGGATGTGACGATGAAACCACATATTTGAAACCATAGAATGGGCTATTTATATAAAATGAGAGGGATGGGGTTAAGTGATATAAATCGTGATATAATGTTATACTGTAATAGAAATAATATATACTACGAATATGACTTTTGGGTGTCGGAAAATTGGGTGTATTTCTGGTTATGGCATGCTTTGTCATGGGGAAAAAAAGGACGGTGAACTTGTCGATGGAATAGATATTCAGACAAACTGAGCCATCACTGGCTTGTATAATTGCGGTTACGTAGCAACTCATCAGTTGCTTCCAAGTTCCAAGTGCGACCAGCCACGACTTGGTGTTCAAAGCTTTCAAGAGCGGGTATATCCAGCAGAAATCCATCCATTGGCTGTCATCATTAAACAACTTACCTATATGTTTTCCTTGCGTTATATTTCAGTACATACTGTACCACTTATCAGGGGTTACAACTGACTTACTCACCACTGAGCTAGTTCTCGAACATCGAGATATGGTGTGCATTTTCCAGTGGTACAGTGTATATTCTACCTCATTTTCTATTCCCTATGGTGTCTATGTTGCTAATTGATTGGGCATTTCCTATGTCAGTATTAGATTTGAGGTATAATTATCTACAGAACTAAGTTTTGCCCGAAAAGTACATATGGTTTATTTATCATAATTGATAGATACATGAGGCTTAATTGTACGTATATATTTAATATATAAATACACATGCTGCAGCTCTAATGTACCTAAGGACTAAGCCGCAGTTCTTTCTGTTCTCTCTTCGCTTCCAAGCGATCGCCAGGTCCAACAAAAGGAACACCAACGTCTCGCAGAGGAGTCGGCAGTCGCATCATTCAGCCTGGTCTAGAGCCTGGTACATGAAACAAAGGAACTGGGGGATGATGGGGGTTCTTTTGCCCAATCACCGGTGAGTCGGTTAGTGTGCAGTAAACCCCGGTCTAGGCCCTTTTGGTCCTATGATGATATAGAAGATTATATCCTAACCAATTTATTGGAGATAATTGAAAGCTGGAAAATAGCTCATAAGGGAACGCTACAAGACATCTCATGCCCCGGGAGTAGCCTATCATGCAGACGGGGTAGGTTGCGTTAGTCGTACACCGCACAAGCTTTCCCTGGACACACATTTGCAACAACAGTTGGAATCACCTATGCAAATCATGATGCCACAATAGAAAATAATCAATAATTATGGTTGCGTAGGGAGACGCCTACACCGCCTAGGGTCTCATATATGCATCCCTTGAAGAGCTTACCATGGGAAGGCACCTCATGCAATGACGCAAGCTCGGCAAAGGCGTTTGCGTAGGTTCTATGCTACTGGTCACCTAAAGACACGAATACCAAGTACTACTGAGTTGGGGGATATTTAAAGTTCACTATTCTACAGGAAACCATTGCGATAGGACAAATATAATGGGATATACTGACCCAAAGCCCCAGTAGTATCATTGAGTGCTGGATGTGGGACTTAAACATAGGGGTTCAACTAACTGATGGGGATTTGACCAGCATAGGGTTTGTATTGATAAGTTAATGATAACACATAAACCACCGATAACATGGAGACCTTTCGAGGCGTTTTTTTATAGCCAAACATTTTGCGGGGATATAAGAGGATATTAATATATAGCGGGATATTACTCACCAATAATGCTTATGTTTGTCAAGAATATCTAAACACATTCGAAACCAAATTAGACTGAATACATGCGGAGTCTTTTTGGATGAAGGAATGTGGATTTAATCAATCGAAATTGAATTCTGACCAAGACAACTGTGAATTTGGCCAGCAAAGGTGTTTTGTTTATTTACACCAACGCGACCATGATGTTGACCAACGAAAACTACAGTAAATTGTAAGCGATTATGACCAACAACAGTGTTTCTTTTGACCAGCAAAAACTGAACTTCAGAAACACAATATGATTCCGAACAGCAACATGTGAATTTGACCTGCAAAAATCAGAGTTTGACCTTTTGACCAGCAAAAATGCATTTCAACCAGATTAGTGGATTGATAGAAGACATATGCAGTTGGGTTGATCATTCCATCACTTGTTCACTAGTTGTTCACCTAGTACAGATTATTATGTCATGTCAGATTTCATTAGCTACTTCAATGGCAATTTGCATGATTCCGAAAACTGGGAACTTTCATGGGAACGATTCAGTGGAAGGGGATGCTTGTTTCAGGTCGAGTAAGTCCTTGGACTTTGCCCAGGAACATGTTTTTGCCAGACTGGTGGTTCTTGTCAGTTTTCCCTCAGGCAATTCTGGGAACCACTGGATTTGGGGTACATCCACTTGTTTGGACCATATCTTATCACAAAACGTCCATACACCTGGTACACCTTGGTTTCTCTACTGTTCAAGTAGCATCCGCCCTTGCCCTCAGTTAGATGTGATATATCATACAGTGATTTAGGATTTGGCTGCTAGTGTGGGATGAGGCCGTCCAAGCCCTTCAAAGCCTGCGGACCTCTCTGATTGAGTCTGCAGTCATGTTTTTCACTCTGGCAATCCAACGCAACATGTTTGAACTCTCAATGTGTGGATTGGTAAAAGGATGACCACAAAACACTCCCCTTTTGGATGATCCATGTATGTATGTAAAACACATGTGTGCATACATAATGTGATTGCATAGGCATACTATGTGCCTATGTAGTATAGTTTGTTTTACAATACAATATACTGTACATTGGTGTAGTACATAAGAGCAATTGCAAGAAGTCCGAAAACGGGAAAACGAAGACCTTGCCCACGAAAGAGGAGTTCCAAAAGGTGTGCAAAGAAGTGGAGAGTGCCATGGACAATGCTGTCCTGGAGCAGAAAGCCCAGGATAACCAGGATGGCCCTGCAGGACCAAAACCCAGCAGACCAGGTGAGGTCGAGGTCGTTTTGAGAGGTCCCAGCTGAGGAGAGTAGGGCCAAAGGGCCATTTGGGCTACAGGCTGAGGAGACTGGGCCAATATATAAATACATACATACATACATATGAATATAGATATGTATATCAACATACATACAATATAAAGCGAGGGTATGTGTGTATTAATTTATACATATACACACAATGAATATATGTATAACTTATATGTATTATGTGTACATATTGTGTATATATATATATATACAAACTCTATCCCGCCCAAACCTTCCACCTATGGGTTTAAGGAAAGAGTCATCGTTCGGTGCGTGACTCTGGCGTCGGCAAGGGTTGGGGGCGGAGGGTCAGCATGCTGGTTTGAGATGAGTGATGGAGAGTGATAGAGTTCGTGTGGGACCATGTGAAATGGGCCGTTTTGTATGGCTTTGTTGAACCACCAGAGGGTATCTTGGGCTGGTGTTTCATTGTCTAAATGTCTTTCAAGTATATAAACCGCGAAGGTTTGGGGCGTGGGTTAAAACGAATCATTTATTTTCTGGCTGAAGCTGGCTTTGGCAGGTCAATTATCAAACACTAAAATTGCTACATGAAGGGGTCCTTCGCAAACATAACTACTTTAGTGTGTTTTGTTATGCAATTACTATACATCTACAGTTGGAAAATTTGAAAATCAATCAACGAAACATAACTTGGAGGCCCCACGTGCTGGAAACTGGATAGCAGTAATTTTTAAAACCAGTTCTGTGGGACAACAGCAGTTAGGGACTTACGCTCACTAGGATCATTGACTAGCAAGATCTAGCACGCATTCTTATTCCCATGTTTGTTTGCTTCTGTACATGTATATACCGTATATGTATATACATATCGTGTATATGTTTGTGCATGTTTGGTGGGCAAAATTTCATTGTTCTTCATGTTTCTTGGGTAAAAGTTAAGTTTTTTTGGTTTAATCACATGTGTATCTTTCATATTCTCTATGTTCCAAGCTATTTTGGGTGTGATAATCCCCAGTGACTAATAGAGCTTCCATGGCTCGAAACCACGGCTCCGGCGCTGTCCGAGGCTCAAGGCAGTCGGTCATGTCGACACAGAAGGGATCCAAGAGGCTCGGTCATTCGATGGATGGATGTTTGATGATAGATCATGATAGATCGATGGATGGATAGATATGCTGATATGCATAAGCATTGTCTATATCGATATAATGATGTATAGTTATGTATAATTATGTATAATTATGTGTATGTATACACATTTGCTAACTTTGCAAATTCAGATGGGTTTTCCAAACATGATGCAAATATACGCAGCTTTGGTAACTGAAATTGAATTAAATTGGGTACATGAGGGAACATGATGATCATTTGATGAAAAATATGGTTTTGGGTATTTTATTTTCAGACAAACCCCAATTGAGCAGTGTTGTAGACCATGGTGGAAATCGGTTTCTACTCTACAGCTACAGAGGATTTAAATCACCAATAGTGATAAACTCCTCATAGATACGAATATATATATATATACATATATACATATATACATATATATATATATATTAGTCCCTGAAATAAACCATCATGTGGGGTTTCAAGACTGCTCAATTGTGAGTTGCAATGGGAAAACCCGATGATCAACCTGGAGTTTTGGGCTAGCCAAATTTTGGATTTGTCTCCAGAAGGAATTGTTATTGGAAAGGTAGAGCAATCCCTCTTTGCCTCATGGTAAATATGTGCCGCAAATGAACAGATTCGATACTATGCCAAGGGTTCTGGGATGTTATTTAGTATTGGTCAATGGGATTTCTTGGTTTTGATTCGAGAGTTGTTTTGATCCATGATGGAGAAGGACCAACATGATATGCCAGGTGTAGTGAAGAGATCCATCACTGAAGCAGGGTTCTTCCCCTGGAAAAAAAGGATGAATCAGAAATTGGAACCAGCTGGAACTAATAGTCCGTCCTTAGCCTTATTTCTGTAGGATCCTTCAGTTGTCACTTTTTAAAGGGATTACCCATGATTACCCTCTGGTAAAATCCCGTTAAAATAATGGGTACATATAACTTATAAGTGGGCCATGCGTTGCGCAGGTATGTTCAATTACCAGAGGGTAGTTGCCCTTGATATAGATTTCCGTTTTATAGGGCCCCAAATCATCCAAGTCAAACGACAAATAACCTAGTATTGAAACCTATGGGGATTCTCATTTTCATCCATTTTTGGAAACCTCCACTGATACCATAATAAAGGTGACCATGGACTGAACAGACTAGCAGGTTGTTTGAGCGTTTGACACAGATGCAGTGGCTCCATCCAATCCAACAAAAATGGAGACAGCAATGTGGGGATCTAGTAGATGATGAGATGTATCACCAACAATATGATATGGTTTTGTTGGTTGACACTTAGCTCGAGGGTTGTAGTATTGTACCCTTTATTAATATCGTATATAATATAATATATATACATATTATATATATATATACATTATATTATATATACATTATATTATATATACATTATATTATATATACATTATATTATATAAATACATTGTTATATATATATATGTATATGATATTATAAAAATACATTAAATTATATAAATACATATTATATATAATATTATATATGTATATATTCATATAAATTATATATATATATATCATATATATACATTATATTATATAATATTTATATATATATATATATATATATATTGGAAACTTGAAATCAATCATGAACTGGAAGTCCAATGACTTAATCCATGACTTAATTTTTGACTTAATGTTGACCTGGGACCCCATCCCCTTTTGAAGGAAGGGGAGTAATTAAAGTTACATCGAAAAGTTTAAGCTTCGCCGAAAAAATTACCTAATTGAAAACGCTTACATAGATTGGTAACATGAAAACAATTGAAAACACATATTGCCAAACAAATTGCCTAATTGCAAACGAATACATCAGTCTCATTTTGGGACCTTGGCAAGTTGCCTAATTGAATACGACTGCATATGTTCAACTGTGCTTTCATTTAGTATTGCCGAATAAATTGCCTAAATGAAAACGAATACATGTGTGTAAAATAGATGAATTGCCCAATTGGACACACGTCTTGCCAAACAAATTGCCTAATTGGGCGAATTACAGTAATTGATTGAAAACAAATACATGGGTACAAGAAAATCAATTGCCTTTGTTCCAGCTTCCAGCTGAAAGAAAGGGGCTGATTCCAGAAAGGATCTGCGAAAGGATTTCAGAAAAAATGTATGTAGGGGGCCCCCTTAATGGAGTACCTGGTTGACGGAATAATATGGAATAGTAACTTGTTATCTTGAGTAAGGAGATTCAATGTAGGAAAGAACTTGAGAAAAGAATTGAAGTGCCAAAGTTAGGCCCCTTGAGATCCAAATACTTTGTTTACTGTGTTTGAAGTAATTGAATCACCAAATCATCCATTAAATGTTCCTAACCTTCAACTCCGCCCAAAAAAACGGAAAACAAATCTTACCACCCCTGCAAAAAGTAAATCACCACCAAAGATGGTATACTTTATTCACAGTGGGTTTACTATTCCCGCCAGGACAAAAACATCATTACTCAAAGGGTCTATTTTTGATCCAATGTTTTCACATTGCTGAGGTAGTCCCTAAAAATATGCCCAAACAGAAGGAAGATACAGGTAAGCCTGAGAAAATTCACATGAAAGGCTGCAAAATCGTGGGCCTCGCACTACGATGGTGGTGAATCAAAACCTGGGATTCCATGTTGGGGTCAATGATCATCCATAAACATCAGCTGCTGTGATGTGAAAACCAGGGCATCATTTGAGTTTTTATTCATATGTAGATCAATACATCGATATGTCGATATACAGATACATGTATCTTGAAACATACATATGCAGATGCAGATGTGGCTGTGTATATTGCATGGTTTCATCTTAGGTTTTTGAGGCTGTTTTTGTAGCTGTGCCCTAGAAGAATCACCATCCCTTCAAGGCCTCAATCTGTCACCGGCCTGAATGATGCTGGTCTGGGTTGGTATGAAAATAGAGTACCCAAAAAAGAAATGATGCTATAATATGGTATATATATATATTGCATTATATTGCCCAAAAAATCATCTTGATCGCTATTGAATTGGCCATTCAGGGGGTATATACTGTCCCCAATTTTCAGTCACACCCATGTTTTGCAGATTCCTCTGAAGGTGAAATCTGCCCCAGCGCTAGGTCACCCTTGAAGCGGGCGAGGATCGAGTCCGACGTGCCTGAGCAAAAAAGGTGAGTTTTTGGAACATGACCCAAATTCACGACCCAAAAAGATGGGACATTAAAGCAACCCCAAAAAAGAGGGAAGAACCACTTTTCACTATTTGGTAGGATTTCACTATTCTATCTCTTAGGGGGTTGACATACCCTTCAATTGTTGCTTCAATACGTGTTTTTGAACTGGCAAACGTGCTAAAGATAAAATCTAAGCAATGAAACATAGATTTGACAATGTTCTTATGTGAATACATGTGAGTAATGGATGTTTCCCAACAAACATGATAGGTTCAACCTGATTTCTTAGGATCAACGACTTATAGGTTGTTTTGCAGGAAAATGTCAGAGTCCTACCAAAAACAGTTAAAGTAGCTAATTCATGTATGTAAATGAAAATCTACATTTATTCTATTTTAGTATGTAATGGGTAAGTACGGGTGTGCTTGGTCACCCATGCAAGAAACATGGTGATTTTCTGCCTCCAATGCCTTGCGATCTAAAATGGGCTGAGACGCACCCAAGACATGTCAGATATGATACCATCTGGTAAACTAACATAGCCATTGCAAAAATGTGGTTTATAGTGGATTTTCCCATTAAAAATTGCAATTTTCAATAGCTATGTTAGTTTACCAGAGGGTACAATGTTTGTGTTTTTCCCTGCTTGTACATGATTTGTAGAATCCCTTGGTTGACATAGCTGTGAAACATTTTCATTCACAGTAGGCACATCAACTATAAATGGACATAAATGGACCATGTTCAAAAATTAAGTATGTTAAATTACTGGAGGGTGCCTGAAAGTTCTTGGAATTGTATTTGAAAAAATGATGGCCAACCATTGGACTTGTGGGGTAATTACTCTATTTAGTTTGCAGCACATTGGTAAGGAAACCTGGTTGACAAGTCCATGATTTCCGCCAATGTCCCATTTCTCACCGGGTTGTGGCAGAGATGTACCGCAAACCAGCTGACTACACACCAGGTAACGTCACAAGAATGCGGGTCCCATCCTTCATGTTAAAGAAATCCATCAATTAGTACAAATTATTGCCAGAACCATCCGCGTATGTTTCCATTTGCCCTCAAGTCACTCAATGCATCGATGGTATTGATGATCGTGGGCGCACCCTTAGAAACTTCAATTAGATTGTTGTTTATTTTCAAAAAGCTTGCTTTGAGGCATATATTTATGTACATAATTAACTAAGGGTTGTCAACGTTTGGCCACGTGAAAATAACTTGACATGATGGATTTGTTCACCAAATTCTGATGGTCCAATGGCTGATCCATTGAAAATACTCGAGTTGGTTATTGTAACCTGGTTATTGGGGATTATGAACTGACCCATATGGGGGAAACATATCAACCAACTAGTATAACGAGATGGGATAGGGGTATTTTGAATGCCTCACATGTATTGAATGGCATTGAACCCCCCCCAGTTTTCTGTAGTAAGCACCTTTCTCAGTGGATTGCTGGATTATACCCATAGAATTCCCGCAGGTTAAGGTAACTCCCACTGGTTCACAACAGGAAGTGGTTCAAAAGGCAAATAATGCATGGTTGATGGGACCAACAAACCTGAGATAATAGCCTGGATCATCCAAATAAACCAAATAAGGTGTGTGTACGTCCAAGCGTGACCCAACAATCACCCAGTAAGCCAGGTCAATGGGTGTGATTGAAAATGGTGTATACCACCATTTCTGGCCATTTTAATGGGAAATGATGATCAACCCTGGGATTAGGGAGTCACCCATTTTTCAGACAAGTCGCCAAATATGTCATACATATGTGTGTGATTGAATTCTGGCTGACGTTGCTGTGAATTTTGGTTAGTAGAGGGATATGAGAATCGCATAGAATCGCCCCTTCAACGGCCATCCAAAATTAACAGATCCTGTACACTACTATTGGGAAGTGAGTAGTTCATTGAGATCTATGGATGTTTCTTAAATTGAGGTACCGCTTGTCACCATTAGACTTGGACAACTTGGGGGTCCTCCCATGACTCAAGAAGCCTCAATGTAGGACTTGACCCGTTCGAATCCCCATTAGATCTCACCTAGATTGGTGAAACACTATATTGCTGTGATGTCATATTTCCCAAAACTTATCCAGAGTGATGCAATTGTGTTTTTTTTGCAGACATTTGTTTGTAAAACTCATTTTTTAGGAAACAACATGTATGGAGGGTATCGGTCCCATTATGATATTCCTCCAATATTCCTCCTAAATTTATTTTGTACTCACTGTATTATGATATATTATACATAATATATATATATATATATACAGACACAGATATTGATATGTTTGCCGTCGACAAATCCTCAAGTCATCCCGATATATCGTTGCAGGAAGGCCCCCCGGCGTTGTAAATTGATGTATATAAATTGGTTTATAACCAATGCATAACCCCATCGGCCACATCTAAGATAGTAATCAGATAGTATATATATATAATTAGAGATAGTATAGATATATCCGCCTTACATCCACCCTAGAATCCATCCGTTAGTCAGGCTAGACACCAACTTATCTATCTGGGGGGGGGGGTATATATACTGTCCGTATCCGTCCCACAACGTTGCTGGAAGATCATGAGGCCACCGAGGGCAGCCCGGTCCAGGCCGGAGCTGTTGCCAGGATGGACATAGGGAACCCAAATGAACCCAAGCAGATCAGACAACACATGTTTCAGGATAGATGCCTAAAATAGATATTTCATGGTAGTTACCCTCGGGTAAATTAACATAGACCCTGCGAATAGCTATTTTTTAGAGAAAACTAATCTTCCAATCCCTTTCTGCCAGGGTCTATGTTAATTTACCAGAGGGTATTGATATTTATTTTCTGGTCAGGATGGTATCTGGTATAGATTGCCATTTCATAGGGGGATGCTACATGTGAACCTGCTGGGATCCCACCAGTTGTGCCCCCCAGTTGTGTCTAAGTTGCTATAGGTGTCATACCACCATCTATCTACTTATATGTATATAATCTGTATATAATCTATATAATCTATATTTATATATACTGACCATAAACCCCCAGTGAAGCTATTTGTGGACGGACTTAGCCAACTGGGGAGCATCACCCTGTACTGGTTGTACACTGGTACTGTCACGTTTGCTAACCATGTCATGTGGGTACGGGTCAAAATATGCAGCCAACAATTGGATGATTTACTCCCAAAAGAATGTGTGATGCCCCTGGTCATTCGATGTTTTTTCTAAATCCAATATGTCCAGTAGTGATCTTATTTTGTTCTATAAATGTATCATGCTTACCTACTGCTTCATCCCTGTCCCCCATGTTTCTCGGCAATTATAGCGAGTTCACTGGCCAATCTCACCATAAATGCGGTTCATGGTCAACAGGAGGAATCATCCGAAAAGTGACGTGTGCAGTTCAGTTTTCGGAAACACAAATTCTCCAGAATTCTTAAACCTGATCATGAATGGGATATGTTGAAACACGCATATAATTACAAACCATTCCGGGTTCTTGAATGCCCTCAATCTCCATCGGTTTTCAGCATTATTTTCCCCCTCGCTCCACAGCCTGCTGACAAATTGGATGTTGCGCCAGTTGTGTCGCTGAAGTCCGTATTGCAGGTGATACTCCATTGCATCTCCATGTATGATATACACACTATATCATATTATTCCCATATTTTGTTGGGTGTAGGTTACAACCCCCGTTTTTGTTGGTTTGAACATTGTTTTGCTTGCTTAAATCATTGTTTGTTCGTCAACCATTGTTGAGTATATGTTTTTGGTTGTTGCCTCAAACATGCCTTTGTTGTTAAATCACACTGTGTGTTGATCACATCACCACCTTTATTGTTTAAAACCACATATCTTATGTGATTTCATTATAGACATCGCAAATGTCTTTTCTCACCAGCTGTTGGTCTTGAGGCAGGGCGATTTCGACCTGATTCAGCACCCCCTAAACGCAATAGCCAGATGAAGCTTGGTTTTTGAGAAGAAGGGTTTTGAGTTTATTGTCTTGTAGCTCCCCACAAAGGTCCATGGCGAAATACCTTGGGATCCTTGGGAAAAAAAACATCATCGAACTACCAGCTTGGAAACACGTGTCTATTTGTTTGGATACTTGTGAGATCTTGTGAGTTTTTTGTTGGATATGGGCCAAAATTGGATACCCCAAAAAATGGATGGTGAGTACGATAGACAATGACATACAATGACCATCAATGACCCAATCTGTGGTCCCCTGGGTTTAAATTTTGATTCACGACTCATATCCAAAAAAATTCCAGGGGATCCCATCGGGGCGGATGTTGGCCCAAGATTTCACTGGGGAGTTCGTTACTTTAGGGTTAATATGTATAGGATTGTATAGGCTATATTAGGCTTTATTTAGGTTTGGTTTTGGGGTGATTTGGGTTGGGCTAATTTAGTGTTCTTTGAGGTTGAAGGATTCTCAAAGGTTTTTAGTTCAAGCCTCAAAACACTGCAAACTGACTAGGGAGAACATATTTAGGGCATGGGGCTCTGGCACTGCCTTTGAAAGGGGACTTTGGCACGGTCTTGGGGCAATATGTAGCAACCCAGCAGGTTGCAGTCCCACATGCAATTCCGTCGATTTCGTGTTTTTGTTTGGCGTTGCTAAAAAGATCGGGGGCTCCGAAAATCCCCGAAAATCCCGTCATCCCAAAATCTTCTGAGATCTGCGAAGAGTGGCAACTCCGTGAAGTCCAAGCATACCATTGCCTCCGTGGTGACTTGACTCATTCTATGATTCTAAGATGGGTACAATGTGGGGGGCCTTTTCAAAGGCCCCAAGATAGCTAAGTTGGTTTACAAGTAGGTTGACTGTCAGATTTGTGGTAGGTATATGGATTTTGGTAACTAGGTACTGCAATGGTGCTTGTAAACCAACTTCTAGCTGGGGGGGGGCATCACCATCACCTTGTAACTGCAAGATGGTGCCTCTTGTCAGTTATGTTTGCTTTTCCTAAAATGGAGGTACCCAAAAATGGATGGTTTATAATGGAAAATCCTATTAAAATGGATGATTTGGGGGTACCCCTATTTTAGGAAACCTCCATACAACATTCCATAGACTATAAACCCAACATGGATTTGAGCACCAGAACACTATAGGGAACCTTGCTGGTGACTTGACGGGACTTGACCGGAACATATCTCTTGGAATACTGGCTAAGGTTGTCCATTGGCAGGTGGTTGGGGCGGGTTTCAAATAATATTAGATAATTAGTTTACATCTACTGGAAATCACCCTGCAAACAATACAGTTAGATTTGGTTCCTACCAAATTCTGTTGATTCGGATGTCTGTTCTGCGTATGCTTTGGTGAATATGAACCTCACGAATTCATTTGCTTGAGGCAGTTGATGGTTCGGAAGAGGCAGTTGAGCATGCTAAGATATGGTTGGTCCAGAAATTGAGTTACCCTCTGGTAAACTAACATCATAGCTATTGAAAATGGCTATTTTTTAGTGGATTTTCCGATTTTCCCATGAAAAATGGTGATTTTCCATAGTTATGTTAGTTTACCAGAGGGTATATAGAGATTCAATCGCCGTGAAATGATGACGAAAAATGTGATGTTTCAGCAGCTAGTGATAGCTAGAGACGCCCGCGGCAAGGCAAGTGCAATCAGCAGTATGACCAGTTTGGCTGAAGCAGGAATGCATTTTGAGCAACCTGACCGGGCAAGTTGGGGCGAATTCTGCTTGGTGGTGCCAGCAGTTCAGCAATTGGCTAGTATTTGCGATATTTTGCGATATATATATATATATATTGATATATATACATAATTACTATTGATATTATCATCATTATTACTATTGTTATATGTATACATATGTACGCACCTAAGGTAGAGTCTTAGTTCTACTTGTAAAATCTTGTGAATAGTTATACTTATATGATATTTACAAAGCACTTAGTAGATTGGATGGACATCCAAATAAGGATCAGCCGCCCAAAGAAACGATGGCGCAAGGGAAAGCACCCCCAAAGGGGTGTCTTGGATCCCTTTCCCGATTCAGAGTGGGTTTACATCCAATATTTATACAATTATATCAATTATACATATATACATACAGTCATCCTGGAGTAGATAGAATATGAGAATTTCAATAAATCCTTCCCGAAATGGGAATCATATGTGAAATCCATAGTCTATCTACTTCAAGATAAATAAATGTGATGTAGTATACATGAGTGCCGGTGATGATAAATGACCAGACCAGTCCCTGAGTCCTGAGAATGATGGGGTTCGAAGCACCCAAGGTCGTCCCAATAAAATGGGAATAGGTCTGGGGGGTTCCTGACAAAAGGCTTGGGACAGTTTCTATGGTTGTGAACTTTCGGAACATTGCCCAGCCCGTCTGTCCGTTTCGTTTTTTCATTTTGATGATTCGAAAGGCCAAACTTTTGACATATCGCACGGTTGTCGTTGGGCTGAGAGGAGCCATCCCGTGCGGATGGGGATTAAGGAAAGCACACCTACAATATGTGGAGTTTAGCGGAGATGAACAAGGTACTGGTGATTATCACCATCCAAGATGGAGATTTCCCATAAACCAACAATCAGGTCGGATTGTTTCATATTTGTTTCCAATTGGTCCAACTGTTAATTCTCAGTCAAGCAGTAGTGGAATGTTTTACCAAAGTTACATCCATATGTTTTGTTTCTTTAAAGAACATATTTATACAAACGTAGTTCATAACCCACTTACATATGGACTATATACACAGTTATGCATGGGTTATATACATATGTATGTATGTATGTATCTGGGTCATAAACCAGTATGCGTTTGGCACTGCCCAATGTGCTCATGTTAGATCCCATCAGATCCCATTTCCCACTGTCTCTCCAGGGTTCCTCGTTTTTTTCCTTATTGCAACCCCGAAAAAGATCAAAATCAGTGCAAATCCCACCAAAAGAGTGATTACTTAGGGTGGGGTACTGTAACCCTCCCCCCAAATATGTCCAAGTATATCCCCATTAAATCCTCATAATATCCCCGCAGTTGTTGGTCAAATCTCTTATCGTTCCCTGGGTGTTCCACTATTTCCCAGTTAGATGTCATGATTCACGATACCACAAAATGGTCTGTCTTTTGTTGGCTATATCATATGATTTCCCGTGGCATCCCCTATACCAAATATTCTGGTAAATTAACATAGACCCTGCCAGATAGGGATTGGAAGATTAGTTTCCTCTAAAAATAGCTATTCTCAGGGTCTATGTTAATATACCAGAGGGTAACATCCCATCAAATCCTATCATTTCCACCGGTGTTTGGTCCATCTCTGAGGCATCATTTTTCTGTAAATGCCTCGCTGCGGCCAAAGTCTCCTGGCGAAAAACTCCAACCCACGGTAAAATGTCGCCACCCTTTGGGGAATCAAGATCATGCCTACCTCTTGATCTACTTTACCTAGCCCAAATTGACTCTTCTGTTTATCATATTTGTTTGGGAGTTTCTATGTTGGTCCTGCCATTTTCAAATGTCATTCTCGAATGTTGTTGCGATGATTGCAGCAAAGTGAGGGTTTTTTCGCCACCAGTGACTTCAACTTCCTGATAGCGGATGTATTTTTGACCCTAAAAACAGGGTTGTGAACTTGAGAGAAACCAGGATCCAGCCCAACTCTGGGCGAAAATTGAGTAGCCCTAAATCCATGGCTCCCTGGTGAAGTTTCGCCACGCCTCCAGGATTGCCACGATTGGAGGACAGAGGAAGGCTCCCGCGAAGAAAATCTCCCAAAGCTCCCAGAAGAAAATCTCTCAAAGCTCCCAGCAGTCCAAAGATCGCGAGACTGTGCTTTCCAACCTGACTGCCAGTGCCTTGGGCAAGACGTGTTGGAATGTGTTGGACCAGCCATTTTTTTTTAGTTTACGTTGTTGATTGCTGGTTTATCTCAATATTGTTCAAGAGAATATAGATATATAACTTCAAGTTAAGAGGGTCTGGTGTTGGAAAATTGTCAGATTGCGTGTTTGCTTCAATTTGGAGTTGAGAGCAAGCTAAACCAGTTCAGTTATTATTCTTTCCGGAGGGAATCGAGGGGTTAGCCAGAAGCAAGGGGGGAGATTTTCGGAAGTGGAAGCAACATGCAAAAAACATGCGCGATGGATGATTTCTGCGGTATGCCAACCCAGGATTAACAAACCCCCAGTGTATTCAAAGGCATCGTCTCATTTTAAGATCATATGTTCAGTTCCATATTCAATGAATCAACATAATTTCAATGCCCGGGGTTGGCAGTACCTTTAGGCAGTGAAAGTGCCTGCTGGGAGATGATTGAAGCTCTAGATTCACTTCTGTGGTTCTTTCAGTTGGCTAAAAATAAGCGGTACATCTCAACAGTAAATGACACAAGTCAGGCACAAGATGGTCACTCATTTCATGGTACGCAGTGATTTGTTCCGACAAAACGATGGTGGATTCTCAGAGTCGTTGGTCATATCACCCAATAAGCGGCTGTGCACACTTTACACGTCTTCAAAAGACATTAATGTCACAACCCTTGTTCTTGTTCTTGTTCTTGTTGTTGTTGTTGTTGTTGGTCGTTTGTTGCTGGTTGTTATTGGTTGAATCCACTTCAATTTCACTGTTTTGCAGACTTGCCACAGTCTTCCCTCCTAACCACCCCTTGCCCCGGTGATTTCTGACCCAGATACAGTGCAAACGACCACAGCACCTTGGTGATATATGTGGGTTGCCAGGCAAAACCCCGATGCAAAGTGTGGAGAATTGTAGAGATATGTGGGATATGGAATGAACATGAACCGAAAACTGTATGGAAACATGGATTTTCTAAGTGCCTTTGAGGGTTCCGCGTGAAGATAATTTGAGTGTTTCCCGTGCTAAAATCCATGGAATACCCCGTGGAAACTCGGCATTAGTTTTTGCCCTGCTGCAATCTGACCTGTTCCCATACGTTGACCCATGTTTGAATGAAACCATAGTTTGCTGAATGTATCTATAAACTCTGGGCTTATATCCCAGCGTATCGAATTTGGAAGGTAGTGCATCATTCATCCGTACTTGTAGAAATGTTTATTGGAAAAAAGCAGGAATTCCGTTCATGAAAATGGGATGTCCATCCCCCATGTCCAGCTTGACCATTGTTCATGCATGCCAAGATCAAAAGTATGATTGGTTGTATAGTCATATTGGGGGATGGTCATCCCACCACATGGAAAATTTCCATAAATTTCCCATGTATAGATGATTTATAGATGATTTAGCTGTTGAAAATTGAAAATGGTGATTTATCCATAGTATCATAGCTATGTCATAGCTATGTCACCGGAGGATTACCCAGTTTTCGGAATCGCACGGTCCAAATGACCTGAGGATGGCATTCGATGGTGGGTTCCGCCAGGCCACGAAACTGGGGGAGTCAGCTGAGATTAATTTCTGACTCAATCATTGGGGTACCTAGTGAAAATAGCCATTGAAATTTTAGGTTTTCCCATGAAAAATGGTGATTTTCCATAGCTATGTTCGTTTACTGGAGGGTATATGATTGTGTCACCCAATTTCCCAAGGATCCTCAACTTGGCCATGATTAAGAACAATTCATTGTTTTTCCATTTTTTTGCGAGGAAACGAGAAGGTAACAAGGTGTTTAACAACTTAGAATTTGGGCTATGAAACCGGACATCAATGATGTATGGCGGTTGATTGGTTGGAAGGTTGCTCATGAAGTCTGAGTTATACGACCTAGTGGATTAGGGTTATGAACAAGGTGGGATAGACAATAGGCGTATTTTTGATAGCTCGTCTAGGTGTGTCCAGCAAGAATTCGGGATACTGCCGATTGACGGCCATGTGAATATGATATACAATTTCCTATGAAATACTGATATTTTTTTCACAACAAAAGCAGACAAAAATCCATGGTACCGTAACTTGGTACTTTAATTGGATGTTCACCAAGACATTGAGATAGACACGGATGATTCAATGGGCTAACAACAACCATCAACCTGGTATTGTGCGGTATGAATCAGCAGTTATCGAGTATTTCCATGAATTTCCCGGGCAAACAGATTGGCTGCGTAGTTCAACAGGAAATATGGGGATATCGAGGTAATGTAAGCATGAAAGAGCGGCTCTACCTCGGTGTATGGACCAATTGGTGACGAGTTGGTCAACATGTCCTGTTTGGTTGCCCTCTTTTATCGATGGGAATTCATCACTTGTTAAAGATCAACTGTTTGTAGAGTGAATTTTGTATAATGCACGACAGTAGCGGATTTAATGAGATATAGTATACAGATACATATGTATACAGATGTTTATGTGCTTGATATCAAAAATGTATGTGTGTGTATGTATGCATGTATAAACATACATATTACATGTGACTATCCAATTTCTCAATAGGATGCGCAGCCAAGTCATGACACTTTCTCTGCTCGCCGGTTTTCGAGGCTACCGCCTGCCAGCCTTGCTGATTTCAGTTGCATATTTTTGCAGCCATTGCAGCTACATGTCACTTGGACTCGCTGCAGTGTTGCTGGGGATTCAACAGACAGGGGGATTATGGGATTTAACTGTGCCACTTAAAGCACCCCTTGGGATGTGTTGGTAGAAAGTACTGTGAAGATTATATGTATATAGTTTGTAAATACCAATCCCAAACGAGTCATAGGACCCACCCTTCACTTGATCCATGGAACTGGGAAATCGACCGTACATCCTCTTGTATTTGGGGTTGAGTATGGACCATTTTGTTGTTGGATCTCGGAGCAGGAACCCGGCTCGGCTTCCGGCTTCACTGGTGTTTGTTTCACGAACACAAAAAGGATCTAGAATTCTCGGTCACTTTGAGTCTGGTTTCCATTGATTTCCATTGTGTTGCTTCATGTTTGACCCATATAGTCAGATGTTTGTAGGAGATCATCCCACTTTGAGTATACCCTCTAGTAAACTAACATAACTATGGAAAATCACAATTTCTAATGGGAAAATCCACTATAAATGGTCCATTTTCAATAGCTATGTTAGTTTACCAGAGGGTAACTTTTCAGGATGGCAACCTCCATGTATGCACTCTACTACCGTGAGCAGCATGGTCTCTTGGCTCACACAGCGAAACGGCGCGGCATGGCATGGATCCATGGCTCTGGAAGGGCAACAAGCTGGGCAAGCCTCAGTTTGGAATTACTATGTATATTATAATTATACTATATATATATATATATGTGTGTGTGTACTGTATATATATATATATGCTATTATACACATGTACATAAACGTGTACGGTATACACACACACATATACAATCATATACACATGTGCACATGTACATGTACATTTATATATAATATATATATATATATATTATATATATATATTATATATATATTATATATATTATATATTATATATATATATTATATATATTATATATATATATATATATTATATTATATATATATATTATATATATTATATATATATATATATTATATGTATATATGTATAATTATTGATATTATATACGTATTATGTACGCACAGTCAATCACCCAGAACATGGGAATAGGTCAGCATCGGAAATCACATGGTAGTCAGATGTTTGGGGTCCGGAACTGCGTTTGGAAGTGAGTTTTAGTATTAATTTTTAGGATATCCTCTGGGTACCCCTCAACCCTTTTTGTTACGGCGAAGATTAAACCTTTCCCCTTACCCACGATTTCCAGGACGAAAAGATGGTTTGAATGGATTGATTGGCCAGGCAATTACAAGCAGCCATGGTTTCTACATTCTACACATGTTGGAGGTTCCCCTAAAAGCTTGGCTAATTCTGGGAGAGCTGATTTTAGGTGTGCAGGTTCTCACATGTCAGCCAGACCTCTGGTAAAGATGCTCCGTCGATGGTAAGAACACCCCCTACAGATCATAAGATCGGACTTCTATGAGAAGATCCGATGATCTTTACAAGTTTCTGTAGGTGTTTATTGGTGTCAGGAGATTTATTTCTCAACATAGCCAGAAATTCAATACTTACTTCATAGCAATCACGTTGAGGATCACCCCTAACATCACCCAAAAGAAACTGACATCAGGTAGGCTGTTTGAGAAAAGATTGATTTTGGGTTCAGTAAGGCTCCCACCAAGTGATCTGACTTATGTGTGATGTGATTGTATGTGGCTGGGTTATTAGATGTTATAGCCTCTTTGCTGTAGCTGGAATTTACTGCGCATATCTGCGCATCATGTTCCTCGTTTTCTTTTGTGGTACTGTATATCATTCTAATCCCCTTGAAGACATTCTTCGTCTTAGGTATGGATCTCGGTCAAGATGGCAGTATCCCACCAAATTTGGATCATCAATTATGAACCCAACTTGAACTTTGTTTTTGTCTGCCAAAGCACTACTGTATTAACACATGCCCAAAACTACAATCGTCTACATATCCCAGTGTTTACCATGTCTATTGGTTCAGTCCCCGTTTATTGTTGATTCAATCCCAGTTTATTGTTGCTTAACCACAATTTCTACTGGTTGTTCCTGGTTTTTGGATGTTTAATCGCAGTTTTGTCTCTTTAAATCCAATTTGTGTTGCGTAGATATCCATGTTCTTTTGGCCCAAACCCCATTTTCGCTGCTTTAACCACGTGTCTTACGGGTTCAATGCCGACATTTTTTGATTTGTTTGGCAGTTTAACTCATGTTTCTTACTTCTTAACTTCCCTTTTTGCTGAACTCCCGAGTTTTGAAGCTTCACCAACACTAAGGGCCCACGCGACCGAGGCTGGTCCATGGCCATGTACGCGGGCTTCTGCCAGTGTGCCGGGGAGAACCTGGCAGTGCCTTGGTTTGCGAAAAAGGTGAGCACTGTTCAAAACCTCAGTTGGCTGATGATTGTAGAGGATTACCCTCTGGTAACTTAACATAACTATGGAAAATCACCATTTTAAATGGGAAAATCCACTATTTCTATGGCCATGGCTTCAATTGCTATGTTGATGCACCAGAGTGTATGGTGGATTATGCTATCTCAATATATTGTGGATTATCCCAAATCCATTGTGGAAACCCATGGGAAATCCTTTGAAATCCTATTAACAAACCAGTAGAATGTAATAGCAGAGGGTTTTGATCACTGCGCATTTGTTGATTTTCGCAATAGGAAATCCACCACTTTGGAGTCCACGTGCCAACAACATGAAAGATTCCCGGACCTCTTCCCCAACTCGCACAGTATCCGGATGTTGAGCTTGTCCATGTTGGAAATGTTCTTCGGTTGGCTGATGGGCCATCACCAGTTCCCATCTTTGTTCGGTGGTACATCAGGTTTCCCGCCTGTAAATACGCCCGATTAAGGAACCAACTTAAAGAATAGTGGGTTCTCACAATGTGATACTATGTGATAATTCATGATAATTCCAATTCCAATGATTCCAATCATAAATGGTTTCCCCAATATTGATAAAGTTGTTCATTTATGAATACGGGGTTCACATTCGCCATGACTTCCTTAAACCATGACTTCCTGATCAATGGTCCATTCAGGTAAGTCAAATAGGGCTCCTTTCAGTCCAATACCTTATGAATATAGGATACAGGCACTTATACTCACTGTAGATCCTGGTTTGGAGCTGTTGAAACCAGGTTAGCTGTGGTTTTTGCAGGGGGCATTCGTATATATGTATTTCCCATTATACATCCTATCGTATCCCATGGGTGTACTCAAATTTTGGCAAAACCCGTACGGCATCGAGGACCCGCGAGCCATGGGTTTGTGAAACATGATGCATTCGGAATATTTGGTCCCCCTCTTTTGGAAAAAAAATGGTTCTATCTGAGAAAATGACAATTAGTTTTGGATAGACAAGGGTAGCCCTGCTTACCTGGGGTGGGTTTGTCTGAAAAAGGATACCTCAAAATATATACATCGTCTATCACCATGGTCTTAAGTGGTTTTTTTTGGGCATTCTCCATATTTTCAGACAACCCGGCCCCAAATCATATTGCTGGTTCATATCACCATGCTATCCCCAATACCACCATGGTACCCCAAGTATTAGCATCATTTTCCTGTCATGTCCCAACCATTAAAATCATATTCCTATATACAGTATATCCACATGGTATCACCATTCTGAAAGGGTAATCCAGTGTTCATGTAGCAACCCCAGTTAAACTGCTAGCCACCTTGCCCCTCGGCCATCGATTCCTTTTACAGGGCATCGCCATGCGGTTGGTGTCCACACCTTTTGGCTCTACAGCAGAGGCCGGAAGCCGAATCCGTGGCTTAGAACCTTTACATACCCCCTGGTAAACTGTTACATAACTAAGGGAAATCACCATTTTTCATGGGAAAATCCACTATTTCTATGGCCATGTTCAATAGCTACGTTTAATTACCAGATGGTAATATGTAAACTCATCCTCTATGCCCATGAACAGAGCTGAGGTATTTCATATGACCCACTAGCGATGCATGAGATGAGTACCTTTTGGAGCATACCCCCAGTCCCTCCAACACCCCAAATGAATCTGTGGGTTTGTTGAAAATTTCTTTGAATCTGGATGTGGATCAATACCAAGATATGAAATACACGTTTTATCCATTTCTAGGGGGCAGTTATCTTGAACAGAAAGGGTACAGGCTTTGGATCCAAAAAAAAATACGTCGCTGAGGAAATTTGCATAATTATACAATTTAAGTTTGTACCCTCTGGTAAACTAACATAGCTATTGAAAGTTGCCATTTATAGTGGATTTCCCATTAAAGATGGTGATTTTCCATGGCTATGTTAGTTTACCAGAGGGTAATTACCATGCATATGAACAACTTGCTAGCTGGGATGATGTCCATGGGTTCTTCTCATTTATAAAGCCACAAAGGTGGGGTAGAATCCCCCATTTTGAGTCAAACCCGACCCGTCACCCCATAGATGTTCCTTTCCACTGATTGCTTGATTGTCATAGAGGGGTGAACCCCAGTGAACCATCGTTTGGCATATGTATACAGTATATATGCATATATTTATTGTAACGCCCGAAAAGGTAGGCAAGCTTCATTTTACCACTAGTTGGCAGTTGATTATTATTTTATGTTCTGTTCATGTTTTCTTGGTGGTTGCCCTCAAAAACATGTACTGTACAGTAATAACTGCATGTAAATGGTATTAGCCGGCCGGGTCTGTTTTTTAAATGGGCAAAGATTTCTTATGAATAATCATTTGTCAAAGTTAAAGACGTCCCAGTGCCATGTTTGTTTATCTTGAAGCAAGATATTTGAAAATCCACAGAAGGTCAAATTCATGCTTGAGTGGCTGAATTGTCTATTGAAATCGTTCTTTGGGGATATTTGGGTATATATTTGCAAATTGAGTCATCAAAGGACTCATGGCCTCATGGCTTCCTCAACTGCTCGATTCGCCAAACCATCAATGCGCAATGAACTGGAAGAAGACACAATTCTTCAGTGTTGGCACGGGCAGGGTGAAGGAGTGCTGACCCCATGGAACCGGGAACGCGTCCGTGAAAAATGCCGTTTCGGGACATTTCTCGATTCGGAGCTAGCGAAGGTGTCGCAATGTACCTGAGCTGGAAGCGCTGGGGGTCCGGCTTGCTGGGCTATGCATTTTCTTCTGCCATGCATCTATCTGTTGGTCTCAGTGGCCGCGGAATGCTGCTGCAGAACTGTAGTTCGCCATGAATTGCATAACGCTGACAAAAAAACACATTATATATATATATAGATATAGTATACATATACACCCCATTTTTTATATAGTTTGTGTATATCGTAATTGTATCCCCGTTACTGTATATCCCCAATATCTTTTTATGGACTTCCCAACATTACCAGTAAATTGGCTCCCCATAATATCCCCCCCCTACTGTAGCATATCCCCATGATCTCCGAAATTCGCTGTATTCACCTCTATTCTGATCATTGGACGCAAGCAGTTAGATCACCATATGTTTCAATGGCCAAACACGGCCCTGCCTCACATGTTTCACCGCTGCCAGTCGGTCGAAGAGAAGAGTCCATGCACCTTGGCGCAGTTTCAACGTGGCAATGGAGAATCCTCCATTGAGCAGTCAACTAATGCAGTGATTCTTACTTGTGCTTAGTAGGGAGGGAATGACCTAACAATCATCTCACTCCCATCCATTCCCCCATTCCCTACTAAGCACCAGTAAGGATTTCAATGTTGAATCAAACCAATGCAATGAGTTATTAAGTGGAGCACCGTTTCTTGTTGGCTACACCTGGGATGATCCTCAAACTGGAGTATCCAAGATTGGCCATCAGTTGGGTACACAAAAAAAACACATTACCCTCTGGTAAACTAGCATAGCTATTGAAAATGACCATAGAAATAGTGGATTTTCCCATTAAAAATGGTGATTTTCCATGGTCATGTTAGTTTACCAGAGGGTAATTCATGTGGAACGAAACAGACAATGGAAACCCCAAATGTTGGGTTGGCGGTTGGCTGTCCAGGCAATTTCATGCTCAATAAAGTTGCAATTTTCGGGGTCAAGATCTCGAGACAACCCCAGATGGGTATCGGTCAAAATGATCGAACCCCGAAAATAAGATAAAACATTACCGTTTTATGCAAACAATGCATAACAATTGCACATGTGTGTCAGCTGGGACGGGATATCGCCCTTTTTGGCCATACCCAGATTGTAGGCTGGAGCAGAATTTGTCGTTCAAGTAGGGGGAAAAAAACAACTACGGTGGTATCAACGAACATGGCTGGATGGGTTTCGGACTGATTTTTTTTTTGGATTTGGATGGGTTTACTAAATATCCTTTGACGGTTCTACCCCATGGCCATATCACTTGTAAAATGTCCCACATGTTCTCTGCTTGCTTGATTCGTCCGGAAACTGGGCAATCATCATACATCAATTTGGACATATCAGGATGGAGCCCGAACGTCAAAAGAGCTCCACACATACGGCGAGTGATGATGATAGCTGACTTGTCAGCTCTGGCTTTGCCGCGCGGGGCTTTGCAATTTGGGTTGAAGCGCTTGCGAGTGCTGGTCAGATATGGGTCTTTCTATGAGGAAATAGAAGGAGGTTCTTCGGTCGAAGACTATCCGATGGGATGGTCTGCTGCAGGGAATGTCATAGTTCTGCAGCCAACGAAGACGGCTATGACATTCTGTGATATCGATCTGGGACGCTAGATCGACGTACCTGTGTTTTCCGCTATGGCAAGGGGCTAAGCCAAGAACCCCATTGGTCACCTATTCGTGCTGTCAGGTACTTTTCACATAAGTAACCCTCAAGGCGACTACTACCTCCTCGTAAGATACCAGAGTTTTTCTCTATCATCAGTGTGTGTTTTTGTTGATAGCCAAGAATATTTTTTTGCTGTGTATGGTTTGCCCAACCTAATCAATGTCAAAATTGTGTGCATTGCCCCCCGCAAACATACTATTGCACTAGTAATTTGTAATATCTATATCTTGGGATAAAAGTTGCCAAACATACTTTTGGGGAGTGAAACCATTCAGTATTGCCGAACAAATTGCCTAATAATTGAAAACGAATACATAATTGGTCGTTTTGGGACCCTTCAAGTTGCCTAAGTGAAAGCAAATAATTACACAAGTTCGCCTTGCCACTTGTATTGCTGGACAAATTGTCTAATTCAAAACAAATACATAAGTTTACCTTGCCATTTAAATATTGCTGCGAAAACAAATATATAGATAAGTTCACCTTGCAATTTTGCTGAACAAATGGCCTAAATGAAAACGAATACATGAATTCACTTTGCCATTGTAAAATAAGTATTACTGAATAAATTGCCTAATTGAAATCATGTTACGAAAGGTTCTTGCATGTGAGTATTGCCCAACAAATTACCTATAATTGAAATTATTGAAAATGAATAAATGTTGGGATTTTTTTTGCATTTCAGTATGTCGAACAGATTGCCTACTTGAAAATCAATACATATTGAGAAAGCTTTGCGCTTTGGCATCCCCCCAGAAAAAGTCAGTGTCTTTATAGGGGGCAAAACATTGTTGTTTATAGTGGTTGTGAGGTGGTTCAAGGCTACCCCATTTATATAGTTGTTTTTCCGTTGTTTTCATTTTTTAATAGGGGATCAACAAAGAAATCTATGCCTATGCATTCTTGAGATCTTTGAAGTCAAATTCAAGAAATCAGGATGGTAACAAATCAGGAAAAACTGAGAAACATGTAGATACCCAAAAGAACGGTTATGGTACTCTACTATTGGGTGAATTTAGTATTTCCTCCCGGGATTTGGCATACTTTCGCGTGATGGGGAAAGGCAATGCCAACAGTAGGTCAACCTTGGGGCCTTGGTGAGGGCCAATCGTGGGACAACCAAACGATGTGTTTGGGTTGAGACTTCAGGCCACCTATTGAACGTCTTGGATGGTTTCTCTGCCAAAAAACTTGGATCAAATCATTGGTACCTGACACGGACCTCACCATGATGGCGAACGGGGAATCGACAGATTGTTTGATCCCTTGTGGTCCAAATACTCTCTGAGAGGGTGCTGGGACCCAGAAAAAAAAAACATTCTGGATCTCCAGAATTGGTTTAAGGGAGTCTCCCTTGATCATTTCAATCCATGTATACCCATGTTTGGTAAAAAAAAACAAACCGCCGTTTCTTTTGGTTTCTTTGTAAGAAATCCATTTATTTGTTGTATTGCAATCCAAGTTGATAGAGAGACTTATCCCAGATACAGATACTGCTCAGATCAGATTGATAATAAGTTGCCCAGACAGATCTGTGTCGCAGGTTGGCGACGTCTCTCCAATTTCTTGTTCTCCAAGCCCTACGATGTGGCCTGGTGCCTCTTCTTCTGGGTCTCTTGGCATTGGCCATGTCAAATTCCAGCTGGTTGGTTGATAGGTGGGGGTTGTTCACATGGACCTAGACCCGAGACGGAGCTAAGGACGGTAAGGTAAGGATTCTGATGGTGAAAAACCGTGGTATACCAATTGCCTACACTGGAACCCCAGTCCATCAACCCACCCAGCTAACCTGGTGAATTCAAAAATAAACCATCCCCAAGTCGGTACAAACCCCCAAAACTGGAGGTTGATTATTGGGTTTACCACAAGATTGGACTTGTGATTTGTTTCATTCATCTTGATTCCCCAATTGTTTAGTGGATTTTAGTGGTATTATCTTCCAGGTAAATTCCATTGAACAAACCGCCTAGCCAAATGATGATGTGTATGATATACCAAACCAAGGATATCAGTGTTCTTGTTTTTTTTGGGGGTGCAGATGTGGATGTGGCAGCAAGCAACAGCAGGGTTGCTCCCAATGTTGGGGGCCGGAGCAAGACCTATACCCAAGCTGGATAGAAACTCACGATCCAAATCAGCTCGGTGTTGAACATGGATCAATATGGATCCAGAATGGAGCTGACGATCACCAGACAACGAACAAAAATGCTGGAAACCAATATTCAGTGTGCACTGAGGAAGTTGTGGCACGAGAAAATTCTAAGCCTTCAGTGCTTACACCTTGCAATCCTGTCATTTTGGAGCACAACCCACCTTTCATGATCGGTCGAGGCTGAGGTTCGCCAGAAATCGCCAGAGATCCTACCTACGGGGATCATTCCTCAGCTCACTAGGCAAAAGAAATACCAGCTGTCCATTGATGAAGTTCAGCTGGTATCTGTCTTTCTATTGAAATTTTGAAGCCATGAGGTAAACACGTGACTGCATGGAAAAAATAGGGAGGTCATTTCAAATCTATCGTTTCTTTTCGGGAGTTTCTCTCTCTCTCAGGGCGCGGCTTCACCAGCCGGAAAAGAAAACGAGAGGCTAATATGATATTTTAGGTGATGCCAGATGTTTTTCCCACTTAAGTAGTGATTTTCCAGCGCTCCTTAACTACAGTGCAGATGGGTTCCATTGTATGTGTGGTTTCAAAAGACTACATTCGCTGATGGAATTGCTGCTGTGCACACCCCAGCTCAGCAGTTGCCAAACGTACTCACCGCGCAAGCGCTTGGGGATGCAACTCTGCTGTTACGGCATTTATCAATGGAGTGAAAACGAGAACAAATCAACCACCGAGTATGTTTGTTTAATGGTTTGAGTTCCCATTGGCTACATCCCCAGATGTTGTAAAGATCTGCGACTTAGCGGGTAAATTCAGCATATACCATGGTTCACTCTGAGTTCAATCCTAATATTATTTTGTGGTTGATTTCCCCTTATACATGTGCATGATGCTTATTTGTTTGTTGGATGTCCACGTCTAATCCATGGTACTACTTAGCCACCTACAGTTCTCCTCCTTCATGCCTCGCTAAGGCGTGTTTGAATGCAGGTTTCATGTCACTTGGCTGGTTTTGTTGGATAATGTGAGCTACATTCTGCGGAAAACATTTGGAGCGCCCACTGTGGGCACATAAATCGGGATATCACCAAAGCAACTCGGCTAATATATGGAGGACATCGAAGATTCGCAATGTTTTTTCAATGGTCCATTCAAGTCCCGGAAGATGAGGTATTGTGCAACACAAAACCGATGTGTTGGTGTGATATTTCCATTTGCAGGCCTTCAAGAGGCCTTCAAGATTTGCTGTGGATGATGATCATATGTAATTGTGATGACACATGATATGTATACATGACATACATATGTATATAGTTGTATATATATATAACATGTACAAATGATTTGATGATGTTACTGATAATACTTGATAATACTACAAAAAACATTGTCAACATGATCAGTCTTATATGTCCAATGACAATAGTGATGAACATGCAAATTTATCTTTTGTTTTCAGCGACCTGTCATTGCATTGGACTTGCCTATGTATGCATTTACCACATGTTCTTATTAAATAATTTGACTTTCAGTAGGTTACTGCCACGAACTTGGATTTGTTGTTTTTTTTGGGGGATGATGCTGGAATTTAAAATTCATGGTGTGTAATTGGTTGATTTTACCTGAAACATACTCTGTGGCAATTCAATGTGGCTGGCGAGAATAATCACACTTTGACAGGGACCACATGGGATATTCATCCACAGAAGTATGCGGTTTTCCTGCCAGCGAGGTCAACTGGAGAATATTTTGACCCCATTTTGTTGATTATTCCGGTTGTTACTTAGCTTGAACCCTTCATGAACCCTTCCGCAACTTATCATCCCAGTACTTCGACGGAAAGTTACCCAACAACGAAGAGCTTTGTGGGAAGTTACCCAGTGAACCCTGCAAAATACATGTTCCCTAAATATGCAGGTACATAAAAAGAAGTGGATGCCCCAGTAAGGCCTATTTGATGTGAAGATTCATTGCCTTACATATTATATGGATGGCTTAGATAGACATTGCCACTTCCTTTCCTTCCTGATCCCTTCCGGTACAGCTGTTTAATTTTCCGTAGAGTCAACTGGCCAAAGATCCAACCGGCATACCGATCCATCCTCGTCCAGCTATACCAGAATGGTGGTTGGGGGTCCTGTTACTTCCAGTTGTTTCCTGCTTTGCTACATAGACCTGGCATGACCTGGCGCATGTCAGGAACCTCCAATTTGGGAACCTGAAAGGATGGAAGAAATCTTCTATATATTATATTTGATCTTACTATTTCCTGGTGTTTGTTTCCATTTTGTCTATCTTTTTTTGGGTTTGCTATAGATATGAACTGGGAAACTCCACCAGGTTTCATATTGTGGCTTATCTACGGCTTTTCTTGTACCTTGCAATATTTTATATTTATCCACATTTGTCCTGTATCCTGGAAAGATCGTGTTTGTTTTTAGATACATTTTCGAGTGATCCCCACCATGAGACTTTCTTTAGCTAATAGTGTGATACAGATTTTGACATTCTTTCTGGCAAAACTTTCTGGCAGGGAAGAGGAGGAGAGGACAACTCTGATGAAATCTAGAGACCTTCGGTCTCTAGATTTCATCAGAGTTGTCCTCTCCTCCTCTTCTTCTTGGCATTCTATCTGACATTTTCTCTGACATATGTTCTGCCATTCTATCTGACATATGTTCTGACATTCTATTTGGCATTCTTTCTGGCATTCTTTCTGGCATATTTTCTGACATTCTTTCTGGCATTCTATCTGGCATTCTATCTGACATATGTTCTGACATTCTATCTGACATTCTTGCTGGCATTCTATCTGGCATTCTTTCTGGCATTCTATCTGGCATATCTTCTGACATTCTATCTGGCATTCTTTCTGGCATTCTATCTGGCATATCTTTTGACATTCTTTCTGGCATTTTATCTGGCATTCTATCTGGCATTCTATCTGGCATTCTTTCTGGCATTCTATCTGGCATTCTATCTGGCATATCTTCTGGCATTCTATCTGCCATTCTTTCTGGCAATCTATCTGGCATGTATACAGTGTATACAGGTTGAAGTCCGGCAGTGCCCACTGCGATCTGGAGCTGGCAGATGAAGTCCGGCAGTGCCCACTACGATCTGGAGCTGGCGAGGAGGCGGCGGAGGTGGGCGCGGTGGGCGGGCGATGCAACTCTTNATCTGGAGCTGGCAGATGAAGTCCGGCAGTGCCCACTACGATCTGGAGCTGGCGAGGAGGCGGCGGAGGTGGGCGCGGTGGGCGGGCGATGCAACTCTTGTAAAATCTAGTGACCCTCACTTGGCAGGTGGGGAAAAAAACACAATCTTACATAATCTTACCAAAACAAATAGTGGCAAATTGGACCTTTCCAAATCTTTGTGCGAGGTTGCAATACCTTATTCTTGATTCATGTATCGATTATCTTCCTTGAATGTATCTCAAGCCAATCCAGCAGAAGATATATCGATACTGGATGGACCAACCTACACCTACCGTTTGAGGGTTCTTTTATGTATCATTTCTATCATGTTTTCCAAGGAGCCCTTGGACGCCGGGCACTGTCATAGCGCATGTGCTGATGGCCTCCATCTATGTACCCTGGGCAATTCGGGGACGGTGGAGCTTCAGATCCTGGTACAACTGGGTGCATCTGCAAATGGGGTATACCGCAAGAAATTGCATTTTAATAGGGCAGATTATCATACATCAAGGGATTTATTTGTGAACGGTTGAGCAAGTAAACTTGATATTAGATTTTCCGAGCATTTGGGTTTAATTTAGCCTTGTTGAGCAAAATTATGGGTTTAACTTTCCGAAATTGTGTTTCCGCCAGCCAACATTCAGACAGGGGATCAAGCTCTTAGATGTTGGAGTCTAACAAATCACAGACTGCGTGTTTAACCATAAAACCATGGTTTAAGCAACATCAACGTATGTTTTTGTTGCAATTTGAGCGATCTCACTGGCCAAGCCCAAGAAATGATTTTTGGGATTGGGGGAATCATCCCAGTGTGTAGCTTAAATTATGTTTGTGAATCATGTTTACTTTGGCCAGATGATTTGGATGTACATACTGGGAATCGGACGTGGTTGGTATCCATGGGCGAGCAACAAATATGTGCCTACCACTCGTACAGCCCAATCCTATCCCTCCAAATATCAAATACCTCCCTACTCGGTCATGCAATTAGGTAAGTGGCTTAGTCCAGCCCAGTTATAACTGGACCAACCCTACTTTAACCTATGTATAAGTGGAATTAGAATCCATACATTTTCTGGACCCATATGGAGGAATCTGGGGCCCCACAGAAAACGTCAAGCAATTTAGAACTGGGTGACCCGGTTCATAGCTAGTTTGAACTGGTTCGTTTAGGATCCAACATATAGTATTCTTTGGCTCAGAAGAAAGTTTCAGATCCTACTGGTTGGCCATTTTGCGGAAGGTCAGCGGTCCAAATTGATTATGTGTTAAGCAAGCCATGGGAGGCCACGATCAGAGATCAGGATGTCTAAACAACGAAATGGATTTTAGAGAAATGGATATAATTACTCTGATTTAATTACTCGACTCACACCCAGTAAAACATTGGCAATTGATATTGTCATGTTGACGGGTGAGTCGTTCGTTCAATCTCTGCCTGGAATTTAATCATGTTGACTGCTATGCTGAGTTTGGACATGATTGCAGATTAGCGAACCCGCAACCGGATGGATAAATTAATCTAAACATAACAAAGTAGATAGCTGAGCCCACGAAAATCCGGCAGGGGGGAAAACAACAAAAACACATTTAGAATAGGGATAGAATCTATGGGTTCAAATGGTCCATTGTCCATCACTCTCCCGGGCTCTCCGAGGTGATTCTCTCGAAAAATGCCATGGTGTCTTGACCAAGTTGACAGATTGTAAGTCATGAGATTTCCATGGGATTTAAGCATAATTCTGTATACCGTCAATTGATTAAATTGATGAATTGTAGTTTTTTTTGAGGAATCATTGGGGGATTGTCATAGTCATTCAAAATCATGCGAAATGCTCAATCAATTGACAAATCACTGTTTTGCAGATTGTTCTAATGTTCACAGTCTTTTGACATTGCGCAGGTAATCTCTAGAGGTTGATGTTAATATAGGGGGAGTAAGCAAAACACGATGAGTAGTCTCCAGTGAATCAACACATTGACATTGAAAACCCACCATGAAAGTCAATCATTTTTCCCAAGGGGCAACCATGGTAGTTCTTCATGCCGTTATATATATAATATATATATGGGGGTCGTTCTAAAACCCTCCTCCTAAAATTTAGTATGTGGGTTTGTCGAGAACTATTGGGTAGTTAAAAACCTGCATCGCGCAAGTTTCGCGCAAGGCCGGCCAAGGTTTTGCGCAAGGGAAATTGTATAGATCAGAGGTATGTCGGTATGTCATGTTGTTTCTTCAGCATGCTTTTGTATGCTTGCGTAGCAATTCTGCATCTGATTTTTGTGTATCGCACTGGCAGTCTCGNAGAGGTATGTCGGTATGTCATGTTGTTTCTTCAGCATGCTTTTGTATGCTTGCGTAGCAATTCTGCATCTGATTTTTGTGTATCGCACTGGCAGTCTCGTGCAGGTCCTGTGATCAAGTCCCCCTCGGTAGGCACACAAGAGTGTAAATTATGTTAAATTATCAATAATTAACAATCCTTTCAAAGAGACAATTTTTCAGCCCAAATCCGCGCAAGCTTTGCGCAAGCTTCGCGCAAGAAACGCGCAAGGTTCAGCTCCAAAGTTGACCCCGTAGTCCATAATGCCCTGTCAAACACAAACATGCACATAGATATAATACAANCAAGCTTCGCGCAAGAAACGCGCAAGGTTCAGCTCCAAAGTTGACCCCGTAGTCCATAATGCCCTGTCAAACACAAACATGCACATAGATATAATACAACGTGTAAGTAGGTAAAAAAGATGTAAGAGAGGAATATATATATATATATATGTTCTGATACGATGATACACGACATGCAGACACATATTAGTAGACACACCAGGAAACTAGACGAAAACGGGGCACGAAAACATTCTCCTCAGTGCGTCTCTCAGGAAATGTGCCTTTTGTATGCGAAAGGTGATCCAGCCACTGGGACGGAAAATGTGGACGCTGGGTGGTTGACCCATTTTACCGGTTTTTGAGAGGAAACACTGGAGGAAAACCATGGAAAACCTAGAGGAAACCGATCATGTTTTCCCCATCAAATCCTGGGGAGCCGCCGGTTCACCCCAGGAATCAAACATTAGAAAGGCACCAAGTGCTGGGGGGAAAAACCAGGAAAAGGGTTCAAAGCAGAAATAATGGCGATATTTTGGGGTTCGAGCCGGGGTTACTTCGCAACTGGGTATATTTCGCCAAAAATTGGATTTTCATTCTGAAAACTGGTGATAGTTTCATCCTATAGTTGCCAATAACGATTCCCATCAAGACATTTTGAGCTGCAGCAAACCATACAGAAAGGCCACCCCCACTTGCAAGTTCGTTCACAAATCCATCCAAGATATATCCACCATCGCTTCATCCGTTAGTCTTTTCATAAACCAACAGAAACCTGTCATTTGCAGGCCCCTTCGTGTACCCTTCAATTTTTTAGATGGATCAACAAATGGATTGTTCAAGAATGGTGAATAAACCATAGTTCATACAACCACTGGTAATGGAAATATAACAGGGACCAATACTCACTACAGTATATAATATCAAATCGTACAAATATAGAAATAACCATGTAGGACACCGTATGTGAGTCAAACCATGATAACTCATATTAAGCCATTATTAATCCCTCTTAAACTACATTAGTATCATATTTGATATCACATTATCTTTTTGGATATCATATCATATGTGATATCATGTTTATATGATTTGATCATCCCATTGTCAATGGGATGGATTAAGGGACAACTGAAACCGGAAACCATGGATTTGACACCAAATATGCCACTTTCTAGCTGATGTTCCCTTCAACCAAGTCTTGGAATCCTGCAAGTTGAGCATGCAACTAGCACAAAACTCCTCCAGTCCAGTCAAGAAAAATGGAAAGGTGAACCGCCAAAATGATCATTTCCTCACTTTGCAGAAAACCAATGGTGGCAATAAAACTGGAACCCATAATTAGGGATTAAATTCACAATTATCCTTTTATGTTTCCAAATGATTGAACAAACAATTGACCTTTCAGATCCTTTCAGGATCTGTTCCTCACTTTGCAGAACCTGGCGCGGAACGTTGAACAAAGCGGCGCTGCTTTGGCATGTGCTGCTGGCCTCCCGGCTACGGATCTACCGGGGATATCGTGGGAGTATCACGGGATTTCACGATCTGTCGTTTCAGTGTGTCTGGAAGTGATGCATAAGGTGAAAAATAACGATTACCCTCTGGTAAACTAACATAACTATAGAAAATCACCATTTTTTTCATGGGAAAATCCACTATAAATGGCCATTTTCAATAGCTATGTTAGTTTACCAGAGGGTAATGATTAGTTATCAAATCTTGGGGGGATCATGGGGGATGCTATTTTTAGGCAAACCCCGACAAAGCCAAAATTGTTGTGAATCACTGCCTATACGTTCAGGATAAGCATCTTCAAACCATGTGTACGGGGATGAACATCCAGCTATACCAGATCTTTTGATGTAAACCGTAGCGGGCTTGCTTACCCATTCCCTAAATCAGGATACGCATAACGGGTGACTTCTATTGGATCAGCGATTCATGGGAATCATACATGATCATTCTAAGATATTCTAAGTATGTTCTATCTACAACTAAGGATGACCGAATTATCATGTGTACGGGGATGGCCAGGATAGGTTTGTGTTTGTGGGCCAAAGGATGGATTTATGGTGGAGATATCAAACTAGCGGGGTAACATCATGCAACATCAACCTACAAACGTACTTGGCGGACCCCATCCTGCGGAAATGCAGACGGGTCCTGATTTGAGCAGGAAGAGTTCAACCTGCCAAAATGGGGAAGTTAAGAAGTAGGGGATTTAAATGGATTTAACCTAGAATAGACTGGAAAAATGAAATTTGGCCAGCCACAATTAGGATTCATCAAACATGGAAGATTTCTGAAGTGCTGTGACCTTGTGGCCAGGCTGTGTTATGGTCAATGAGAGAAACAAACTCTGAAAATTGGAAAATTGACCCAGGAAAAGATACAAACATGTGGATTGTTGAATCAAACACGTTATGTTTTCTCATGTGTTATCCATGTTTATCCATCAACCATGAGATTATCAACCATGTTTATCCATCAACCATGAGGTGAATTGAGATTATCAACCATGTTTATTTATATAGTATATTACATATGTATATATATATATATACACATATTATATCAAACATATTGGATTTGAGATGATTCTGGGTCATAAAAAGGAATTCACCTCACCCTGACCTCATCATAATCCTTGAGGGGTCCTTTAAATATGTTTGATAGATATGGGGAATGGGGACATTGAATTCAATGATGAATCGACATGGCACTTGAGATTTACTATATTCGTTCCACAATTTCGAGTGTACCATCACTGGGGATTGGATCTTCACTTGCATACAGTCGAGTCAGATTCATAACACATATTCAACGAATTTATTTAAGCGGAAACATCCACCAACACATGGTTGTTGTGTAACCTATATGTTATTTTTCTTGAAGTATACATAAGGTAAGATAAGAGACTGTCTATTCGCTGCACAATTGGGTCACTAATTAATACTAATTATGGATGATTGAAAGTCCATGAAGCTGCAATACTGAAGACCCTTGTATGCGTGAACTAACTACTGGTGGAGTATAGATCAATAATCTATTTATTTCCATGATTTGTTTATTGGCCAGCAAAAAAGACAAGCACCTTTTGAATGGTGGAAATCGGAGGACAATTGCCACGGAACATCTCTCAAGTGAGCCTTGCAATTCCTAGTTGAACGCTGTTGTTGCATGCTTCTAACTGCACATAGGGAGAATGACTTGTGTTTGCTGCATATGAGTTTGCGGTTTTTCATGGTCAAATGGACTATTTGCGTAATCTGCAGGGACTATGTGATTCTAGGGCTCAAGCATGCTCAAGCACCAAATCTGGATAGCCAACCTCTCGGGGACCCTTGGGAAATTGGGATGTTGACCGCGTTTTAAAATGTATTAAAATGTAGCATTCAATCTGGGCAATTATATAGGGCAGCGGGAAACCAATGAAATGTAAAGGAATCATGCCGACAATAGCTCATTTTGAGCTTTGGATTTGTTTTATTAAGTTGTCCAGATTATATTGAGTAAGTGCAATTGGGGATGAGCTATTTTGAGGCATCTAACCGTATGGTGGCACAAGCCACTTGAGCGGTTTGATGATCCAAAGGGACCTCACATGATCTCACTGCCACTTCACGTGTCTACAACTACTCTCTGTATGTCCTCAAGAAGGTATGGAGGTTTCCTAAAATGGGGGGTAGCCCAAAAATTAGAGCAT
Source organism: Symbiodinium sp. clade C Y103 (assembly GCA_003297045.1). NCBI lineage: Eukaryota > Dinophyceae > Suessiales > Symbiodiniaceae > Cladocopium > Cladocopium sp. clade C. Next base: position 73,939 of record BGPT01000854.1, on the reverse strand, counting down.
GTTTAAAATATGTTCATATTTGTTTAGTATTAAAACCTATGGTTCTGGGGATCCCCCAATTTTAAGAAACATCCGATATGGGGATGCACAATCATTTTTTTCTGCTGTTCCCCATTGTCAAGGACCGTTGCTATATGATTTTGCTCTTTGGCGGGACCGGAAGGATCCGAAGGGAACCAAGAGTGGAGTATGCGACACGTGGAATATGTAAACCAACAATGGACATATGAATATTCGAGCAATACGAAGAAGCAATTGTGTTAGATGTGATGTAAAAAAAAAGCAATCCAAATACCCTCAGATTCTCGTACAGAATCACACAAACCCACAATGTTGTAAGGGCCTTGTTTTATGTGAAGAAATGGTAAGTAAACATACGTGGATGTGATCTCTTATTGGCCTACCTTAACACCAACAAGCAACAGCTCCTTCGAGGTCCCAGGGCAGTTGAAACATTACATACCAGCGCGTTTGGGTGTTGATCTTTCCTGCCGCAATAATGATCCTATTGGGGTTAAACTACGGTTAAACCTTCTCTACGGTTAAACCTTCTCATCTGGGCAGTGACCAGTCGACCTTGGTTGATATTGGGGGGGTATTAACCTGCTTGGTCTATTGGGAACTGTGATTAATTGTTGTCACCCAGAATTGGAAGCCCTATACGGACCAAAGAGTGGAAATCCATTGTTTGATTTGATAAAATGTAGCCTCCCTAAGATTTTTACGCATGTTGAGCCAATTCTATACGGATGCGTCAACCTCTGTGAAACATAGGATCCTGCTGGTATCAAAAGATGGTTTGTTTTTGTACATCAAATTGTGTCTGACAGTGAAATTCAGCCCCAGATATGATTTATCCAAACCCCGCAGAAGCCGAAGGATTTAATGCTTTGTCCAGAAATCCCCCAATTTCCCAGTATGCCTCACTTCAGGACACACCAAGAAGTTACAGTATGTGAACTTAGTAACCTCTTAAAAAATAGAGAAGTTTCAATTGACCATCAATTTCCATTTTTTTTTGGAACGGGATATTACTAACTTCGTCTAACTTCTGTATCTTCTGTCCTTTTTTTGGACCCCCAATCCTGTCGTACTTCGACCCCGGAGCCCTTGTCATGGAGCTAAAAACTGTCCCCAGTCATGTTACGCTTGTGGCAGCCAGGGGTTCCCAGATTCGAAACTGTACCCTCCGGTGTCCTCAAACGTGGCTTACTGGAAAATCCACCATTTTAGTTCAATGATTTTCCCACTGAAACCTCCATTTATAGTGGATTTCCCAGCTTGCCAGGTTTGATTACCGGAGGGTAAACCATTTAGAGCCCCCATCTTGCTGTTTAGAGCTGCTGTAGCTCCTCTCATGGGACATCCGGAAAACAAGTGGATCAATGAAACTGGGACCTGGGACATCTCAAATCTCGGACTTTCACACTTCATACCATGGCAACTAGATAAAGGTGATGACCCATTCTTGGCTAATTTAATTTGATGTAAAAATCCAACAACTGTTGGGTTTGTGATAGATACACCGAACTGTTTGGTTCATGGGGTGTTTTTCATCCAACAAACATCACTCCGGTGCACCAAGCTGCGCTTCAGGTTCATCCTAATGCCCCGTTTATTGTCACTGCTTCTGGCTGTGGCGCCTTTCTGATCATCTACACTGCTACTGGTTGCGGTTGGTTGCGGTGCATGCGGGGAATCTGCTTGCCTGCGAAAAACAGTAGGGGTTGCCCCAAAGTCCAAGGGCAATGACTATAGATCAGTTTTTCCTTCTTGATTATTTGTTGAAATATGAATTGATGTGATTCCCGGGTAAGCCCCATCTACACCCATACCTGTTTCAGTGTTTCTCAGAATTGTGGGATCCCTTGTCACAGTTGCTAAATTAAGTTGGATGATAACTTCGAGTCTCCCCATGACTTAGTAAATGTGTACGTAGCTGGATGCCCAATTGAATAGGTTCGGTACGTCGGTCTCCATTACCATACAGATGGAACCATGAATGAAATTGCCATCTCATCTCCTTGGTGTCTATCTCCGCCAGTAACTGTGGATCATCTTGAAAGTGGAGCTATCACAAGACACCCCACAGGTTGGTATGTAGCAAAGCCAAACCAAGAAGCTATCCCCTTTGTACTAGTAGTTGTTTCAATAATCTAAATTAATGTTCAGTGAATTGCCAGGTTTTTTTTTGATGAGTGGGTTGCTGCCTGTTTCCACTCCGGGAAAAATCGATTTGCCAGCTACAAATCAAGTTGTTCCCATGAGGTGAGGGTCTCTAGATTTGATGTCAACTTGGCTCCTCTTACCATGGCGAGCTCCCAGACCACATAATGTCAGCTACACTTTCAGCATAATTCATCATATATGTTTCAATATTGTCCCTAGAAGTCCCAAGACGTACATCCTCCCGATAGATTTGACCTTGAAATAGATTTCCGCCGGGAGTTCATAGCAATGCCAAGAATAGTCTAATATTTTCAGAATTCTATGACCGAGGTATGCCGAGGTTTTGTAACAGAGATACGGGTTATAGCAGTGCCCAGGATTCTGCGTCTGAGGGTTTCACAGCATTGATGCCGAGGGGGTTTGGTTTCAACATGCCACATCAGATACCCAAAGAGGCCATTGGCATGTTTTTTTCCAAGTCAGCAGCTGGTGCTGTTTGCCCTGTGCTTACTTGTTTTTCGCTCTGTGGCTTGTTTAGTAATATACACAAATCAATGTTTCAAAGCCCATATCTATCAGCTTATCAGCGGCACCTGACACCCCGCCCGCCATTTTGAGGACGCCATGTTGAAATCTTCTGGAATCCCAAACTCAAGAATACTTGCTGACTTTACTGCTCACGACTGAACACGGTTTACCCACGGTTTGCTCAGGGTTTTCGTTGCCGAAAACCGTCGCTGATGTCCGTTTCAGATCTTTTCATGTCTTTACTGTGCTTATCAGGCCTTGATGTATTCTTCAGGTGCTGAGGGTGTCTTTGGAACGCAACAAAAAAATACAAAAAAAAGTATGCGCTTGTTTGTTCTCGGCCATACGTACCTTGTGCCTAATGTAAACTGCTTTCAAACTGCACAAATAACTGCCCAAACACCACTCACAACCCTTAACTAATTTTCCCTTTAGCCAAAGGCAGCAAGGTCAGACTCAATCCAACCCATTCCAGCGGCATATGTACAATGTTAATCACTGCTCTGTCTTGGCCCGAAGACTCAAAAAGTACATCTAATTCGGATATGTTTGCAACGTTCATTTTTGATCCTTTGTGCCTTGTGCCCATACACCTAAAGTACAGCTATAGGCTATAGCAACGTGTGTCTTTAGCCCAAAGAGCTAAAAAGTGCATGGTCCCAATGATGCTTGACACATTCCTTTTTGGTATACCACTTTCTGCACAATTTCCTAGGACCTGGAAAAGTTGTACCGGAGATTTCCTGCGTATATCAACTCATCATGTTTAATGTCCGAATATATGTCAGATAGAATGTCGGAGAAAATCTCAAATATAATGCCACCATTCAACATGCATATCATATTCAATGGCCGAATATATGTCAGATAAGGTGGCCGCATCTACATATGTCAAATAACATGTACGGATAAATCTAAGATAGCATGTCAGATAAGCACAATTACAAGATATTACAAGAATATCTTGAAGATAGAATGCCAGATAGAATTTATGTCAATGTCAGTACATATCCGAAGATTCGCCAGATAGAGTGTCGGATAAATGCCAGAATAGATGTTAGCGTAAAAGTCAGATAGAATGCCTGGTGCAAAATGTCAGAGAGAATGTCAGAATCTATGTCAGATAATATGTCGGAATAGATTTCAGATTGAATGTCTGATAAAGTGTCTGAACATATGTCAGGTACACTAGAATGCCAGAGACATCAGGTAACAACAATGTGCCAGATAAAACGACAGAGCATGTGTCAGATAAAGTGACAAAATGTCAGATAGAAATGTCCTAGTACAGTACTGGTCAGATAGAATGCCAGAGAATATGCCAAATAGAATCCCAGAATATATGTCATAAGTTTCAGGGAAACTCAGAACATGCCAGAATATCTATGTCAAATAGAACGTCCGAATCTATGTCAGATAAGATATCAGAAAACATGCCAGATAGATCCAGATAGAATGTCAGTTAAATGCACAATATATATATATATATCAGAGTGAATGTAAGATAGAATGCCAGATAAGATAACAGATGATAAGATGTCATTTTCTATTTAAACACTAGAGAGTGCCGGAAGAGAGGCGAATAAAATGGATGATAAAATTGGATATGTCAGAGATAAGGACAGATTGTCGCAATATATATGGGAGATAGTTTGTCAGTTGCTCTGCTTAGATCACTCGAGGTATTGTTTTTCCAGAGTATCTATTTCAGCCAGGGCCATGAAATGTGGTAAACTTAGTAATAGTAATGGATGGACCATCCCGAAGTGAGCCAAAATTGGGTGAGGTTTTTGATGTATCTGCAATTGGAGGTTGATTGCGTTCGGTCAATCGCATCAGTTTTAAGTTGTCATCTTTGCACTTAAGCAACGAATCCGCATTTATGTGGGTATGGGTCAAAATTGGGTACCCCAATAATTGGATGGTACTAAACTAGACTAAAATCTGTAGTCCTCCAAATCTTTAATTTTCACCCAAACCCATGTGTTCACCAGGTTGGACCTACTCGAGTTTCCAGCGTTGACATTTCTATGGTTCGACTAAGGTGGCTGTTTGTGCATGCGTCTTGTTACCTGATGGCTATGAAGATGAAGTGACTTGCTTAAGATCGGGGGGTGCTGGAATAGGTGTCCTGACTGCGAGGTGATGTCCCATAGTGTTAGATATGTTATTTGTTTGATGATTATTTCACTAGGTTAACTAAAGCGTTTTGTGGTATATAGATATATACGTATATACGTACAGTGTTTTTTGTTTTTTAATGATTATATGTGTTTTGTTGGTTTATATTCATATGATATCTATGATATATTATATCTATATGTTTACATGCATTGTGTATTTACATATATATATATATATAATATTCATTGTGTACTATGTACATGTATATATATATATATTATTGATACGGTTTCCAAACCAACTCAGAATTGGGAGGGGAAGCACCTCAGAATATTGCCTGACCTGATACCAAAACGATCCTGATTTTGCTGTGCATGGTTCACCCACTTTTTGTTGGATCCAAACCCTGAGAAAAGAACATATTCCTTTGGGTTCAACACCTTGCGTCATAGGTGGGGACTGGCTATATCTGGGTTATCCACAGGTTTGACCTATATACTCTTGTCTATATGACCTCTTGGCTTTGGCAAGCGCTGAATGGGGATTTGCAACACTGCTCAACTCCAACCTATGGTGAGAAAGTGCCACGATTTGCCTCTCCATCTGCTTAATGTCACGCCTTTAAAGTGGCCTCCCTAGAAGTGGTTTGTCCACGCATTATCCATTGAACTGTAGATATGTCCCAAAAATTCCAAAAAAATCCTAGTTATTGGAATTATAGATTAATTTACCAATTTTGGCGGTCCACATTGCTGGCATCTGGGCTGTTGGAAGCAACTCTTGGAGGATACTGTCGAGGAGTATGTCGAGTCAGACGAAGAAGATGAATGACGCGCAGTGCCAGATGATTAGAGGATGTTTTTTTCTCAGGGATGAACATCCATGTCTGCTATAGTTGTTTTGGCAGTGTGAAACCAGGTGGCGTATATTGATGGGTATGAAACAAGCACCAAACTTCGTGATTTTATCTGCGTACAAAGGATGGCTACTTGGGCTGTCAAACCAAGCAACAAAAGCAGCTCGCAGCTCGGTGTCCCGAAGAAGAATTGGGGCACCTTATTTCGAGACAGACCCATATCAATCTTAGGATCGCACAAATTCACACTGAGAGATACTCGTAGATCTAATCTGGCTGGAGTTATGGCAGCTTCGTTGCGAAATTCAGCACGACATGCTGCTTGTGAATAGCTTGCGTTGCCAAGCAACGTAGCCTCGTTAAAAACGAGACATGCGGAATCCACAACGAAAAAAATGACCCGCAAGCCTTGCTGGTTGAGGATTGTCTGGCATTGTATAATAATAGGTATAACTACTGGGCTGGGGGTAGGCGGCAGGGGCATTTCGGAGCACCTTTTGGGCACTTGGGCTTTGCATGCGTATCTGAGGTTCCGTGTAATATCGCAAGGGGGGAGGGGCCAAAAACGTTACTGCAAGTGGGAATGGTTCAGCGACAAACCACAAAGTGGAACAGTTGCTATTGCAGTGGCTTTGGCGTTGTAATGATTACTCTGAAGAAAGTTCAGACCAATTCAGAACGGTTTTGTCCCGATTCTTTTCATAAATGACTATATTCAGTTTCAATGAGAATCTGATGATAGATCTGGGACAGATCACAACTATCATCGAACCGTAGTTGAGGTGGTAGGCAGGGATAGGGGTTTTAGCACATGTTCTAGTCATCTCAATATATCTCAATAAGTGCAGACACTATTCCAGCAGAAAAGATATTCATTGACGGTGAATCTGCATCTGTGCTTTTATGTGTCTTGACATTTAGATGACATTCCCAATCAATTAAGAGATTCCAGCTGTGGCAACCCCAAAAAGAGAGAAACGTAAAATTCTACGATATCAAATAGTAGTAAAGTACATTTCTATCTTTTTTGTGATTACTATAAGTAGAGCTATCTTAGTGGAGAAACCATGGTGGGGACATTCAGTATGATCCACTTGCAATATTTGACTCCCTCCTTCAGCCTCCCATCTTGGCATTTGATGTGTGATGTGTCGTTTCTGCGATCTATGAAAGAGGCCCTGTCACCACCAACAACTGCAGGGGATCAAATTCCCTCCATTTCAAGAGGGAGCATCATGACTCTCCTGTGGATTCTGGGCGTTTCCTATACTGTATACAGACACACCTGCCAAATGTACCAGCTGAGATGGGAAGGGGATACAAATTCAAGACCTTGCCCATGGGCGGGGTCTTGAAGTAGGGCATACCGTATGTTTTTTGTTGTTGAAACCAAGCAGCGCTTTCCAGGAAGAGAGACCCCCCTCTTTTGTTTGTTGGTTGATGTTTCCCAATGTAGCTACTTCAATTCCTCCTGTTGATAACATCCTGGATGTGAAGTCATGTATTACCAGCTGCTTATCACATACGACAACCAAGAATCCCTTTGTTTGGTGGTTCACCCCCGGAATCGCAAGTGGCTTAGTTCACCCCACTTCTAACTGGACGATCACCCTACCCTGCTTTGAATTGGGACCCAACCAATTCACAGCTTGGAGCACCAGGGGCAAGTGCTACCTGGTTTAGTGCGGAATATGCAAATGGTGGGAATCCAGTTCTGGAGAAACTGCTCATCTTATGTCTCCATCATTCCTTAGTTTGACCTAATTTGTTGGTCTCATCTCTACCTCTTGTGGCTGTTTCATGAAGATCCACATGGTGTTATGGTGGTTGTCTCCATTGTTGATTGTGTGTTTTTTTTTCCCATTTTGCCGTAAAATTTCCCGTGTCATATCCCCATGTTTTCAGGTCAAGTCCCCATACTTGTTGATTGGCATTGATTGACCCCCGTCTTAGCCGGTCAAATCCTAATACTTGCCATTTACTGCAAGTGCCCATGTTTGCTGGTCAATGCCCCAAACTGGTAGCGATCTTCTGTTGTTAACATCCATGTGTACGCATGTGTGTGTCTGAAACATGGTACACGCCCCATAAATGGCAATTATTCAAAAGGAGAATCTGAAAATCATGATAAATTTGGATAGATCATCAAATTTTATGAATGACACACAAACCCACCACGTTTCCTTCTTGATATCGCCGTTTTGACTTTGCTATCTAATTACCTTGCATCCAGCCTAAGAAGCCACAAAAATCGGAAGGTGGATCCGAATCATAGCCACATTGCCCAAGGAGAAAGGCCACTCCGAATTTCGGGGATGATTCGACCGGGCGAAATGGGAATTTAAATCTCCTGGATGTTGATTCTCTGGGCATCTCTGGGCTGTTTGAGGGACAAACAGGTCCGCAAGGTTAGTAGCAGATCACTATTTGGGGGTCACCTCCCTAATTAATCAGCCAGGGTCCTAATAATCTGGGACAGTACTGACGCGGGTCAACCGTTGAAACGCAAAGGGGGCGGTGAAGCATGTCACTCAACGATGCAAAGATGGGGATATTGACCTAGGGGAAACGATGGTCGTGGTGTAAATTGTGTCATATTGTTTCGTATTTTTTTGGTATGGCTATGGCATCAAAATGGGACATGTCAAACATCCCCAGGTTGCATTTCAGCCAATATCTGGATCAACAATTGGATATGAACATGTTTCTTGCCTTCAAACTAAAGGGTATACAATATGAGATGGTTGCTCGGGAAGAACAACTGGAATAGCCGCCTTACATCTAGACAGATGGTCCAACCCTGGCATTTATTGTTGATTTCTGTTAAATCTCGCCATTGAGCAATGTGGTAAATCTACCCTCCAGTATTTTAACGTAGCTATGGACCATGGCCATTTTTAACCATAGGGGGTGAGTTCCTTAGGGACCAAGTGTTCATAGGCTCGGTCAATAGTGTTTGAATCAAGAACCAACATGGGTTGTTTCACCCATCAAGATAGGGGTATCGCATCGTATGACATGATAGAACACAGTATAACATGGTAGAACCAACAATAAATGCACAGATAATAGGGATGCAAGGGGATGCAAGTGGCAAACCGACTGGATTGGTAGTTTAGTACTTTGATATATGCATACATAAATGTATGCATATATAATATTATACAATTACATATAGACGGGGATATTATGTTATTCCAGAATATTCCTGAACAATATATATATGTAATTATACATATATATATATAATTTATATACATGTACACATGTATACATACATATTGTTTCCAAGTGATTTAGCATATTTTGTGAGGGCTTGGCATGGCAAACAGCTACTTGGGGATGCTGGACCAGGCATCGTAAGTGCTCACTAACCACAGCAGGTCGTTTGTACCGCTCCAAGGGAGTGCTGGCTGCGAGTGGCAGGACGGGGGCTGTGGCGGGGTGGGGCTGGGGGTAGAACATAGCAGCCACTAGGCGTTGAGACTTTTCATGGGATATACGAGAATATATTATTACAGATGTATACTTATATACATATATACACATACATACAATGTGTGTATATATATATATATATTATTTACTCTCTATATGCTGTGCATATGTGTATTGTATAGGCCTGTATAGATATGCGTAGCCAAAATGGTTTACAACTGTGTGAAGTGATATGGTGAATATAGTTGCAGTTGGGTGAGTCAACATAGGCCAATTCAGAAGGCCCTTGTTGCGACTGTCCGATCTGGGACATGTTGAACATCCTCGATGGTTGTTATAGGACGATAGGATGTACCAGTGGATGTGTTGGCTCCCAAGATGATTGTTGGTGTCGTGAGTTCCAGAATGTTATGGCCAATATGCTGATTCCAGTTGACAAATTTGTCCGGCCTAGGTCGTTTCTACAGTGATAAGTCCACATATCAGTCATATCTTAGAATCTTTGGGTTGTTAAATCAGCCTACTAGTTATTTGACTAAATGGTGTAAACAATTGGGTTCAAATGGAGGCTCGTCATGAGTCGGTGCAGACATCCACAGCTCGTCAACCGCAGCTGACCTCTGGGCTGTTTCATTTGGGTGATGATCCCAGGGCTATTGTCCATTGCCATGGTTGATAACCAGAGAATACAGAAAAAATATCAACCTTTTATAGACGGATAGTTTGCATATGTTTGCATACATCAATACTATGGTTTTCCATCAGCCATCTATAGATGCTGAATCTAGTTTTGTGAAAAAAGAACATGATTGTACCAAACATGTGGATCATTTGGGCCAATCGGTGGATTTGTCACTTTTGAAAGGATCCCCTCAACGAATCACCGTCATGTTCATTGTAATTGGATATCGAAAAGGGTACCTGCTAACCCATCCAAGTAGATATATGTAAATCACAGTCTTTATCCCCGCTCTGAAACCTCTCAAACAATCTTAAATCCCCAATATCGGTATCCCCATTGTTTCAATTTCGTGATTATCATGTATCCGTGTATTTTAAGCCAATTGTGCGAACTAAACATAAATATTGCCAGAATTAGCGAATCGTGGTCAGGATCACCGGGGTATATCCCAATACATCTCACAACGTGTTGCCACCCATTTATATGTTGACTTATCACCCACATCAAACTGTAGATTATTACATATGTATAAATTGCAACCCCGAGTTGACCTAGTGATATAATTAGGCCAATGCCAACTTAGCTAACATAGCATTCACCTGCGACTATGCAACCCCGCAACATTCAAATATGCCAAGTCTTGGGACAGATAAAGCCAAAAAACCTCCACAATAAAGCCTGCCAGCCTTTTGGGGATGTATTTTTTCCGGCTTCATTCTTTACTGATTTGTTAATAATTTGTTTTTTTTTTCTTCTTGGCTTCCTTTTTTAACATGACCTCACAAGAAAGGTCCTGAAGCTGCATTTTCTTTATTGCATAGTGTTTCAAAAATGTCTCACAACAAGCGGTAGTTTAGAAATAAGCGGACACCTCAATAACAAGCAGCATTGTTTGAACCCTCCAAAAAAAAGTGTTCAATTTCGATGACTTTGGTAACATATGCCAAGGACCGCACGAATTTCATATGGATATCTTGTGGAATCTGACAAAAAATATCCATGTCATGAAGTTGACGTTTCTTTCAGCGTGTTTAAAAAATGGCAAGCATTGCTTGAACCCCCCAAGTAAAGTTTCCCCTTTTAGGGACCTTCCTAAGAATGCAAAGTCAGGTCTAATTAAACTTCAAACTAGTTCTTGTTCAAATTGTAATGTCAGTTAATTTGAATTAACCGTGAAGTCAAGTTGAATTCAAAATCAAGCAAGCCAGTCCAAATTAGAATCAATTCAAGTTCGAATCAGTTCAAATTAGAATCCATTCAAATTAGAACCAATTCAAATTTGTTTCAAATTCAATTTCAAGCTTCAATTCAAATTCAAAGCGAATCAAAGCAAGTCGAAGTCAACCTGTAATCAATTCAAATTTAAAGCAATATCCCCTCCATTTCCAGACAGCTTTCAATGAATACGTTTCTCAACTACCAAGAAAGCTTTACTGACTACATGTTGCGAGTGCCAAGAAGTAATTATGTTTGGCCTGAATATCATGTTTGATCCCATACTGTTTGATGGGGGAAATTGATCATCAAATGCCCCTTTAGATTAAGGATAATTAAATGTGGTTCGGTTTCAATGATTCCAACTCACGAAAGCGCTACTTTGGGCCCAAGAAATCCAGAAATCGCAGGAGACGCAAACTGATCTTCCATGCGGTGGCAGATGTCACGGAGACGTGCTTTGGGCACGTTGACGGAACGGATCGTGGGTATACTTGGTGTTTCACCCCCCATTTGGGAAGATGGTGCCGAAATCAGTTATAAGTGGATTTAAGATGACTTACGACCCCCGTGAAGTATAGAATTATAGAGATATATTAGAAATAAACCTACACCTATAAATTAAACCAACCTAGCTTTCTTGGGAAAGGACATGAAAGCAGATGGAAATGAATCATGTAGATTGATAGCCATCCTCCATATGCGCAATGTACCCAAGTGTTGGCCCTGGCACAAATGATGGTTCGGATTTTGGTAATCAAAATAGGCTCATTCAATTTGATAGTTAACCCATGTAAAAACAAATTGCCGAGATCAACAGAATTTACCTTCTGGTTATTTAACATAGCCATGGAAAATCCCCTAGAAATGGAGGTTTTAATGGGACAATCATCCAAAATTTGCCAGCTATTCCATGGCTATGTTAAATAGCCACAGGGTAAGTCTCAGGAAGATCAGCCTGCTGGGTTGATGGTCTTGTGGATGAACATTCGAGCCCATGAATGATAGGGAATCAACAACTACGAGCTTGGTAGCCTTGGCCTTGGTAAAATGTAGGTTGGTTGAGCAATCATTGTGTTGCTTGTTTAAAAGACATGTTCAACTACTTTTATAGGATGATGATCAGGAATCAGGACACAACCTTTTTTATTAGGAGAAGTTCAAACCACCAATCAGCTTCGGTGAATTCGGGCTTGTACAATATATTTTGCCTCTACTTGGGATGGCTTTCCAAATTTGGCAACGTCAAGCTACGATGAACGAACCCGTGGGTTGTTCAATTGCTGGGGTACAATCTTAGTGGCAAATCGTCACTTTTGGGTCTTCATCACTTGAATTAGTCAAGTAGGTTCATGAATCCGGGGTTGACATAAATGCTTTTTTTGGGACTTACACCATTATCCAATTACTGTAATTAATTGGCATTTCGCTAAAGCTTTTAAGGCAATTGAAAATCCACAATCGCAACGAGAGAACAGCAAGTCGGACTCCTCTGAATGATATGTTGATGTCTTGGATTGCTTAAGACCATGCCCAGAAAATCCGTGAGTTTTCGGGATATTATTCCCCTTCAACCAATTCAGCGAACAAAAAACCAGCCAGGAGAGTGTAATGAGTGGTTCGGGTTGGTGATTTGAATCATCATGGCCATGGGGAAACCAAACCCCCAACACCACCAATGAACCATTGGCTGAGTGGCGTTACGGTAAGGAAGCAAATAGCCCTGAAGGCAGAGTGAGACAATCCAAGACTGAGTGAGGCTGATAAACTGCAACATATGAGAGTAAATATCCCATCAACACCTCCATGTATAATGGATTTGACCATGAACAACTCCACTTATAGATGATTTTCTACTAAAACCTCCTAGGTGGTTCTCCTACTACTTTGGTTCTAGACGCTGTTCTAAGTGGGCCCGCTTGGACCTTCATCCGGCTGTCCAGAAGATTTTTAGAGGTAGCCTACAACTTACAACACTTGGACACGCCCATTTGTTGTGCTGACTTCAAACAATTTCACAATGCCTACTACTGTTTTCAACGTTCAGAACCATTTGCCAGCAGCTAGGCTTAATATTGAAAACATTCGGAATTTGTTCAAAAGTTTCGCTTGTAGACTTTGTTTGCCACCACCAAGAATGTCAAAGCAAGACCCTCAGTTTGCGTTTAAGAATTGATAAAGGTGCCAGAGTTGCGCGTAAAACGCCTCTTTTATCAATGTCGAGTGAGGGTCTCTAGGCTTTTGATGCTTTTGATAATTTCAATGTGCATATTGTTTGGAAGACAATGGAGACGCGCAGGCCTCGGACAATGGTCAACAACCAGAACCCTTATCGTTAATCACATGTTGCTGGCTATCTGGGATTCGCGCAAAGGGCATCATGCACCTGCGTGGCCGGCTGGTTGTAGAGCCAGGGTAACCATCTACTGTACTGGGCCGTGGTAGATCCAGAGCTACAGCGCGAAGCGCTTTCACTTAGTCAGGATGTTTCCGTCGCCCGAGGTCAGATGGGCCAGAGTGGGGAGCCGACGAGGAAAGAATCTGCAAGATGGCCTGCTGGTCGCAGATCATCTCGGGGCACTTTTTGGGCAGGGGCACGAAGGGCGCCCCAGCAAGTGTGACAAGCATGAGCATGAAAATTTCGAGGGTCAAACCAAAAACTGAAAGAATATTGCGTTTGCGTTCTTGTTGTTTTCTTTTTCCATCGGGTTGCTTTGAAGATGCTTTCAGAAGTAGCGGAGTTTACCTTTCATATATATCTGCCAATCAAAGATTTGCAGCCGCGGTGAGGCTACAAATGCCAACTCACGGAATTTTAGCGCTGTTTGCATGTTTGTTCCGGCCTTTTCAGGTTGGGATATGAGCACAGTGCAGTGAATGAAGGGCTAACATACTTGCTTCCATCCGGTTTTTTTCCAAGGCATTCCCGCACAGTGCTCGTCTGCTCAATACGAAACAAGTCCGTCCCAATGCAGATCCACATGTTTTTTGGCATTGGTTGCGGCGTTGAGATAAAATTCCGCAATCGATCGTTTTGAATTGCCCTTTTATGTTGTGGGTCAAACCGCAATTATTATATTCAATTACAAAATATATTAATAGATATTATAGTTTCTAGTATATAGTTTCTGTTGATTTTTATGCTTGTCGGTCAGGACGCTGCTGTGCTCACTGATTTTTGCAACAGCGTTTGCATCCTCATTTGGGGAATTGATTTCCTTTTTCCGTGAGTCAAATTCATTCACGTGAAATGAAACAAACACAAGTTAAGTATTTTTGCGCTAACGTGGTGCCCCAACCTATTTTTTTTCTTTATGATTTCAACAAATTTGGTTATCTTGATTCAGCCATGAATCCACATTTGTGTTGGTTAAATCAAAAGATGCCCATGATGTTTGTTTGTTTTGCTGAAACCTTCCTTAACAAATTCATTTACATCAGTTTACGCCCCATTTTTTTTGCAGTCCCATGGGTCCCAGATGATCCTTTAGGTCTTCATCGGGAAGGCCTTGGCGCGACAAGAAATTGAAGAGTTGCTTGGCGAAGTGTAAATCGGTTTTCATTGGTAAGTAATAGTTATATCAACATATTAGTGGGCCGGGAACGTGAATGTGAATTGCACTGATGTGTTGAAACTAAATTTAATCATATTTAATCAATAGCCTCAACAAACATGATAGATTAAGCAAAGAAATAACCAACTATATAGACCTCAACAAACATGGAATTAACAAACACAACCAAAAATGTTTGCGATCCAACCAGCAAAATGTTTGATGGGCTAAAACTGGATTTGAGGAACGACAAATTTGATTTTCACAACATGTTTCCAACATATAATATATGAGGATTGACGGAACAACAAATTGGATGCAACTGACTAATTATATATGTATATTATGTATATAAAATTTGCCACTATCTAACCAACCTACATGAGAGGATTTAACCCACAAAACTGTTATGTGATTTTGTCCCATATGTTTTTGGGTTGAGGTTGTCAATGAGGGGATGGTCCCAAATTTTTGACACGTCCTTTGTGACTGGGTCATGTTAAACAACAACAAATAGTAAACCCTTAGCTCAGGATCAATACAACACCAAGAGCAGAAATTGGCCCCTGTGGGAGTATCATTTTTCCCCATTGGGTCAGTGACTTCAAAGTGGAATCAACTGTGTTTTTTTGCATGTGATTTTTTTTGTTTTCCGCTGCCGGCCTGAGAATGGTTTGTGCTGCTGGTATGATTCCTGGAGGTGCCAACTGTTTGGTATTTTGTATCTCAAGTCCCAATTTTTTTGCGTGATGTTTTCAAATGGGGAACCCCAAAATCATCCCAAATTGGTAATTGTCAATTCAGAAAAACCTATGGTTTTAGAGCACCCATGGGTACCCCAATGCTCAATAGATTCTGTAATTGGATTTTTCAGATTGAACCGCAGTTTCCAGTGGCAAATCAAGCCCCGCTGTCAGGCGTTTCTTGCAGGTGTTACAGCCTTTGAAATTGAATTTGAGGCTGCGGGGAAGAGATCCGGTCGATGTGAGCCAAGAACCATTCCCGAACTATATATATATAATATTATATATATATATGGGTAAATTATAACGACCTCACTGTGACCTCACTGGAATATATGGTTAGTATGGGGAATCATCCCCAAATGGCCTTAATTCAAATTAGTGAATTGTTATAATTTACCCAGTTTAATATAAATACCATATTTGGAGGTTGTTATTCAATACATGTTGTCTCTGTGTTTACTGCAACAAAGAACGAAACAATCTCAAGCGTTTAACACATTCACAGTATATGGTGGCATATGGTGGCATTTTCACCGCGACCTCACAGGAATCGTGCTTTTTTATAGGGGAATCATTCCCTAAAAGGCCGAACTTTTCAGGCGGGTTAATTACTAGAGTTTACTGTATCCAGATGGTATGGTTCTGGAATGTTGCGGAAAAGCATGGAACATCTATCTATCTGGAAACTGCGAGTTGACCTGCAAAAACAACATATTCCGCCGCAAAGTGAATCCTGATATACACACACACACACGCAAGTGGGACTTCAACAACCAAAAACAATGTCAACGTCCCTAGTTGGTTGGCGCTTCCTTCTGCTACTCTCCCATTTGGGAATGATGAAGCAAATTGACTCCTACTTTTCCATGGTGAATGGTTGGTTAAGCTTCTTTCCTTTGTAGATTGGTCAAACATCACCACAAGGTCGTGCTCCCCAAGTGTGTTTATAACCCCATCTAATTTGATGTTGTATATCGGCCATAAATCCAACCGCTATTGCAGTTCTAAACCAACTTAGCTACCTTGGAGACCCCTTCCTGCAGGAAACATATCTTTACCAACAACACATGGGTTTCCTGTGAAGTTTCCCATCATCAAATTCTTGGTCAATTTATACCCCACCATGGAGAAACATCGTGCTGCAGAGGAGTATCTGGGAGCGCTGCTTCATGTTATTGTGCTGAAGTTTTTGACTGCCCAGGGTGCGCGACAAAGCGACGTCCGCACAATGATTCGTGTCCTCTTCAGAAGGAGTTTGCATCCATAAAAAGTGTGCTTGACAAGCAGTACTTTTTTCAGATCACTGCACATGAAGATGCAGAAGAAGAAGGCCAAAGGATGGTGGTACTGAACACAGTCCCGCAGGAAGGGCGATGCCGATGCACAGCGACAGCTGCAGCATTCGCAGGATAAAGGTAAAAAACTGTGCCAGCGGAGAGCACTACAGCACCAAGCATCTCAGCTTCGTGCAGATACCGTACAACAGACCTCGTTCAGTCTTAACGCTCAGTATGTTTGCATGTGTTAATTCCTTAGAGGTTTAAAGTCCGTTTCCATGATCTTGTGGTAATCAATATGACACCAGGATGGAATCTCACTTGGCCAACCATGGCCGGATGTAGCAATGGAGATGAAATCATCGAAACCACAAGCTGGTGCCCCCCAGTGGAATGTTGGCGCATGTTACACCCCCTCTTGTTCGATATGTTTGCCATAAACCCGACAGTTATTGAAGCTATGAACCAACTTGGAACTTGGCTGACGCACTGGTTTCCACCCTGTACTATGCATATACCCTCGGGTTATTTAACATAGCCATGGGAAATCCCCTATAAATGGAGGTTTTAATGGGAAAATCATCCCAAATTAACCATTTTCCATGGAATCCCGATACTATCCCGTTCATATCCTATTATCACCAACTGAGCTACGCAGGGCATCTTTCAAGACATCACAGGTATATCTGAGGAATTTTGCCAGCATATCCCCAGAAGTTATCCAAGTTGTATTCAGAGAACCTGGAAATTAGCCACGCAATTTAAAGGAATCCAGTTATATGATCTTAAGTGGATATTTGTTGGTATTTGTTTTACTGTAGATGATATTAGATGATACTATAATGTAGTGTGTTTGATCCTTAAATTACCATTGCATCTGAGTAATATCCCCAGTTGAACGGGAGGCAAACATCCCACAAGACGATTTAAATATGCCATGTTTCTTTTGATCGTATGGGAATAGCATGGAGATTTTCCAGAAAGTTTATGGGATCCCATATTTCTATGATTATGTAAAGGAACGTAATTATAGTGAGGGACACCAGATTAATATAGATTAATTATATGGGACATAATTGGTTGTGGGTCAAAATTAAGGACTTGGGGGACCACAGATTTAGCTTGATGTTTAGTATGAACCATCCAATTATTGGGGTACCTAATTTTGACCCATAGCCAATTGTTCAGTCCCATCATTGCAGGTCCTGCCATCCTATTTTTCAGGCCACCCTTGGCTGTGCCTGTACCCGCTGCCAGTGCCTTTGGGCTGGCGCAGGCCGAGAAGTGTGGGGCCGTTCGTGTTCTCGGTGGAACAACATGGGAAAAACCATGAGAAAAAACAGGAATCAACGGGGATATAATGGGTATGTACGGGGATGTGATGGGATATAACCATTAAAAAAATCTGATCTAATCAACAAAACCGTGAGTTTAACACCCCAAAAGTGGCATTTGGCTGATATAACTGTGGACCGCTCTTGGTTTCCTGAGTGCCACTGATCTGATTGGCCATGGGTTGTCCCACGATAGATGGTATGGGTATGGCTCAAAGTGGGGTAGTCTGTGCCATGTAGTTCATTGGTTAAACAAGATTACACAAAATCCAAGATGTTGGAAACGTTGTGAATTCGATGGGAACTTCTAGTTCTTGGTTAGTTTATTTGATTCATAATCCTGTTGAGTCCATGGTTCCAGGGATTATGCCTTTAGCAACTAAGTTAAGATCATACTTGGGTTTGTCCGGAAATAGGCTATTCCCCGACATTGCCGTTTTGACGCGGAATTTGATGATACAACAGTAGAACCAAGAAGTGCACTGACTGTTTGATTGGAAAGATTGGAAAATGTCTCTGTTGTTCATGCTGGAAATCTTTGATGCAAATTCGCTAGGTTTCGGTGTGGGTCAAACAAATATTAAATACTAAATGCTTCAAGCACTGTGGGTCTATCATTCAACAACCATGAGCCGGCAGGGCCCCCGACCTCTTACAAGTTGTGTATAGACATGTCCATTATGAACTCAGTTGACTCGTGAACAAACCAACTTAGGTATCATTTGGGATCCCCTTCCTGTGGTGTTGTTTCACAATTTAGAAACACCTCCAGTTCCAAACAGTTGTTGGTTTTCACACCCTAAAAGTGGAAGATGATTAGTGATTAGACATTGAAATATATCATGACCTGACTGTGACGTCACTGGAATGATGGTTTGCAAGGGAAAAAAAGGGCCCCACATTATGGCCTTATTTTATTTCAGCTATTTTCAGGTTGATGAACTATTGCAATTCAACCAGAATAGATGTTAAGGCCCGGGTGTCTCAAGCACCAACCTGTCATTTGGATACATGCTTGGGAAAATCTCACATCTTTGTGGAATTGATCATACAAAGAAACTAAAGAATGAAATTAAATCAAATTCATTCGGTTGTTTTTTTTCCATAACCGGCACATCCGGTCAGTATGTCTATAGCTTGTTGGTGTGGGAACCAATTAGCAAGTGCTTAAAGCAAGCCCGGTCAATCACTTGGGTTTGCTTCCCATTAATCTAACGCAGTTTTTCATATGGTCACTCAAGATTCGTGGCTCCCGCACATCCAAGTAAAAAAAAATCTAAATGAACTTTGGATTGGTACTTTAATACTTGTTTAATGCTATATATCAGGATAATCATCATTTATAAACAAGCCAAAGTGGATTTGTATGAAAATGGGGTACCCCCAATTCCAGCGGATGATGATGATGATGATGATGATGATGATGATGGTGATGATGATGATGATGGTGATGATGGTGATGATGATTTTCCCTCTTCAAATGGCGAGAAATGGACATATCCCTGGTATGCTCCCTTTTCAGACAGACCCAAAACCAGTACTTTTCTCTACTCATCTCCGCTGCCACTGATGTTGCTGATAGACCAGTTCATTCCATTCAGATGCGCCATGGTCCCTGGTGCCATGGTCCAGGTCGAAACATGCAACACAAAAAGCACAAGATCCTTGGTTGGAAAGGTCCATTCGAAAACACATGATGATAGCTATGCACATATCATATATACAGAGGGTCATTTCTACAATCTTCATATCTCAAGAAACTTGGCAGAAGCAAGTCATAACAAGTCTTTTTTTCACCCGATAAAGTGTCATTGTTTCTTTTGGTGCCCGTTCTTGTTTCTGGGCGCTGGAACGGTCACCGGTCCGGGGCGGTCTGCGATCAGCATGTCGCTGCCAAAGCCCCCGTCCAGCATTGCCAATGGCGCGGGGACACAGTGGAAACCCGGGGAGAAAGTGAGTGTTCTGGGTTATGAACATCGATATGAAATGCCATATAGACTTATATTATACATTTATATACTGTATAATGTATGTGTGTTTTTTGCACAGTTCGCGGGGTATCATCAAGCCACTCAGAGGTGCATGGTTGGCGCATGGGTGTATTCTCACTGTGTGATATTCTTCAAAGTGTGTGGTTCTTAAGTCAAGTCAGGTTTTGCCAACTGTTTGGCAGGTGACCAATGTCCAAAATATATTTGGTCACTGTTTGTCAGCGGCAGGGCCACAACTTGCCACAACAGCTTGTTTATTGGGAATTGTGAACGAATCGAAGATGTAGTGTATCCCAGGAATTTCACTGACTATACATCCAAGTATAAGTGCTGAAATGAGCAACAACCAATTTCGCCCGTCGCTGCATCACCAAGTACGCCACTTACCCTGTCAGACCTGTGTTTGGTATTTGATAGTCACCCCAGTTAGTAAGTGGATTATATCCCACTATAACCCCATTGTATAAAGTACATAGGGGCGATGTGCAGTTGTGCAATATATGACTGTGGTGAACTAACCCACATTTAGTTCCTGGGCTGAATCACCAACTGTTGTGGAGGATCATCCCGCCTGGTCAATGACTCTGCTGAACTTCCGTCCCGCTGCGGTTATCCAGCGTATAGCTGGATGATGGCACCACTTACAATGCAGGTAAGTCATATCATATCCTAACTTCTGGCTGCTTCCAATATGTTGCACCAATTTTCTACATTGTTTGTTGGAATATCATATGTCCATATATTACAGTATATAAATATATATGTAAATAGCACTATCCCCAAAAAGATGCCGAAACTTATTTCCAGGATGGTAGGTCGACCATGGTTTCCCCATCATTTTGGATTAGGTGAATTCACCGTGGAAAAGATGCTGGGTGCGGGCTGCTTCGGACAAGTCTGGCGTGGATGGCGCCTCGCAAGCTGACTGGGGCTGACTGGATGGGTAGTTGAGATTAGTTTAGTACAACTCCATTTTGGGCCATTTAATCTATGTCTGAAGATGGGGTATAACCCGATAACCCCATATCTGGCCATTAAAATAGCGACAATGATGACAGAATCCATTGGAATTGGGGGTACCTTATTTTAGACAAACCATTTTGGACCGGGATATCTACGAACCAGCTCAAAGACGTCCGCCATTTTTTTCTGAGAGAGGTACCAAATACAGGCTCCATTTTTCCACGTAATTTAGCTGGTGTTTTAATAGTTGATGTTATTTATTCATAGTTTGTTGTTTAGAGATATTGGGTCCTGTATTTGGTACTTGTCTGTTTTTTTTTCTGATTGGACCTGATAAATGGTTTATCTATGGGAAAGCATCCCCAAAATGGTTGGTTTCAGACTTGTGAATCATAGAATCTGCCCAGAATTGCCAGGGGATTGCAACATCGTAACATTACTTGGATTGAGGAACTTAGCATTGATCGCAAGTGGGCCATAATCCCAAACATAGCGTAGCGGAGATACATCAAGGGACATGCCCTAAGTACGTACTAAACATACCAGCGACTTCCTTGGGAAACTGAAAGGTAAGCCCAATCATTTTGGCCGCTCATACCCTGCGGTAGTGGTAGTCTTTCAAAAAAAGGGTTTACTCTCTGAGAGACTGAAAATTTAGGATGGCTTGCCGGAAAATCGCAACTAGTAATCGGATGTAATCAGAACGTTTGGGATAATCATCCAAATGAGCCGGCAGCCAGATCAAACTATTGGAGAGGACTGAAATTGTGTGAACATTGATGTTATTTGCCAAGAATGACCTTGGTTTGGAGATTTCATCATCCAAAACTGCAAGATCGCCAACAAAACATGCTTCTCAAATTATATATATATATATATAAATGTATATATATATACATTGTTCTGGATCCATGTTTTTTGTCTTTAACAAAATATGCGACGGACACTTTAAACGAGTGCAGTGTCGAAAACTATGCAACTGCTTGGTTTGAGTCCAGTCCATGTAATTTCATGTTTTCGCTCATAATAATTGTCCAACATGGGGGATATACCAATTTATGGCCATTAAATACTGTAACAGGAAATGATGTGATTGACTGGTTGCAGCCTGGCAATGGATCCAAGATCCAATGCACAACGCTCCACATCATCAGTTTTGATGGTCGGACTCGTTTTGCAAAGCTCCGCAATCCGGTGCGGGTGCGTGCTGGCTACAGGCTACGTCCGTCTTGGTGATTGGGCTGGACATGGCCCTGCCTACTTGTCCGTCGTGAATGCTGGTTTCAAAGATCCCCGAGCAGAGGCTGCCGGAGTTCCACCATCGAACACGTGCTTGTGGGATTTCTTTGACCTGGATGGTGCCAAGCTCCAAGCTGCGTTGGGCTGTGCATGCGAAGTGGTGGTGGCTTCGCCGTGAGAAAGACTTCGTTGGTACTGATAAACCAATGCATTCTGGGGCTTGAAATTTCGAGACAACCGGGACGAATTTGATCCTTTGCACCCATGTTTCATCCATCAAAATCCACCATGAAACAACTGTATTTAAAACCATGTTTAGAAACCATTTCTTCATTGGATTGTCCAAGCCACATTTGGAGTATATATCTATACTTTATCATGTTTTATCATAATATAATATAATATAATATATACTTTATGCTTGGACTAAGACAAAGACGTAGATCATCTTTAGAGGCCCCAAGGGGCCTTGTTCACGCTCAGGAACAGAGCTAAAGACCTGCAGGTAGCAATCAAGTTTGAGGCTGCCGATGACTGGGTGGTTTGGAACATCAGGGTCCCAGGGTCCAAGGTTGGGGCAGATGCCCTAGGATTGCAAATCACCCAAAGCACATCTGTTTTGCTGTAATCAATTGGATGAGTTTTTGAACAAAACATCCAGAATGTCCAAGGTTGGCAAGGTTGGCTGTGGTGTTGAAAATTCTTCTTGTGATGGGTCGAACTGAAGACTTGTCTTGCTCCTGGCCCTAGCAGGTTGGTATTGTCTAGTAATTATTCAACTGAGTAAATCGACCTCACAACTCACAACACTCTAAATTGTATGTAGAGGATTCTAGAGGAGTCTAATTATTGCATTTCCCTAATTGCTTGAGGTTCGCCTCTTTTTGGCCGTTGCCCCTGTGCGAGGGTACGGCTACAACAACAACTGCATTTGTTTCTGGTGGATTGGAGCCCAGTCAATCAAATAGATAAATGAGCCAAACATGACCACTGACCAGTGAATCATATTTGGATTTCCTAAGATAAACGTAAAGATAGATACAGAATGAGCCAGATAAAACAGTTTCATGAATTGACTAATATGAAATATATACCCGGATCACCCTGGATCGATATCCGTCAATCATATGTTGACATGGCAAGATGATCATAGATATATTTTAACCAAATGAACGGATATACACACCCAAACAGCTGACACCTAAATCTTCCGGCTGCTTATAGGCAGCGCTAAGAGATGATTTGGACCTGATTCGGACCTGATAAGAAATGAGTTTCCATGCTGAAACAGGTCCAGGGAATATCCGTTGGAACATGTTGGGACAGTTATGATTGTTTGCTTTCATTAAAGTTGTTCACTATATATGAAAATCATCTGGCATAGTTGAATGATGTACATGTGATACATATATATATATATATATAAGGCATAGCATAGTTGTGATATTGCTTCAAATATTTTCATCTTTGTAGATAAATTTCACAGACCATTCCATTCGACACATCGAAGCCGCCGTCAGTTTCGGCCAATTTCGATGTATCCTTTGGATGCCCGCAGGACAATCAAGGCAAAAGCAGCTCCTTACAACTACATCATGAGCAGGCAGGGGCGGCTTCCGTTTACAAGGTGGTGCCCGAAATCTTTGGCTAAGTTCGTAAACAACACCCGAGTATTTGTTCGGTATTTATGGGAGATATTTTTGGTGGCAGCGCCTATAAGGGGCCGTGCGTTCGTGATGATTTTGATTTTATCTTCTTTTTGTCCTCACTTCTCATATCTTTTGTTGCTCTACGTCTTTGG